>VZRI01013896.1:2145-83867 GCA_013397515.1 Upupa epops | reverse complement strand
GTTGTGGAGTCTCCTTCTCTGGAGACATTTAAGACCCACCTGGATCCAAGTTCCTGTGCAACTTGGTCTGAGTGATCCTGCTGTGGCAGGGGGATTGGAGTAGATGATTTTTCGGGTCCCTTCCGATCCCTAATGATTCTATGATTGTAGTACCACTGTATGAGTGGAATCAGAGGGTTATCTCAGATTTATAGATGCTGAGGCACAAAAGACTTGGCTATGTGATTTGTGGCCAATCAAGGAAGGGTTTTGACAAACTGTTTCATGATGCAGCACTCTAGCCTCAATGAAGAATGTGAAGTGCTGTATTTAGTTCTACCTAACTAAGGAACAGAAGCGATTGTTAAGATGTTGAAGACTATGACATATACACCCCCACTACACTGAGTTGTCTGACAGCCTGTTGTCATGTTTGATTGTTTATTGTTGTTAAGAGATTAAATGTTGATGCAAGATTTCTGCTAAAAAAGTAAATTAAAACCAAATGCATAACAAACATAGTTTTGCTCCTTTTTGTAGAAAGCAACTTTTTAAAAGTCAAAAACTAAAATTAGTCATTCTACGTTAAGAGAAATAGTTAAGTGTAAGCATTCACAATGCTTTTACTTTCTATTTTTTGTTCTAATGAAGAAACTATCTTGCAAGGGCCCAAACTGTCCCATCAAAAGAGAACAAATTAAGATTTGTTATAACACAGTAAAAATCAGAATTATTATTATTCAATTAAATACTACAATAAGCAAGAGATGCCAGTTCATTCTTCACAGAATCACAGTATGTTAGAGATTGGAAGAGATTTTGAAAGACTGTCCATTCTAATCCCTTTCCCCTGCCAGAGCAGGATCACCTTGATCAAGTCACATAGGAACATGTCCAGCCAGGTTTCAAACATCTCCAGAGAAGGAGACTCCACAACCCCTCTGGGCAGCCTGTTCCAGTGCTCCGTCACCCTCACTGTGAAGAAGTTTCTTCTCATATTTATGTGGAACCTCCTATGTTCCAGCTTACATCCACTGCCCCTTGTCCTATCATTAGAAGACACTGAGCAGAGTCTGGCTCCTTCCTCCTGACACTACCCTTTACATACTTAAAAACATTAATAAGGTCCCCCTCAGTTTCCTTTTTTCCAAGCTAAAGAGACCCAGCTCTCTCAGCCTTTCTTCATCAGGAAGATGTTCCATTGCTTTAATCATCTTAGTGGCTCTGTGCTGGATTCTTTCAAGCACAAGTCCTGTATCCTTCTTGAACTGTGGGCCTACATTGCCTGTAGTGTTAGTTTTATCTGCAATGTATGTGAAAAAGCCCTTTCCATTGTCCTTGATCTCACTTGCAAGGTTTAATTCCCAGGAAGCCTTAGCTTTCTTAGTTATGTCCCTACACCCTCTGACTAGAGTCTTATATTTATCCAAAGAGGTCATCCCGGCCTTTCATGACCTACAGACTTCCTTCTTCCTCTTGAGTTTGCCCAGCAGTTCCCTGTTCTTCTACAATTCCAAAGCATAAATTTTCTCAACTTGCTTGCAAATATTTTTTCCACACTTTTTCATTCATCTACCATTTGGAGCAGAATCCTATGTGTGCCACTCTAACGCACACTTGTCTCTCTACTTGCAGTCCCACAGAACTACTTGCAAATACTTAGCTTTGAGGGAAGGTCACCAAGACCAGACAAGACTAAGTTTTAAAATCTTTTATAGCCTAATGTTCAGAAAAGGATCTATTCTTGATTTGAATGCCTTCAAGAAATGCAAAATTAACACCTTCTCTGGTAGTTTCTTCCACTAATTAGTCACTCTGTTAAAAGTATTTGCAGTATTTCCAAGGTAAATATCTGCTTACAGCTTTATAGTTTTTTCTACTTTTCTTTGCCAAATTAAGGAGTGCTTTAGCTGCTAGAACTTCATCTTCATCAAGTTTTAAAGCCATTTATGTCATCTTTAATTCTTTTTAATAATCTTCTTGCTTTAGTTTTTTAGAATAATTTTCTCTGCATATTCTTTATTTTCCAATGTGTTTCTTCAAATGCAGACATCAGAAACATATGCAGCATTAAAAAAATTATTAAGCCTCAAAGCTGTACACAGATAAAGAGGCCGATTTGACTACCCCCATTTTCAGAGCTGTTTCAGGCCACTGCAGTCTTTTAAACACAGCAAATAAAAATGAAAGTAATCTTAATCAATATTCTTTAAAGACAATATTCATTAAAAACCAAATATCTTTCAAAAGGGATGAAGCAAGGAACCAAGCAGTAACAAGATAAGGACTCCTACCACCCTATGCTCATCCTTCATGCATATCCACATCTCTACAACATATAACATCCTTCGTGCCTTCCTAAAATGAATATTTGTTGAGGGGGGCAATCCAGATTTTTTTTTTTAAAAGCCCCACAATTTTTCAGGTTAATCACTTTTAAGTGCTGCATGAGCCCAGCTCCAACTGACCTTCAGCAGGGGAGGTAGACTAGACAACCTCCAGAGTTCACTTCCAACCTTGGTTATTCTATAATTCTTTTAACATAATAAAATCATTTGATAAAAATTTAAGTTTTGGCAACCATAACATATCTTACTTCACAAGAAGCCTGAAGAAGAGACTTCTCTTCCCAAAGCCTATGTCTGCTCAAGGTAGACACAGATAAGCAACTCAAATAATCTGTAAATACTTCAAGGCATACAAACAAGTGGTTTTGGTATTGTTATTTATAAACTGCCCAGCATCATTAAGTAATTGTTGTTATTATTATTTTAGGAATTAAAGTATCTTTTGAATTGCCTCTAAGTTTTGGTGGCACTTTTGCCTGGATATGAGGAAGAACATTACCACTCTCTGGTCCCACAAGTCCACTTATGCTTTTGAACATTTGGCTTTGGTAATTGAGACACTTGACTTTAAATAGGACTTCAGTTTTGACCTAAATAGAGTTCTGAAATAAATTTTCATTAGTTAAAGAACATATTATAAAGAGAAGCTTAAAAGCAAATGAGAGGAAAAGAAGGCAAAACAAAATAATGGTAACGTATGATTCCAAGAGTTGTGCAAGCCACTGCTATATCCCCTTTAGCTGTTTCTCCTCCTTCAAATGCTTGCTGTTTACTTCTGTTTGTTACAGTGATTAATCCTTTGTCACAAACACCTCCTTACCCAGAGATATCTCTGCTTGAACTGGGCAGTGCTAGAGTGATCTATTTATAAGGAAGCCCAAATTTTTCAAGCAGAAATATTGATTTCCTCTTACAAAGTTCACCTTCATCATACTCAGCACCTTGACAAAAAGAAATCCTAAAAGCTCTTCCAATACAAATCTCCTTTTCATTAACACAGAATATGAGAGAACCAGTGTACAATTTTGTGCTTGTGTTCTTATTTTTAAAGGAATTTAACCTCAAACATCTCTGCCAAAACCACTCACTTTTAAGCTTATCCTTGCATTTGTTTGTGAACAAAACCAAATAATATAAACACACTAAAAAGAGAATGGCAGCTACCTGCTCAAATTTCAAAAGGTCAAGCTGAATTGATCACAAAATCATTTGCAAGTGTTCAGCATCTCTTACAAAGAGGGCAGAAAATGTGTACGAAGTGTCACATGGTGAGGCAAAGACCTAAGAAATCACAAACTTGCATCTGGAACTGATCTTGGTGAGAATTTGATAAGCAAACAATACATATAGTGGAGTAAAAAAAAAAACCAGTCAACTTGAGACCTTTTCTGTTTTCTGAAGGTGGTATGTTAACCACCAAGCTACTGAGCCTTTTATTTCTCAGACAGAACATAATGTCCTAAATTTGAGGTAAACCAGTAAGAAAACTTAAAATCCCATTCCAATGACATAATAACTGGAAAATTTTCTAACAAAATCAGAAAACTGCAACTGTGTACATCTTCAGTGTACATCTGATACACTACCTTGAAGGCTGAAGGCACAGAGAAACTAAGAGACTATCCATTTGAACATTGGATAAATCACGTTAAATAAAAGTAGTAGAGGCACTGTGCTATCATTTATCAATCGCTGCTAAAACACGTAAGAATTCTGAAAACCCCCAGTAAATCTTGAACAGCCCTTAAAGAATTATGATTCTATTGTTTCTTTGGCTGAAGACCAAAATAATTAACAGCTTTACTTAAAGTTATTTCTACAAGGCACTATTAGACTTGCTGTTAGTGAAACAGACAGACACAAAATAAATTTTAGTTTCAAAAGCAACTCCTAAACAATCAATGTTGTTGATAATGTGTACAAATGCAGTACATGCACCAACTAGGCTGTTTCTGATTCCAAACAGCCATATTGTAATTGCTTAGCAGACAGCTATGAAGGGCTTCAGAGAGGTTCCAAGCACTGTCTAAAATCAAAATCAAAGACTGCATGTCCATTACAACACTGGAATGTTGTCCTAAGATTGTCAAACTGAGCAGCAGTCTTTGCTACTCAGGGTGAAATATTGCCCTATTTCATTACACAAATCACTAAGGTGGGGAAAATTCATTAGGTCTGAGACGACAGATTCCAACACAACCCCCCACCCCCTTCAAAATACACAAACATTGTTTGTCTGCTTGCAAAATTCTTACCAACTAAGAACAGTTCCAGACACAAGTTCATATTTTTCTGTTCTTTCACTCACCAGATGGTACTTTGAACATTATAGCAATAGTCTATCTCTGACCCAACTCCTGATTCTTGTGAGGATAGATAAGGGTTTACTAACTTCAGACACCAATGCAAATCCACAATAGACTGCATAATGATGCCTTTCCATAATAAACACACAGGCTAAGGAGAAAAAAAGCTCCAACTGTCTGAAAACATCGTTTAAATTACATGATTTATAAGACCTCTGCAGGGTTCTTACTCAAACACCATACAATAGAGCATTTATTCAACTTTTCACTTCTTACATATTAGAAGAGGAGAGTGTTCCTTTTCAACTGGCAAACTAATAGCATTTCAAACACTACTTGGCATGATCAAGCTAAAAGAGAAATGAACAGGACTACAAATTAAAGTTTTCAAAAGCAGTTTATTCCTTCCACAAGGAAAAAATAAAACATAATATTATATCACAATAGACCAGAAAAAAATACACTTTGAGTTTGATTGGAGAGGGGGAAGATTTCATATGTAACTGATCCCTCCAAACTAGAGGCATCCTCAAAACCAACACTGTCCACATTAGTCATATATCCTTTCCTTCCTCTGACCAGTTATCTGAGTCTACTTGAGACGGAACAAATAATCCCTGGTTTTGTGTCCTTCCAACCAACTGGTAATATTTAAGTCTACCACCAAAAACAGCTTTCTCAATTTTAGAGGGAAAAAAATTAATTGCTTATTATAGTCAGATTACAAGTTTAAATACTTGATGCAAATAAGAACAAGACCAATTACAGGAAGAGAATAAGTTGTGTTTACATTTCTTTTCTAGGTATCTATAACAAGGTATTAAGCATTCATTTTCCCTGCATCAAAAAAATGCCTTTTTTTTTTCTTTAAAAAGTATTGTGCTTTCCAACAGTTTTAAAACTGTTCCCTGATATAAGCAAGCAACAAACTAAATGCATTTGATGACACTTGCAACAGTATTTCCACTGTAACTGGTTCACTCTCCTTTTAATTAAAACATAGGCTACATAGTTAATCTAGAAAAATAATTAGGATATTAATTACACTTAGTGTGGCAGTATTTAATCTCCCCTGTCATAACCATATGGCAAAATAATTTAAAAGAATGTTGCAGCAGGAGCATTAACTGTTTTAGGTGTCAAAATACATTCAGGCTGAGCCTTACAAAAGGCATTTACACGCAGAAGCCTAATACATATTCCCCATTGATAATCCTTTAGACAGCCTGGTTTGTAACCCTATATTCCCCAGGACACCTACACACAGGGATGAGAACTTAAGACTCCGATTTCTGTAACATTGCTATGAGTCTAATTTACAACACTATCACCATATGAAATGAGTCTTTTACCACAAAAATTAAAATCCTTTTAAAATTTAGCTTCATTTAACAACAGACCACTTCACCACCACCAAGAGAGCTTTGTGATAATACCGGCCATAAAAGTATTCGTAATTTCTTCAGAGCACTTTCTCCAGACACAAGATGTAAAATACCATTATCTGAGGCATTCTCACACTTCAAATCAAACATCAAGCAATGACTGGCAGTAACGGTAATAGAGAGTACTTTTCACTGCAGGGACGTTTTGAATCGTTCAGAGTTATATTTTGTTATAACACAGTTCATGACACAAAGAGCATGAGCTACATTGGAGAAAGGATTATAAGCTCCTCAGACAGACAAAGCACTGTGTGCAGTGTGGAAGAGGAGACACCAAAGCTTTGTGGTCAATTTATTTCACTTTTTTTTTCCCCCAATACGCTATGAAAAGATCACTAATAAATGACATCTACTACAGTTTGAACATATTGAAACAAATCAAGACTAACCACAAGAGAAGTTCAAGAACTCCAAGAGTTAAATCAGATATCATGGTAATTATTTAGTCAGATTGAAGAAAGATTGAACATCACTTGATATCCCATAATGATTGTAACATTGCTTATGTGGCTTATGTAGAATCATGTACAATTACCTTAAAAGAAGTTCTTTGGGCAGTTTCTTGTTAATAAGGGCTTCATCATTATTTGAGAAAACCTAGAAGCAGGAGGAGAATACATAATTTGAAAAGACAAGAAAAACAGTTTTTAAGGCGTCTTTTCATAATACAGGAAAATATTTCCAACTAAGAAGAAAAAGACCACTCAACAGTTGTAACACAAACTCTAACCACAGTAGACACTGACCAGACTTAAAATTTATTGTAAATATTTACATTTGAGAAATTCACTAGAGGAACCCAGCAATAAACAAAACAGAAGTTAAAGCAGAATTTAAGGAATCACAGTGCGGACTGGATGAAGGAAGTCAAAGATGCAAGCAGTCACTTCCCCTGTAGCGAGATCATCTTTATGGAGGCCATTTGCAGTTCACGGTACCAGACATAAAAGCTAGAAAGATGGATACAAAATAGCCAAGAGTTTTCCAAATGCTGAAAGTATGAAAACCACAGAAGAGAGAACATCAAAGACAACTGGAAGGCATCTTTCCCCTGACCCAACATTGGGTCACTGTCACCAAAGGAAACAGTAGTTTAAAAGTAAATCCATATATTTCCCTTCTCCTAAGGTTGACAGAGCCAACATCCCAGTAAAACTGTAAATATTGCCATATGTAAAAAGCATCAAGTCTTTCTGGTTTTCAGTGGCAAAAACAGTATTTATTTAGTATTATTTATGCAGTCACAGGCATTGTAAGAACAAGACATTTTAAAGGAAAATCTTAACAAAATCAAGTTCTCCTGCTGTGGAGACTTTTGTTCCCAAACACAAAACCCAGCATCTCGCTAAGCATCTCTCCTACTGAATGTAGACACCTAATTGTTGCCTGTGCAACAGACAACAAATGAACTTTGCTACTCAGAACAGCTTACCAGTGCACTAAAGCAATGAACAGCATCCTAAAAAAAAAATTCTCTATAAAGGAGGAAAACCAAAGAGGAAGAGAAAAAAAAAATCTTCCTTTCCTATCAACTTTGGATTATTTGATGTTATAATATAGAGTGCTCTTTAATGGACAGAGAATTGCTGTGAGCTGGTGCTTCCTCCAAAAATGTAAAATTAATGCATTACACAGACAGACAGACAGAATCATTTAACACCAATGTAAGTGGTAAAATGTAACTGTATCTAGGCAACAAAAAGAGTGTTAGACAGGCAAAGGAATATGTGTTGCCAGCAGCCAAAATAAACGGTATCAAAGACACAACAGCTCATGGCATAGGACTGGGGTTAAATTAGAACCCATGGAAAAGCTTTCCACATTATAAATAATATTATGACACACCAAAGCAAGCCTCAAAGGGCAATTCCACCCCAAACCAAGCTTGTCTACAGCAGAGATGGACTGGGAAAGTCTTAGATTTCAATACACAGACACATCTGCCTTCCAGGCTCTCACTCCAGCCACTCACTGCACTCCATCTCTGCTGTGACTTTGTGTGCTTTAAAATCCCAGCCACCCTGCTCTGCTGTGGTCACTATCCTCTTTTTATTCTTGGACACCCTCTACCAGAGGCCAGGGAATTGTCTTCGATCAGCTTGTATTTTGCTCCTCACTACCAAAAAACCACAAGATATTTTGCCCTGGTCTATCCTCACTATCTTTCTCTTCCAGTGCCATGCCAAACCACCTGATCAAAAAAGCAAGTAAGACCCTCATATGAGGTCTTTTAGTGTGCAGTAGGAGGTACTCTAAAGCACAGTACTTCATTCTGAGCACACACTAAATCTCACATCGCCCTTTCCTGTGTGTTTTTCAGGTCAGTCACCTAGTGCCACCAAACAACATATTGGAAATCACCAATGAAACATTTTCTGGTCCACCTAGTTCACACTTTCATCTTTTAAAATAACTTGTTCTAACCACTACCCAAGATGGCAAAATGAACCCGTGCCACATGGAAAAATAAAACACCCCTTATCTAACCTTCCATGAGTAGAGACTGGTTCAGCTCAGGAGAGAAAATAGTAAATTCCAATGACCTTTAAAAGGTCCCTTCCAGCCCAACACATTCTATGAAATTTGAGAAAGTGTTAATTGTATCCCTGTAAATTCCATAAACATACATAAAGTGACAGTTTCTTCCTCGTCACATTACTCTTAGATGACTGATAAATCTTTTCTTCAGTTTGTTTTCTTGAAAAAATATATTAATAACCATTTCTTTCTTCAGTTATTTTCCTCTTTTAAGATAAGCACTTCCTAACAAAAACAGTACACAATGAAGCAGTTAGCCATTATTCCTAAAAAGATGACTAACAAAGCACTAAATTAACAGTCTAATCTATAAATCACCTTAAAACGAGGGAAATCTGTATCATCTAATCCCTGGTTTGGAGATCAGTAGAGCAGTGGCAGAACATTAAAATCAGGTGGAAGAAGCAGCTGTAGACTGCAGCCCATCACAAGGGTTATTTTGCATCATACCCATTATGCAAATTCTTTTTTTTTTTGGTAAGTAACAAATCCATCCCTAAGCAGAACAAGCTGCCAGAGTACAAGTTGAAACACCTACAAAAGGCACTTCCTTTTGACCATTAAAGTAACTTTGAGACTCAAAACAGAAATACTGGATTCCAAGGCAGCTTCCACTGGGAAGAAAGACGTGAAATTCTCCCAGACCATGCACATGGAGATTATTCTGTAGGTTCATTTCCCCATGAGGCTGCACCATTCTAATCTGGATTGACACAGTCCTCCCTCCAGCCATGCAATCCCGTATCACAAAAGGCAATTATCTTTCTTCCTATACTTAGCTCGAACTGTAAATGAAAGTACAGCTCCAGTCCTGACTGTGTGGTTGAAAGATAATCTAAGCATCTGTGAAACAAGCATTTTGTGCATTAATATCCCCCCTTCCCCAAAACATACCTGCTCCTCAAAAATATATTTGAGACTTTAAAGGTGTAGGTGATTACAGGAATGTCTCTATAGCTTCTACAAAGTCATTTCAAAGCAGTGCTTGATCTGCATCATAAGTACAATATCAGAAAGGATATTATTTCTAGTAGTGAGAGTGTGAAATCTTTGTAATAAAGAACAAACCATCTCCGCAGAGTAAGAACTAGGAAAAAACGAGATTACAGTGTGTTGCAGCTGCACACTTCATATATGTAGTGTATAATTAATAAAAGCTTTCAGTTACTAGAGACAAAATTAGGTACCTCTTCACGATTACAAGCAGTAATTATAACTGACTTCAAAGGAAATGGCATCATAGTTGCATTCCAAAACATCTATTTCAAGAAACATAAGAGATTGAGATTTAAAGAAAAATGGGATACTCAATTGCTAACACTTGCCAAAATGTATGGTTCTTTAATCTATGCAGAAAGAAAATAACCTTGACACTTGTGCTAAAGAAGTAGATTATAGAGCCCTTTTCAGAACTACAAGTACACTCAGACGTTTTGCCCCCGACGTTTAGGTACCTACTACACAACATCAAGTCTTAGTATCAAAATGCTTTTCCTCTGTGATGTCATTTTCTCTGAAGACAGAAAAACTTGACAGACGTTTATGAAGATGTGATACTTTATTATTTAAATTAACAGAATATATTGGTTAACCATCTGAACAGCAATTAAATCAAATGAAAATGGGGTTTACTATTTCCTCCTGTACAATGGAGAACAAGGGGTAGCTCTGTGTGAATGAGTATACCAGGAAATATGCCCAATGTTTTAAGGGTAGCAGCTTGATACCAAGTTTTAAGTACTTTCTTATGGAGTATGCAGCAACAGCTTATAGTTCCAAGTAGTCATAAATGCACAAGCCCAGAAAAGGGCACATTTCCTGCTCCAGTCCTCTTCTAGCACAAGTGTAGTAGTTTCCACAAGGCAAAAAAAACAGACCACAGGGAAACAGTTTATAGAAATTGGCAGTAGTTGACTGCATCAGCTGAGATGTCTTTGTATTTTAAACAATGCACATGTTGCTACATTTCCATTACCATTCTGTACTCAAAGGAAATTAATTTAGTCCATTTAAATTCATAAATTCATATTGTGGTCCTCAAGCATCAAATGCAATTTACCAAAGCATAAGACAAAACCAGCCTGAGAAAGGTGCTTCACTTTGACCATTCAAGTAACTTTGAGACTCTACACACACATACCAAAGTGGAATCTAAGGCAGCTCCCATCACATCATTATTCATAGGGCTGTTCTCAAGATAAATGTCATGTCCAAAATAACCCATTTTTGTACTGCAGAATGATTACTATATAACCATATTTTCAGACTCAGCACATTGTTTTAAAAGTTAAGTCAGACAAAAAAGCCTGGTCTTTACAAACTCCTGGTAAAATGTCTCCCAATTTCAAGAACCAGTTTAAAATTGGACAGAAACATGGATCTGTCTATCTAAGGATCTCTACTGACCTTTTAAAGTAAACATGACAGGAGATACCAGCAAGATGTGAATTTTATCATTATACTTTCATAATGCCTAATGCAAACTTGACTTTCAAATCTGACTACCTGAACTACTACATTCTGCATTACATTAGTGCCCTTATCTTGGTCCCCAATTGACAAAAAAGCTGAAGTACTGTTAATACGTAGCTTTTCCACTGGCATTCAGATCAATATTGTCACAGTGCCAATATTAGCACTACTTTTCTACATTAACCTAAAAATAGTCACCATGCTTCACTGAGAATCTGACTTTTAACTTTCCATGTCTGCTAGTCTCAGACCATCCCTGATTTGAACTATGATGACTAAATATTCTAGTCTATTCTCAAAATAAGCAAGGGACAAGCTAATGGTCCAACCAATTTGCAGGAACACTAAAGTTCTCTATATTAAAAGGCCTGGTGTTTACTAGTCAAAATTAATTCCTTCCGCATCTTACCTGAATTTTAAACTACTCAGCTATGAAGTATTAGGAGTGAAAGCACAAACTAAAAAAGGACTAACTCTGTAACAATGAGTAAATCAAAAAATAATTTATTATACTATTCCATCCTTTCCCTATCAGCTGTCAAGCTCAACTATGCTGCTGCCCAATACGGGAACCTACACAGCCTTAAGGCTTATCAAGTAAAATTTCTGAGACTTTACCTACGTAGTGACAGCAACAATTTGGTGCTTCCTTGCGGATTCTATGCCTGCAGAGTTTAGACTCCTAAAATATCTCATCAGTAATGTCAAACGGACCATGAAGGAAAGTGCCATACCTGGAGTTTAGTAAATGATAAGTATTTATTTCTATTGTGAAATACTT
This sequence comes from Upupa epops, assembly GCA_013397515.1. NCBI lineage: Eukaryota > Metazoa > Chordata > Aves > Bucerotiformes > Upupidae > Upupa > Upupa epops. The sequence goes on along the minus strand of VZRI01013896.1, from coordinate 71,998 downwards.
ATTTTAAAATATTTCCTTCTCTGTATTTCAGTCTGTAATTTTCCCTAAGTTCAGAAAACAAGATAAAACAAATTAATTCACCTGACTTTTAAAATAGGACATAATCTCTGTGAAATAAGATGTGTGATAGAATACTAATGAGAAGCAGGGCATGTCACCAAGTCACGACCTAATCACCTGACCAATACTACACCATCCACTGCCTCATTCATTGACATTCGCTCCTCCCTGTGGCAACAAACGCATCCTAAAACATCTGCAAACCAAATACAACACAATTCTATGCAGAAGTGCACAACAATGCCACTTAGTCTACCCGTATCATCAAACTACCTCACATTTTCAAGGTCATTTTGCTTAGGTTCAACACATACAGGCCAGAATCTGCAAGACAAGAGGTAGAATAAAGCAGAAACAAGCCTGCATGCAGAGGAAGAGAAGTTACAACACTATAGAGATGTGCTCCTTCCCGTTGTGAGGCTGAGCGCTGCCTCCTTAGAATTTGCTACAAAAAAACCTACTATCATTACACACACATGTAAATACACATAAAGTGATTTTCTCCACTAAAACCCTGTGCATTTCCCAACATGTAAAAGGCTAGCAACTGCTTCCTTCTTCCTACACGTAGCAAACCATCTTCTTCACGCACATATGCTCCGTGACACACATGCAGACACAGCCAACCTCATACTCACCTCAAGTATCTCAAATCTATTACCAATGAATCTGTCAGTGCACAATAAACCATTACAGCTAAGCATAAGCAACAAATACCATACGCTGTATCTGCTATGTACACATTATAGATAATCCTTGCCACACCCACAGCATACATGCTTTTAAAAATATCCAGATATGCCACACCCAAATTCACTATATACACAGAGGCGTAAGCCTACAGCAGACAGCAGCATACAGACACAACTACACGAATACAAAGTCATGTCACATCCCTGCACATAATGCAACAGGGATGTGACAACACAGATACACACAAATATACAACAATCCCAAGTCACAGCAGATAAACATACACACATTGATACAGAGGTACAATACATATTGCACTCATGTGCTACACACGCATAAAAGTCTCAGGCCACACCCTGGGTTACTGAACACAGATAAGCATAGAGCACAGCACCCTGTATACCCACGCTGCTGCACTAACATGCACATCGTCTCCCTCTCTTCTTTATACAGAGGGACCACACACTTCTCACACACCCACAGGCTCACGTTATATTTCCTGTACTGCACAGGGGACAGCATAGCCTGGCCATACAGAAACACAGACTCATTCAGATTGCTGATGGCATTTAAGATCATAGAGTCCAACAATTACCCCAACTGTGCCAAGCCAACCAATAAACCACGACCCCAAGGTCCATATCTACGCGCGTGCAGGGATGGCGATTCAGAGAACCTACACCAAGATAGGCTCCAATACCGGGCCGCTCCGGCCTTCCACTGGGCAGCAAAAACACCCGTCACACCGCAGCTACAGATACACACAGGAGCTGAGCTCCCGGCCTGNNNNCCGCCTGCTACAGGACAACACAGCCTCACCTCCACTAGGACGACAGACACACACGAACAGACTCCCTCTATTAGCTCATCTTTCCAGTGGCGGCCTTCACCTTCCCCTATACCCTCCTTTCAGAGCGGGGGGCCTCTACCTTCTTCCTTCCTAAAACCGAAGAGTCTCCACCCGGCGCCGCAGCCCAATACCCTCCCTCTACACCCTCCCTGTCACCTTCTCACCCTATTTGCCCGCCCTGAACTCTTCTAACCCCGGGCCAAACGCCCCCTTCAACCCAGACCCGCTCCGGGCCGCGCTCACCATGGCAGAGGCGCGGNCGCCAGGTGCAAGGGCTGTGCGCGCGCCGCTGCCGGCTGCTGAGGCCGGGGCCGGGGCCGGGCAGCCGCCGGGTCACGTGACCGGCACCGCCCCTGCGTGTAGTGTTTGGGAAACCCTGCCCCGCCCTTTCTTCCCGCTTCAGGTGGTGCTGTGAGGGAAGGTGGGGCGGGGCAATGGGACAATGGCGGTGGCGGGTTGGCACGGGGTCCCTTCCCTGGCACCAACTCCATCCTCCGGTGCAGCATGAGGCTGTTCCCTCTTGTCGTGGGAGAGAGACCGACATCCACTTTGCTCCAACGCCCTGTCAGGGAATGGGGGAGAGTGAGATGGCCTCCCCTGAGGCTCCCTTCTCCGTTTAACCCCCTGCCTCTGCTACCTTCAGCAGCTCCTAAGACTATTTGTGTTCTACAGCCTTCCTCACCTTCATGCTCTTCTCTGAACACACCCTAGCACCTATGTTCTTTTGTGAGTGTGAGAACAAAACTGAAAGAAGAATTTGAGTAAAGGGGGACAATCACCAGGAACTGGAAAGGATCTCGAAAGACCATCTAGTCCAATCCCCCTGCCACAGAAGGATCACCTAAACCAAGTCGCACAGGAACATGTCCAGGCAGGTTTTGAACATCTCCAGAGAAGGAGACTCCACAACCTGCCTTGGGCAACCTGTTCCAATGCTCTGTTACCCTTGCTGTGAAGAAGTTCATTCTGATATTTATATAGAATCATGAGGGATTAGAGGGGACCTCAAAAGATCATCTAGTCCAATCCCCTTGCCACAGCAGGATCACCAAGACCAGGTTGCACAGAAGCACATCTAGGTGGGTCTTAAATGTCTCCAGAGAAGGAGACTCCACAATCCCACCTTGGGCAACTTGTTCCAATGCTGTTACTCTTGCTGGGAAAAAGTTCCTTCTGATATTTGTATGGAACCTCCTCTCTTCCAACTTGCACCCATTGCCCCTTGTCCTATCACCAGATGACCTTGAGAAGAGCCTGGCTCCATCCTCCTGACACCCACCCCTCACATATTTGTAGACATTCATGAGGTCCCCCCTCAGCCTCCTCCAAGCTAAAGAAACACAGCTCCCTCAGCCTTTCCACATAAGGCAGCTGTTCTACTTCCTTCTTCATCTTTATTGCTCTATGCTGGACACCCTCTGGCAGCCCTGCGTCCTTCTTGAACTAAGGGGCCCAGGACTGGACAAGCTACTCCAGATGCAGTCTCACTAGTGCAGAATGGAGGCGTAGAAGAACCTCTCTCGATCTGCTAACCACCCCCCTTCTGATGCACCCCTGGATGCTGTTGGCCCTCTTGGCCACAAGAGCACATTGCTGGCTCATAGTCATCCTGCTGTCCGCTAGGACCCCCAGGTCCCTTTCTTCTACACTGCTCTCCAACAGTTCAGTCCCCAACCTATACTGGCACCTGTGTTTGTTCTTGCCCAGATGCAAGACTCGACACTTACCCTTGTTGTACCTTATTACATTTCTCTCTTCCCAGCTCTCTAGCCAGTCCAGGTCTTGATGTATGGCAGTACAGTCTGCTGGGGTGTTAGCAACACCACCCAGCTTTGTGTCATCAGCAAACTTGCTGACAGTGCACCCTAATCCCTCATCCAAGTCATGAATAGCTTGAATAGGACTGATCTCAGTACTGATCCTTGGGGGACCCCACTAGATCCAGGCCTCCAACTAGACCCTGTCCCATTCAACACCACTCTCTAGCTTCTATCCTGCATCCAGTTCACGATCCACCTCACTACCCAATCACCCAGTCCACACTGTCTCAGTTTGGCTGTGAGGATGCTATGTAAGGCTATGTCAAATGCCTTACTGAAGGCAAGAATCCCTCCTCTGGTCCTGCTGGCTCAGTGCCCAGCTGTTAATGAATACCCTGAGGCCCATTTTCGGCATGTAATTTGCTAACTGTGCATCCTCAAGTCTGTAGCTTTGGTGGGGTTGTTATGACTCTGCATCTGGCCATGCTGAACTTCATACTGCATGCCTCAACCCCTCAATACAGCCTGTCCAGAATCTTCTGCTGAACCTCTGTACCCTCCAGCAGAGGTCATCTGCAAACTGATTAAGGGTGCATTTGTTGAGGTCATTAATAAAAATATTAAAGAGGATAAGCCCCAATACTGAGTCTTGAGAATGCCACTTGTGAATGGATGCCAACTGGATTTAACTCCATTCATCACCACTCTTTGGGCCCCATTTCTTATTCAGCAAAAAGGACCGTAATCCAAGGTATGAGCAGCAAGTTTCTGATCGAGAATACAGTGGGAAGCAGTGTCAAAGGGTTTTGTGAAGTCCAGGTAGACAACACCCACCCTCATATACCAAGCAAGTCACCTTGTTGTGGAAGATCAGGTTAGTCAGGCAGGACCTGCCTTTCATAAACCCATTCTGACAGGGCCTGATCACCTGTTTGACCTGTATGTACCGTGTGATGGCACTCAAGATAACCTGCTCCATATCCTTCCCTGGCATCAAGGTCAGATAGACAAGCCTGTAATTCCTCAGATCCTCCTTCTAACTCTTCCCGATAGGCATCACATTTGCCAACATCCAGTCAACTGGGACCAGATAACTGGGCATGATAATATTCTAAATTGCTATGGGAAAATCCACAAAAGCTTGTCTGTCAAAGAGCCAAGCATTTTATAAAGCTGTGCATGCTGCCAGTAAGAGTAAGGCTTGCTTCTGTGAACACTCTCTGTGTAAAAACCACAGTCAAAGCCAAATACAATATTGTTAATAGTACACTTGTGTCTGTTCAGCAATCACAATACCACATGTAAAACTGAGGAGATGGGGAAAACTGGGGAGAAAAAAATTATCCCAGCAGGTATTGTTTTCTTTTGATTCAGTCCTTAAGATTTCTAAGAAACCTAAGTGGCTGTAAGTCTGCTATTTGGAGCAGGCTGTGTTCATTCCTTTAAGGAATGAAACATTCTGGTTTGATTAACACCAAAAAATAGTTTCTTAGGAAATTGTCCTTTCTCAGAACCTGCACAGAAATAGTTGGTACATGCACATACCATTCGTTGGCACATCTCTAAATCTAGTGTCTCGTACTCTCCAGATTTTGGAGAATGACCCGGTTCATACAGTTGGTCTGGTCTGTACAGTAGAGAAGAAAGCCTCAGAAATGTGAAAAATGTATAAACAATTTAAACGTGTTCAGCTGCATTGCTGAAGGCCCAGACTAACAATTTCTAAATTCTATGGTTTTACATTAAAAAAAAAAGGATGATTATCACTTTATAATTTTTTTCAGTTCAATGCAAATTTCTAAGCTGTATTATAAGGATGGTGACAGATTTTCTAATCAGTACAGTAAAAAAGAAAGGTAGGGAGGAAGAATCACTTTGAGTTGCAGCAACCTGAAGAAAAAATTTTTAAAAATAAAATTCTGATTTTTTAAAAAGAAGGGACAGTGCAAAGTAATAACCATTTGGGATGGCTATTATGGTATTTGGATCTAAACCAAATAATGATGTTAAAGCACTGCACTGCTGACATTCTGGACTCCTTTGTATCTGTATTGTGGTATCAGTTGAAAATTACTCAGAAAAACCTTCTAGATGGGCTTGAGTCTTGTCAAATAAGCATTTAATTGCGGAAATGGGACTTGAGAAACATGTCTTCTCTCTTCCTGGTCTGTGAAATGTCTCATTATATGTATCTGAAGTCTTAAAAGAATATATCCTGATGTTGTCTCCTGTTTTTTACCATTCTTTTGGATTTATTAGGGTTTTAGATTATGTGTCTACACTGATCAATTTAGAATGACCAATTAACTGAGATACTGCCAATGCCTTTTTTATGTTTTCTAAGGTGCAACTTGACATACTAACTTGATTATCTGATGTTTTGCCTCATTATTTCAGACTCTTCCCGAATGTTGACCCCACTCCCTACTTGTTTACTGTTTTACCAAAGTTTAAAGAAAAAAGTATAATAGTTAAATGTATGTCAGAGAAAATAAATAAGTGCCACCCCTGAGAGGGGTGGGTCTGTAGTGTGATTCTGGAGGTCTTTGTTGTTGCTAAACAGTTTCAGAACCTATGGGCTGTTTCATCTTACAGCTCAGAAGAGACTTTCAGATTCCAGAACACCATTGCAGAGACAGAGCAGCCCAATACTGCAACAGGAGTTTAATTTTTGCATAACGTCCACTGATGTTTTCCTCAGCTTCACTCCATAGCCAGTGAAGATTCCTTATGTAGATTGTTTCTGAACCTTGCCACTTCCTAGTTATGAGAGGTCACGGTTGATCCTTCCTTCATGTACCCATTACTCTACTGAAGTAACAGACAGAAATATTCATGGTATTTCACTCAAATTACTGATAAAGTCTAGGAGACTGAGTTTAGATTAAATGTGTGGTAGCATCCAACAGTTGTACAGTTTGAACTGTACACTGTGTCTTGGACTCTTCTAATAACATGAATTTGCAACTGAGATATAAAAACATTTTAATGTAGTTAGTTGTTAAAGTAAAAATCACGGCACTGGTGTCATCTTAGCAGGTAGAAACTTAACTTGAGTTTTTGCTGGATAGCAGCAGAAGAGAAGATAAATATGGAGAATTAAAATGGTTGTGGTCAAATGCCTTGGCGGCATGTCTGCTTTCTCTGAACTTGGAGTACATGCTGTTGTTTTAACAGATGATTTCAAGCCTCTGCCATTTCCATTATCATACATTTCTTAAATGTAAAAAATGTGCCTAATTCTTTGAAAAAAGGGAAACATTGTGAAATGCCAGACTTGGGGTTAGACTTGAATGCAGAGGTGTCCTACTCATCTGTATCACCAACAAAATGTTGGAGCATTGTGGGGAACATGGAGAAAGACATGACATGGGTGGTTTATAGTCATTGCTTCTTTCAGACTTCCCAGTCTCCCACTTCGAACTGGACACTTTTGTTTATATCCAGTTGCTTCAGTGCCATTCTGGACTGTTTTGGGCACCTGAATTAACTGCTTAAATTCAGAGAATGGATTCCCTTTAGAATGAGCTGTGAGAGACTGAGAATCCACCTGCTCCCTATTTCAGAGAATGTGAAATTATGATGCTTTGAGATGCAAACACAGTTATGCTGTCAAAGTGAAAGACCAACATTAATTTTTCAGGATACTCTAATGTTTAGTGTAATGGGCACTTGAGTGGGACCACCATATACTGCTGGTGTGGTGGTCATGTAGAAATGAAGGGTAGAGTAAGATCTTCTTGAAAATTGTACTTTCCATAGACTATTCAAAAGGGTTTAATTCCATTGAAAGCCAGAGTTATACAACACAGCACACACCTGTAGTGTAAAAAATGAGTTCTGCTGAATGTTGTCCCAAAATTATGTTAATTAAATGAATTAAATTTGCCACATAAGCTCCAACCCTCCCGGCTCTCATTACTAGATGAAGTACTTACTACTTTGGTTTCACAAGGTCCATTGGTAGTAGCAAGGACAGCTTTGGGTAGCAAGTGGTTGTAGATCCCTAAATTGCCTTTTATGGAACAAAATATTAGAACAAGCATTTTGCAGGAGGTTGAAGCAACTGCTAAGCCAATTACTAATGGAAATACTGTGGCATATAAAAAAAATGTGGAAAAACATGGAAAACCAAGGCCAAGACCATATTTCTGAGGAATTTCCATAATCTCTGCAGTTTTATGTAGGAAATATATTTTAAATATTGAATACATGAGATCTAAAAATACCTTCCAGTTTAGTTCACATCAAATGGTGACAAAACTCCAGTGGCAGCCCTTCAGCTGTCTGTCATAATAAACAAGTTACTGAAGAGAATAATAAATTGTGAAGGGTGAATCATACTTATTTCAGGTTGAATATGTTATTAAGATAATATATGGATCCATATGGAGTATATTTTTGTCCTGACAATAAAGGCAGAAATCAGTCAGCAAATGAGCAGGCTTAAGGTCTCTGAAGCTTTAGGGAGAAAATTTGGAGGAGAGTGAGGATGGATAGAAACCAAATGTTATACAGAGGAGTGATGACAGCTGGATGAAGCAACAGGAAGCTTTAAACCAAAAGTTATCATTGTTTAAAGTGTGAGACTGATGCTGAGCTGTTATGACCAATAATTTATACTGAGACTTCTCTTTTCTAATAAAAAGTATCAATCTGGAACTGACCACAAACAAGCTAATCTTATGTGAGAGAAAGTTCTTTACATACCAATTATATTATTTTGCTTTAACATGCTCCTTTTATAGCATTCTGCAGCCTTCTCTCTTATTAATGTTTCTTGTCTAGATTTACCTGTTTGTGCTGGAGTCATAGGTCATCCTCCTGCTGCATTGGTGGTGTTTGCTGACTGCTGCAGCAACTAGAGGTTGAGAAGCAGATTGAGGAGACAGGATGCTGGAATAAAAAAACTCAACCCACCAGCAGCCCTTATATTTCTCAAAACTGAGCCCTATAGAACTAATCCATTTTTAAGTGGCCTTAAAAATCTTTCAGGTGAAAACCCAATATTAGCCTGAGTGCAGACTGTCATCGAGGATAAAACCAGCACAGAAGAGAACTGAAGTTGCCTTTCCCAGCAGCTGTTTTTCTGGACAGCACATGTAATGATTTAGAATTACAGAATCACCAAATAATTCAGCTTGGAGGGATCTTGAGCAGTCATCCTCTTTGACTTCCTGCTCCAAGTGGTATTGGCTCTGAGATGTGAGCAGGTGGCTTGGAGCTTTAGCCAGTGTGATCTTGGAAATCTCAAAGGATGGAGATACTGCAACCTTTCTGGACAACCTGTTCCACTGCCTGATTATCCTAACAGAGGGAAATGTTTTACTAATAGCCAATAAAAACCTCTATTCTTTTATCTTATGCCTGTTGTGTCTTTTCTCTCATTGTGTGAAGAGCCTTGGTTTCATCTTCTCAGGTGGCTTCAATAAAGTCTGTCCAAAGAATCCCCTTCTCTAGGCTGAACAAGCTGTAGTCCCTCAGCTTCTTCCTATGGAACAAGCACTCCAACCTCCCTAACCATCTTGGTAGCCCTTCACTGGGCTCACTCCAATTTACTTGTACCAGAGATACAAGGCTGTAGGCAGTAATCCAGATGTTGTTGAACCAGCAAAGTGAGATACTAACTTTTCTAGATCTCTTGACTGTGTTACTGTTAGTGCAGACCAGGATGCAGTTGATGTTCTTTGCTGCTGGCTGATACTTTGTTTTCCTGACCCTTGGAACCACCAGAATCTTTTCCACAGAACTGTGCCCCAGCCAAGGGAATGCCACTCTGTTCTGGCTTTACTTCTGTTAAATAGTCCTGGAGCCTGAAGGTTCCTGCTGTCCTGCAGATGGATGAAACAAAGGAGATTTCTTCCCAGAAAGGGTAATATAGTCTAGGGCTGCAGAGAGTGCCAGGTGAGCTGAAGCCTTTGTGTAGTGGATGCTGTGAAGTACATGTGTAGTGTTGGGTCTCCAAACAAGGCATCTGTGTTCTGTTCTTGAGGAATTAATAGAAGTGGACTCCTTGTTCAGTCAAATGGGAGCAAGACAGAGACTGTTAACAATTTTCCCTCAGCAGTCACTTTGCTCCCATCATTTGTTCTTCCTCAGCTGAGGAACCATCATTGCATGCCATGGAATCTGAAATTACTATCATATAAACAAACACTACCAGTTCCAGTTGTTTTATCCATTTTTATAGAATTCCTTGGTTTTCTTTGTTTACCTTTTTACCCCTTCTAGATGAAAATTGACACTTGACAGCAAGAAGAGCACTCCACACTACAGAAATGAACTGTAAAACTACAACTGAACAGCAAGACTTTTGCGTGGGCATTTTTAGAGGCTTTGAGTGAATATGCCTGTTGTAAAGGTTCTGGAGCAAAATTTACTGGAGAATAACACTGGGGATTTGAAAAACACGGATAAGCCAAACCAACATATGTGTTTGCAGTGTTTGGAGTGGCATTTACAACACAGGGTGGTAAACCAACCTCATTTCAAAACAAACTGATTCTCCGGGCACTGTGTAGATCAGGCAGAAGATTGAAGCTTATGCTCAGAAAAAGGCCAGAAGAGAAATCAGTACTGTTTGCCAGACAACACAGCTCTGGTACTGGGGTTGTGACATGAGGTGACATAGGAGGACAAACAGGAAGTTGATGTATTTAAAAATCAGAAGAGTGTTTAGATCCCATGTTAAAATGCATTTTTCAGGAATATTTTCCATTGAAACCAGTAAGTTATCACGGTGACAAACATTTCCTGTATTCTAGTAATTTTCTGATAAAAAAGGCTGTTTTCTATCAATTTTATAGTAACCAAAGAATAAGTTGGCTCTGAACTGACATAACACTTTGTCTGAAGTCAGAATGTGTCACGCTTATGTGATATATTTCACCATAATTTAATATGTTGAATGTTTTTCGTTTCACATGTAACATTATGTGGTGTTACCTATAGGTAAGACATGCTTTTGAGATAATTGCTACCTATATTTTGTCAGAATTGGTTATGAACCTTGCCCTTGATAAGTCCTCTGGGATATAAACCATCTGAACATTGCAGCTTATTGTCTCTATGATGGTTCATATACAAATTCTGCATAATACTTTCTCAATTTGAGGGAATTTCAGTTCTAATGTTGACCCCAGCATTTCAGCAAGGTCTAAACCAGATTGATTATCTATCTCCATAATTACAGTATTAAAAATGCAGCACAATGTCCTTCTAATGGTGTAAAACTCTTTCTCCTTTACTTGAATTTTAAATAACAAGAGCTTTTCATATACATTCTGATTTGGGCTGAACCAATGAGCAGATCTACCTTTCCTAAAACTGGGACGACCTGAATACGTAGCTCCTCTGCAGCTTCCATTTTAGCATACAAACAAAAAATATGGTGCCTACTGTATCTCACTTTCCTCTTTGAAAGGATTTCTGGTCTCTGGTGAGCATAAAGCAGTGGCACACATCACAGTACTCACTGCTTAGTCTGGAAATTTCTTGCAGTTTAAAAAGTTTGCCTTTTAATTTAGCACATATGTGAAATAAATTCTGCTATGCAATCGGTGCTGTCAAATATTTATTTAGTATTTCAGTACTTGAACTTACTTGCCAATCAGATAAAAAGAGTTTTGAATTCTTTTGTACTGACATCACTTTCCTAAAGTTACAATTTCACGCTCAGGCACAGAAGTAACAAGTGTTTGCATTGGCTTGTTGTGAATAGCAGCGATGTTTCGGAATTTTAATGTACACTTCAGTGTTTTCATAATGTCACTGTGAATCGTTGCTTAATTTTACCTAGAAACAACTTTGTCCTTTAACTATGTAGTTCATATATTTTCTTGCTTTCTAATTTGTGCCAAGTCTTGGTTCCTTTCAGGTGATTTGCAGTTTCAAAGGTACAGGATTTCCTAAGACATTACTAAGAAGCAACAGTGGCTGCAAAGCCAAGTGTATATTGCTGGGTCTACAAGATGGGCTTTTAACAATCAAATTGAAAACATAATTGAAAATAACAACTAGGACTTGAGAATTGTTTCACTCCCTGTGTTGCTGTGCCAACATCTCTCCACATAATCCTGATGATTATCTCTCATAAAAAGAACATATTCCCCTGTGAAGTTTATGCCTGCTGTAAAATGTGTTGAAGTCAATGCAGCTTGCTTTTAAATAGCTTTTCTTCTCTGGTATTTGCTTAGTGATAAGTTAGCTGATGCTTTAAGCACTTAACTAAACATTTTGTGCAGAATTAAGTCAACTGTGTTGTGTACAGGAGTAGCATCTTACCTGGATCTGTGTTGTACTGGTAGAGGTTGGTCAAAATCCCAAAATCACAGCTGAAAATGAATCTGTGTGGCTTTGCAGAATTTGCCTGCTGAAATATAGCAAATTGTGAAAACTTAATAACATCACATTCCTGTTGTATATTTGCCTTTTCTTTTCTTTGTGTTTTACATGACTGAGAATTTTATCACTGTCAATTTTTGGTCAGAGAATGAATACAACACAGTTCTGCTTTCTTAAACACTGTCATTTTTCAGGAAGAGGCATCACAACAAATCTGTCAATCTAGTGGTTATTTTACTTTTGTATTGAGAAAAAGCCCTGACTGTGCTTTTATAAGGACTGCTTCTGTTCAACTGAGCCATACTGGCTTTTTACTAGAAGTTATAGTGGAAACAGCACTTGGAAATAACTGTATACAATCTAACTTGGAGCTAGACTCCAGCTTCTGTGGGGCCGTTTATATCTGTGATCGTATGGAACAGCCTGTTAGGAGATTATCCAAGAACAGAGTGAGCTCAGACTGAAGAAATCCAAAGAATATGTCTGTACTCAGAATTTTTCAGTCATAACCAAATATGCAGCTATCTTATTTGCACCTCATGTTATGCACAACCAGACCATGGAAAGTATCACTTACACTGTTTACGGTGAAGGAGGCTGAGAAAAAATGGCTGAGGAATCAAGGCTCTGAAGCTGTAGCGTGTGGATGGACTGCAGTGCTTTTTTTTGTGGTTCATTGAAAAAAACCCCAATATTTTAGATCTGTAACATGGTGGATTGAGCTACCAGTCCCAGAAAGCAAACAGGGTCTGCAAGTAGATGTTTTTCGTACAAAGTGGTCTACTGACTGAAAATCTGGAGCACCATCAGAGTTCAACTAATTGAACCAGACAGCTTGTTAGACTGTCTTAAAAAAGCTGGATGTCTGACTAGATAGCTTTTGGCACTTTGAAGAACAGAGAGGCAGATTTATGAGCTGGACAAATGAGCGTTACAGTCGAGAATTTTTTCTAACAGTTTGGCTCTATCTCTGAGATCCTTTGACATTCATAAAGAAGCTGCTTCAAAATGGTTTCTGCCAGCTCCTAAAGCCACCATTCAGCCTTGGATATTACTGCTGATTTTAAGCACCTTATATCCTTGTGTAGTTCACAAAAAGTGCCAGGATAAGTTTTAGAGCCTGTTTTATCCCCATTTACTCAGAAATATAAAGGCTTCAAAATGGCAAGCAGGTTCAGGAAGGGGACAGGTGTACCTGTATGTGGAGGAGGAACAGAGGAAGCTTCATGCACTTCTGGAAAGGTGAACCTGCACCTACATTTTGCTCACATCACTGAGACTTCAGGAACATTCAGCTTCTTCATGACATACACATATTCATAGTCAGCATGCTGCAACATACCCCTAAAACACTTGTGTTAAGTTCAGCTTGGCCAGGAATTACTGAATCCTTTCCATGGTTCTCTCTCAGCACTTAAGCCCTTGCTCACCATGTCCCAAGCTTCACCACTGATTAATTTCCATGTCCCTGCCATCAACAAACATCCAACAGCAGCACTGCCAAGCTTTCTGCACTTGTTTCTGCCTCCTCTGTGTGGAATGTAATTCCAGTTCATATCCATCAAACTATCCACCACCGAAACTGAAACGCTGTGGGCAGAGGAATACACAAAATCAGAATTTCTTGGAAAAACTCTAGTCACTAGAATTGTAAATAGCTGTTTTTCTTCTCTGTGTGCTATTTCCTTTACAGATACCACAGTTTCTGATTTCCAAACTTCAGATTAGCATAGAGTGGAATAGATGGATTAGTGCCTGAAAATGATTGAAAAATAAGGTAATGGCCATCCAGAGAGAAGCATCTCATGTGGTGTTTCCAGTATGGCTTGTGTTAATCAAACCAGTAATACCATGTTACCTACTGGAGTGCCACACACCTGAGCTGTACAAGCGGAAGGAAATAACCAAGAACAGGGAGCGCTTAATTAAGTTTTTGCTCCTGCTGCTTCCTCTCCTAACAAAATAAAACAGAACACACAAAGATTATGAGAGATAAACATGTCTTCATCTATCACAAAGATCTGGTTTAGTTTGGAGATGTTTCTTACATAAGCTGAATTGTTACTGAGATGTTGTTAAGGCTAGTAAGCAAAGCAAATAAGAGGACATAAACCGCCCCCCATATTCAAAAGGAGGATGCTGTGGCTTTGCATCCCTCTTTACTCCTTAGGAACCTGAGGTTACTGATTACCTGCATAGAATCGTAGAGTCATTGAGTGATTTGGGTTTGAAGGACCTTCAAAGGTCATCTAGGCTAACCCCCTTGCAGTGAGCAAACATCAGGGTGCTCAGAAACCCATCCCATCTGACTTCGAATGTTTCCAGAGATTGGTCATTGTCACACTGCTGTTCTTTTTTGTCCACCTTTGTTTGTTGTGGTTTGGTAAAGGACACATGGCCTCATGCACCAGCCCTAGAAATGAGGCAGAACAGTGCATTGGTTTTATACACAGAGCCCATCCTTGTTTGGGAATTGAGAAAGAAGGGAGCATGGCAGTCACAAAACCCCTCTCTTCACTAGTTTTCAGTGTGGGCATGAATGTTTTTCTGGTTTGCAGGCAATAAATTTTAACAGTCTTTAAAAATCTTATGCTAAAAGGTAAGAGCAGAAGAGGAAGAAAATGTATGGAGGAAGCTCAGACTGATTTTTGGCAAATCCTATGCTTGATCTGTGTTGCAGCGTTGTCAGCGCTAAGCGTTCCAAAATCATACGTGATGCTGATGGCTTAAAAAGAATCAATTTGGAGTTCCTTTTTATTTGCCTTCTGGCTTAAAATTAATCACTTTGAAGTTCCTTTTATTTGCCTTTGGTTTCTTAGCCTTTAGGGTACACTCAGATCATGTCTTCTCAGAAACCACATGTGCTAGAAGATTGCATTCTCTTTTCCAAATACAAATTATCATTGACTGAGTTAAAACCCAGCTCTACGCTAAGGCTTCACAAATAGCAAGAGAGGTGTGATCAGTAGAGTTGCAATTCTTTGTCTTGTTGCCCTCAGATTTTGTTATGTTTCTTGTAGGATGACAGAGAAAGAAGAAAGCAAGTTAACATGAATAAAAATACAAGAGAGTTAGGGAAGGAGGTGCAGCAACTTAATAAATGAAATAGAAAATAGAGAAAGGAAAGCAAGGGTGGTAACAGGACTGAAGCAGGAGGATGGTATTATTCACAATCGGCAAAGTCCACTAGAAATTCATAGATCTTTAATAAGACTGTTGGGATGGACTCACAGACTCTTACAGGTTGGATGGGACCTTGAAAGATAATCTAAGTCCACCGCCCCCATTGGAACAGGGAGGGACCCTCTTACAGTTTTTAGGTCTGCAATCAAATCTATGAATTTTGGGTTTTTTAGCAGCCAAAATCATGTAGATCTGGAGCTTAGGCATATGGTTTAGTGGTGGGCTTGAGCAAGTTGTGTTAATGGTTGAACTCCATGATCTTAAAGGTCTTTTCCAACCTAAACAATCCTATCATATAAATATTAGAAGAAACTTCTTCACAGTGAGGGTAACAGAGCATTGGAACAGGCTGCCCAATGGGGGATTGTGGAGTATCCTTCTCTGGAGACATTCAAGATCTGCCTGGATGTGTTCCTCTGCAACTTGGACTAGGTGATCCTGCTGTGGCAGGGGATTGGACTAGATGATCTTTCAAGGTCCCTTCCAATCCCTAATGATTCTGTGACTCTATGCCACCAGCTGTCTCTGTCTGCTGTTCTGTAGCCTAAGCATTTGTGATGGCTGACTTTCAGAAAGCTTGAAGGAATGATTAGCAAAACACACCAAAGTGTGGCTGTATATTCAAAGCAAAAAGTTATTCTCACTTTTAGAATTTCTTTCATTTGGTGTAGAATTGTCTTTCCATCACTCTCTCTGGTAATAAGTTTTTCAATGTTTCTGTTTCAGTCTCTCAAGTCTGTGACATCCCACTTGATGTACATTATGCTGCCTCCATCTTTCTAACTGCATCATTGAAGCTGAGAGATTTCTGTCTGTAACACTCTCTCTTTGTAGCCATCTACTCTTTCTTACAGCTTTGGAAATAGGCATGTGATGTGCAGCCCCTGTTTAGCTTCTCCTTGTATCCTACGTCCTATGGAACAACGAATGAGTTATGTATTAAAGAGTCTGGATTTAATCTAGGACAAGCATCAGGGATTCCCCCTCCCCCTGTGATTTCAAATGAAAAGTCCAAAGTAAAATATTCTGTACAATCTACCTGTATGGAAGTGGTTTCATTGCAGGCTGAATACAAGTCTTAAGGATAACTGTAGAAGCACAGATACTGTGACTTGGATGGGAAGCTGAGACTGTCTTGTACAACAAAAAGGTTCAAACACTGTCTATTGAGTTCAGACACAGAATTTCTGAGCTTCATTTCATGCTTTGGGGCATCTTTTTCATATGTTTTCTGAATTATAATGCATGTTCACAAGGCACACAGAAAAAAGATCAGTGTTATCTAAGTGGAAAGCCTTGCCAAAAGTCTAATGTGGCAAGTGTGGTATCAGTTGTAGGATAAGGTTTGCAACATTAGAACGATACCTGGAAATTACCTGTTGCTAGGTCCTGAGGTTTAAAAATACAGAAGTAAGGAAATACTGAAAATATTCTCCTTTTTTTCTCTCCCTTCCTCCATCTTTCTCATCCATCCACAGGAGCTCACCCACCCACTCGTGTGCCTGCACGCCTGCACGTACACACAAAAAGCTTCTGTTTTGACTCAGTTCTCTCAGCTTCATTGTACAATTGTTAATTGCAGATGCTCCAAACTTCAGGGTAGGGTTACAACTTCACCTGCAAATAAAATGTCTGATTTATATATTTATCAGGGGTTAGGGCACAAACCAGAACAATATTAAAAAAAGAATAAGTTAGTCATCTCCTCAGCAGCAATATTCAACCCATGGACTGGCCTGGGAGTCCAGAGTTACTACAAATTTCTTTCTACTTATAGAGCTAAAATGATCAGTTCTTTGCGGACAAAGTGTTGATTTTTCTTCTACCAAGTGAGGCAAGAATACATCTTTTCTTTCTAAAATAAATATTTTAATATCAAAACTACCCTGCTAGGAGTGCATGTTTTGGTGTCAGTTTAAATTTAACGCAACAGAGTCTATATATTTTTTTCAGTATTTTTTTAGCTCATAATAATCCGCTGCTATTTTAGTAGTGCAGGGTAATAAAAAGCGATGGTTACAGTGTTTGTCACCTTGCATTTGTGGATGCACCAATTACCATTTCTCACATTATTGAATTTCATTTAACTGCTCTCTGTCATCCAACTGAAAACTGTGGTTGGTGTGAGGAGGGTGAAACTGTGAAACCACTTTTTGTCTGCAGGCTGAAGAGGGAAATCCAGGCAAGGTAGTAGATTCTGTCTCTACCCTGACTTCTACAGATGCTCACAGACAACAAAGAGTCTAAATTCAAGTACTCTTTGACACTAATACATAATTTTCACCTAGTAAACTGCTGCAAGGTTTTAGGAAAAGAGAAAAGTGAAAAATACCACACTCCCCCCTCCACTGGCCAAATAACACCAACCAGAAACAGCCAGATGTTTGCTTTACCTCTGTTCACCATGAAAGAAAAGATGGAGTTATTTTTGTATATCACTAAGATTGCAGCTGTCGTTTTCTGACCAGGTATCTTCATTCTTTACTTGAGACTGCTCAGTCTTCAACAATTGAAGTGTGATTTTTATGTGGCAATGATATATGTGGAGGTCATGGTGGGTCCCACGATGATGCCTGACCCCACATAATGTGATGTAAGAATCACACTCATTCTTAGGGTCAGCAGCACTGTGACATACGTCCCTGTGTTCAGCACACCACCCACAAAATGAGGCATATGCCTTTCCCCTTTTATTAGAACTTAATTATATTTTTTTTCTTGTCAGCTCCCTGAATTACTTTCAGGTAGTTCTGCACGCTTCTACTTTTTCATTTAATTAGGTGCAAACGCTCTGTGTAAATAAAATAAAAAGTTCCCTGCAGCTAGTAAACTCTTGGAGACTGCCAGACACCAAAAAATGTTGCTCTCTGTTCCTGTTGCTTAATAATTCAGGTTTTATATACAAAGAAATCTTTCTCTCCCCTTTTTTCTTTCTTTCCATTTTCCAGTTGGCTTTCTGGGGGTTAGATGCTTGGATACAGCTGCAGAATAAGTTTGGATCCCAGTATACAGTAAGTGTACTATCCATGAGTACAATAGGTGTACAGTACTACCAAGAATTCCTGCCTGCCTTTCCAGCACACAGTCTCTGTATCCTTTAAGAGATGTCAGTCATTGCAGCACTTGTATGTAAATGCTGTATTGTCTGTTAGGTACTTCAGAGTCCCCTATGTGGTACTTGGTGATCCAAGCGATAGTTCTTCATGCCCTTTTCTCCCAGGAGCTCAGGTCATAGACTTTGGGAAGCAGACATTCCCCCTAATAACAATATGATACTACAATGGTATCTAGAAAGACATGGAGATGGTGGAGTGGGTCCAAAGAAGGGCAGCAAGAAAAAGCCTGGTGTGGAGCAGCTAAGGGAGCGGATGATGGTTAGTTTGAAGAAGAAAGAGGCTGAAGGGAGATCTTATTGCTGTCTACAGCTACATAGAAGGACTCTGTAGAGATGTGGGGATTGTCTCTTCTCACAAGTAACAAGTGATAGGACAAGAGGAAGTGGCCTCAAGTTGTGCCTAGGGAAGGTTAGCTTAGACATGAAGAAAAAGTTCTTTGTGGAAAATATCCATCAGGCCTTGGAACAGGCTACCAAGGGAGGGGGTTGAATTGCCAACCCTGGACATGTTTAAAATTTGTGTAGACCTGGAGCTTAGGGACATGGTTTAGTGGTGGCCTTGGGACAGTTGGGTTAATGGTTGGACTTGATGACCTTGAATGTCTTTTCCAACCTAAACAATTCTATGGTCTGTGGTCTAGAACCTGAAAAGCATCTATTTAATTTCATTTTTTACATGAAATAAAACCCCTAAAAGAAAATATAAGTGAACAAAGATGCATCTGAAAGGAGGGACGTGATTACAATAAAGGTTATTGTATTTGGTCTCTTCATATCAACTACTATGAATATTTACTTTCTGCTGTTAAAATTTGTGTGCTATAAACATTCTAGAGGTAAAGGCTCCAACTCTGCAAGTTCTAGCACACAATCTTAAGCCTTTGTAAGCTAAGGACATAGTATTCTAAGTCCTTGAGCAAAGACACACTCTCAGAAGCATTTGCTGTCATAAGCCAAGATGGGCATATGTTGGCAGATTTGTTAAAGTGCTGTAGCTGGCAAGTGGTCATGTCTTTGGAGAATGCTGAAAAGTCCTAGGAAAGGTCACTTTTCGTATCAGAATAAAGCACAATAGAAATAAAGTTTCTGTTCAGGAAAAAAATATACCTCTCTTCTCTCTCACTAAAGCTTGAGATTCTCTTTAACTCGTTTCTCTTTGTAATGCCACAGTCTGCAAGAATGTAGCTTGAAGAACTGAATTGAAATGGAATATAGGCATTAGGTTTACTTATCATTGTAAATTCTAATTCTTTCTTTAACGAAAGACATCTATCATTCATATGTGAGCGGGGGAGCAGATATTTTTCAATAGACAAAAATGTTAGATTGGAAGGACAGCTGTTTGACAGTAAGGTTCTTGCCTTCCAGGAGTTAAAAACTGGTACATTGCCGTACCTTTCCACACCTACTGACATACTTGACACTTGAGATGGAATGGCAAGAAGAAGCCCAGTCATTCTTCAAACTGTTTGTGCCTTCAGAAAGGAATGGATACTGTGGTATGCTGTAATTCTTTAAAATCAGCAAAGATGTTCCACTGAAGAATACAAGCTGAGATTTTCCAAGACAGGAGCCAGAGTGGCAACATGCCTTTACATATATCAACACGAGGAAATGATCCAGTTATAGCAAAACACATCCAAGAGTCTGCTAGAATTTTAGATGGAAATCCGGAAGATACTTGTCCTTTCCTCTGACTGCTTTGGCCAAACTCATAGGGGCAGCAAAGGGTCAACAAAGACCTGTAACCAGTGTCAAGGAGACCTAGATTATGAATATGGTTAGTATGAAGGTGTTACTCACTTCCTTGAATATCATGTACAGACACTGCTGAGTGTCAGTTCACTGAGACGAAACCAAATAGTCATTGTTATCAGGAGATAACTTTCAACAACATACCAGCACCTGACACTGGGGGTCTGGCAGTGAGGTGGGTCATGTCCTTACTTTTGTTCCTGGTGGCTCAGCATTTCTAGTAGACTGAGCATTTTGAATTGCCTTTTTCTTTTCACCCAGCTTTGAGTTTTGAAGGGAAAAAATTTTAAGAAGCTGAAATAAAAGCAAAATAGGATGGGAGTATGAAAACAACATTTCTGAGCCCTGCTCAGTTCCAATAGAAACACAAAACTATTCCATTTATATATTTAGCAAATAAATCCTGGCATCACCACCAGTATGTTTCCTTTTATTGTGTGGGTTTTATGTGTGAGTTGTGTTGGGACAAATATAAGTCGGATGAGAATAAGGGACAGATGTCAGTGCTAATTGCTAGTGGGAGCTGGAAACTCCATCATCTGCTTTCAGAGTGTTCAAACCTTACCAGCACCATTCATTGGGACTAGAAGCGCTTACAGATACTGTCTAACAGACTGCAGCTTCAACCTTCAGTTCCTCATGCCCACCTTGATCCTGGTACCTGAAATAACATCCCAGTCTTGATATTCAGGGATGCTCGATACTCCATGGCATTTGTCATCTTTCCTCAGCCCTTCCCTGAAGCTCGTCACTCCTGCAGCCGCAGCCCCTTTCCTGCCACCCTCAACAGTGTGCCACTGGCTGATTGCACATTGCAGAGAAATACTCCCCACGGCTGGACTCACCCCCTGGAGATGCACAGCCAAGCCCAGAAACTCACCGCATCCTAGTGCCAGCTATCTCTAGCTGTCTTTCTTCTTGCAGCTGGGGATTTCTTCTCTTCTGGTTGTAGCTTGTCCTTTCCTACCACCAACACCACTCCCCCACCCCCCTACCCCCCGCCCAATTTTCTCTCCCTCTTGCTTATCCATTAGGTATTTACAGACAGGATAATGTGACTTTTCACACTGACTTTATGCATGCCCTATCCTGCAGTTCGGTCTGGATAAAACCTCTCCCCAACCCGCAGCTGGCTGGACATGTGTGTGTCCCCCCACCTTCCCCTCCCCTTCACACTAGCCGAGCCAAAGATTCCTCTCTCCCTCCCTCTTTCTTTTTCCACCCCTCCCGCCTTCAGTGCAAATCCAAGACGCAGGATACTGCCGAGGAAAAGTGCTCCTTGAAATCATCACCACAGACCCCGCTGCAAGAGGAGAAGAGCGAGAAAGCCCCAACTGCTAACCTCTCAGAGCCAAGGGCTTTGTGAACAGGGCAATGGCTTCAGCCTTTCAGATATCCTTTCTTACCTTTCTCCAGGGCATGGGATCTGTCTTCTTCATCCTTCGGATCATCTCTGTTCAGGCTGATGGTGAGTCCCCACTCAGTTTGGGCTGGGTTGTTACGGCTGGAACAAGAGCTGTACGTTGAAATGCGTTATTGCAAAGAAACCAAACAAACCTTATTTTTTTTAAATAAGAAATTGATATACATGCCTTGTTTTGGATTAGGAAATGTATGATTCAGAGGTTTTTGAGACTCTGCAAATATCTTGGGGTTAAGCAGAGAAATGAAATAAGATCCCAGAAGGCTAAGGTTATTTTATTACAACAAAACAACAGGATACTGAACTCTGGACAAAGTGAGAATAATAAAACAAAGCCAGAACATAAACAAGAAGGTGCAGATGTATTTTAGAAGAGCTCTTTTTATAATTAAAAGTATATTTTCTTCAAAGAACTTCCCTGTCTGCCCACTTCAGATGCCCACTTCAATGCTGATTTATCCAAGCAGGTACTTGAGTAAGGGGAGTCAAATGCTTTTATAATATGAGCTTCATCTGCTCCCCACTGTCAAGGGATGCTATCAGGACACCAGTTTGGCACCAGCTACCAGTTGCTCTGAAGTGGGACTTTTTACTCGCTGCTGCTGAACCTGAATAGCTGCATCCTTTGAAAGTCTGTAGTAGCCTCTTGCCCTTTTAATGATTAAGGCTGTAGTAACAGTGACTGACTTATTTTTCAAACAACCATGTCTTTTCTTGGGAGAGTGATGCTAAATGGACATATTTTTTATCTTTCCCAGCTGATCCCAGGATTTATTTCAGTTAATTTTTTTATACTCTGATCTTTTACCTGAATCATGCCAGAGAATAAGTCTTAAATGTTATAAGGCAGTAAAAATATCTTCTGTTCTCAGAATATTTTTCCTCTTGAAATTTATTTTGGCTGATGGCAAAGTATGGCAAAGGAAAAAGGGGAAGATTAATCTTGCCTGTATGTTTCTACCACTTTGTGTAAAACACCATTTATACAACAGAATCTTGTAAATGAGGGAAAAAAAATACTTTTCATTAAGAATGAAGGAAGAGAATTGAGTCAGGGAACTGAGCTGTGTTGTAACATCAACATTGTGCCGCTGATTTTAGGATTTCAGCAAAATGCTTTGAAATGAGGAATAAACTCCCTCATATACATGAAAGAGGAAAAGGGGAGAGGACAGGAAGAATTAGTTCCCCTTACTGTGAAAGTTTCACCTGGAGAATTCCCTTACCTCTTCAAGAGTACCTCCCAATTTGTATTCTTTATATAGAATTAGTGGCATCTTGGTTCCTACACAGGCATCCTCTAGAAGAGAAAAAATGCTGGAGGTGGTTTTAAGGCAGAGTTCATGATGGATTGTAATTGTCTTTCAACAAGTTGTCAAATTAACTTCACACGAGGTAAAGCAATTATAAAAATTGAAGAACAGAATAGCTGATATACATTACAGGTGTAGAATGCTGTTACAATAACATGGTTTCATTGTTGAGTATCACTGTGAGGAATGTGTAAGTCTTCTATTAACATGCTTCTCAGTGTGTTCTGCCATATTAATATTCAAGCAAACAACTGTAGCACTGTCCTGTAAACCATGTGGCTTATTATATGTTAATACAGAAGAAAACGCTTCGATGTGAACTGTAAAATTCAGTATGAGTAGTCTTACTTGTTGGAGAAGATCTGAGTGTACGACACAGGATTAATACTTTTCTGTAACATATTCTGACCTCACTCAGACAGCAAATCTCCTCCTCAGTTGTAGGTGAAAGCACAATTGTGATACTCTCTAATACAAGTAACTCAACTGCCAAAGGTCTGTTCAGGTTGACATGGATTTATGTGTGTATTTGTTATTTTTAACTGAAAGTAAAGTACTGTTCTGCAAACCACTGAAGGGATAAAAACCTTGTGAAACTCCAACTGGCCCCTGTTAGAAACAAACTTCCGAAATCACTTACAGTGTATTTCCCTAAGGAAGACTTTTGCTTTATTATCTCATGCACACAAATAACAACAGCGAATGGGCAATAAAAACTGGAGACCATTGCAGTCTGGTGAAGGTGTAAAGCCTCAATGCTTAATTGATCTCTTTTGACCAGAATTTGCCACAGCACATACTGCTGAGCTGCACTTAGGCTCCAGAAAGACCAAGGTAACCACCAAAATAAAAGAAAGCTTTGTTTTGCATGGCTGGGGTTTTTTATGATGAAAATGTGCTTGCTCGTAGCTGTTGATGCTTGGGTCAGATGGGTGGAAAGTTCTCGAGGGCTTATTGCTGCTAGAGTATACCACAGTGTAGTTCTGCTGGAGAACGATATGGATTATTGTTACAGATGTCCATTACACCAGTGCAAATGCATTTTTAAAAAATATTTTGTTTATGGCTTTATGCAACCTGTGCAGGACTCAGCTCTGCTTTTTTTGACTCCCTCTTTTATCTTTTCATGGCTTTTAAAATACCCATATGTATCAACTGTAGTTCTCTGCAAAAGACTTGCTCTGAGACAGAGCATGTTAGGAGAGAATTTTGGCAATTCTTCTCCCTTACTAAGACACTCCAGAGTTGAAAAACAATGTGCTAATTGTTCTGGAGTTAAGTTAGTCTGTTGGCTAAATTTGTGTTAAACCAAGGTAGTAGTGACCATGTGTACTGAGTGCCAAGGTTGCAGGTGGAAGGATACTAAATACAGAAAGCACAATTAAGTGGGCATCTGAGATACTTCCATAGTGCTGACCTAGAAGCAGATATATCCAATGTCAAACATAGGAAAAAAATGTGCTACAATATTTTCTTTGTCTTGCTTTGCATCTTTTGTTCTGAAGAAAAGGGGAGAAGTATTCTTTTTATCTTCTGCTTTCTCTAGACACTTGCATTTGAGTAGCAGGTGTCTGAGCATCTCAGGCCTTCCCTTGCAAACCAGCACAGATTCTCCTATGTGACAAAAATAAATGGATAAACAACCCAATCTGATCCTAATGAATGTAATAAAATTAAAATTTAAGCTGAGACTTAATTTACCTGGAGGAGGAACTCCAAGGTGACCTCCCAGCTCTGCTGGGACATCTTTCACCTTACTTTCTTGCAGGAATAAACTCCACATTCATGAACATGATGCAGAACTGATAATTGCCTAAATCTCTGTGTGTAACTGTATGGTTTTACAGAATCCTCTACCCTTACTGTTAGAATGGGGGCTGTTGTTACATGCGGACACAGAAATGGAAATTAAATTGCTCCTACAGAAGTGATCTACCCTTCCTCTACTCTCTGTTACCTCAATTTGAAGTTTTTAAGAGTTGAGTACAGATCAATTAGACTCCTCATTTTCACCTCCACTACATTTATTTTGTTGAAACTCATGAGGAACTAGCTCTGGGCGTGCCTTTTCAAGTGCTTTAATCTCATACTATTTGTGAGACATTTGTTTTTATTTCAAATTGTATTTGGCTATGCAGTTTGATATTACTTCTAGCACAGTGCAAATCCTGTTGAAGACATGGAGAACTTTCAACTCATTTCAGTGGTTTTTGAACAGTGCCTATATGCCTCAGAATAGCTTAATGCCATATCTGTTACTGTATTAGAATAAATTAGCCACACTTTGTCTTCTTGATAACCAACAAAATTCTACCAAACCCACTGAGATTCCTAAAAGTACAAAGAAACAGTTTTAGAACTGGTTTTATTTTGTTCAGAGTCCTTTTTTTGTGCTTCTCTGATTGCAAATGGCTCTTCAAGCTCAAAAGCATAGTAAGGTCCAGTTGTTAGCAACTGAGTTTAGCAAAATTTGAAACTAGAAATAAGGTGGAGTGAGAGTAATGAACCATTGGAAGAGTTTACTATGAAGTGTGCTGTAAATTCTCCATTACTTGGAGTCACTGAATCATGACTGGATGCCTTCTGAAAAGACATAGTCTAGCTCAACCATGAATTTTTTGACTCAGTGGTGGAATTACAAGGGAGATCTGCAGTCTAGTTATGCAGGAATTAAATAAGGTCATAAAAATCAATTCTAGATGATTCAAGTTCTATTGCTATGGTTATGGTTTTCAATCAGAAAATACTATGGTACTCTTAAGAAAATACTGTATTGTTTACAATGTTTTAGTGCCAAATGATAATATAAATTATTATTTTGTCAATATATCAAAATATAATCAATATTCTATAATAGCTGATGATGGTAGAGGCTAATGATACAATATAGGCTAGTTATTAAAAAAAACCTCACTTTGGTTTCAAGTATGTTTTTTTCTTCAGAACTATGAATCCAGCTGTTAATTAGCAGTTGGAAGAATTATATCATTAATTCCTCATCCCTGAAGTTAAAACTCTTTCACTGGTTTCAGAGGGGAACCTGAAGAAACTTACTGTGAGAAGGACATTTTTCATTCTGAACCTGCTAAAAGTAAGATGTACAATAATCCTCCTGAGAAGCAAAACTTTTCATGGATTCTTAGCTTGATCTCAAAACCACGTACATCTTAAAAACCTTGCTGAAGCCACAGTTTGTAAAGCTTTGGAGAAGATTCCCAGGTCAACCTTCATTACCTAGTTCTAGCTAATCAGAATTTCCTTTAAAGTAGTTGTAATTTTCCAAACTAGTTGAGAAAACCTGTCCTGAAATATATTTGTCTACATAATTTGGACATCCTAGTTATGTTCTTGAAGGACAAGAAGGCTTTTTGGATCAGTTTCTAGTAAAAAGCAAATGTAAGTTCTAGCAAACACATCACAGTAGTTAAGGAAAGTTGTCTCAGCCTTGGCTGGCTTCTCTAAAAATGTTATTGTTACTTTCTGCTAAAAATGTCTAAATGAATTACTTCTAATTATATCTAGAAGGAAGTCAATCCTTAATGATTTTCCTTCAAGTCTTACAACTAAAATACTCATAGCTGGAAAAAAAGGCTTGCTGCCATGTCAAACAGGTGTTTCTGGGTTAAGTGAGATGCTACATAAACTTGCCACAATTTTTGGCAAGATGAAGAATTGTAGTTCATCCCTGATTACCTTTGTGAATGAAATAAATTTTGCATTTTTTGTGGTAAAGGCTGTGGTTCTTCCAGTGGGTTGAGTTGTGTGCAGGTGAGAACAGAAGGCTGCCAGGTACAAACCTACACCGTATCAGCAACTTGTATTTTGGATTTGATTCAGATTTATCAGTTTGTTGAAATAATAAGCCCTAGGGGTGAAGTGTTTCCAGGCATGTACTGACTGAACATGCTTTGAAGCCATCTTCCTGCACCTGCAAGCCACCGCAGTCTGTACCTTTGACATTTAGAAGGTATTCTGAGGGATGTTATCTTCAGAAAGACTTTTAATGGCAGTTTAAATGTCAGTGCTGTGAATTGTCTTGCTGTTTATGTCTTTTTCTGGAGTCATCCAGCTAATGTGTTTATTCCGTAACTCAGTAACTTAAGTGTCATTGCCAAAACCCCAACTGCCTTTTTCCCAGTTACTAAAACCTCTAACTTTGACCCTTATGGCTTTCACAGTGTTAGATAAAGTAAATTAAACTGAAAACAAAAAGAACATGACACATTTTAATGCTAAATATGTTCTTGTGCTCATTCAAAAAAGCCTTCAATTAAGGAAAAAATCTGCCTGTCTTTCCAGAAAGACATGAAAACAAAATGTCTTTGTAAGAGCATTTAGGCATGAGTTGCTGTGGATTTACATAATTTTTATTCTAGGTAACAAGTATAAATCTATGTTTAATGTCATAGTCCAGATTGCAAAGCTTGACCTTTAGATGTATTCTTACTTTACAGATGTAGCTGTTACAAATGCAACTGTAAAATGCTTAGTAATGACTTCCAGCAGGTAGCCTGCAGGAGATGCTCTGCCTTTGAGTGTACGTGTACATGTGAGAGAGTGTTGTGCTTTCTCTCCCCACATCTTAACCTGACACCTACAGAAGCAAGAGGAGCTTGAGCAGGGGATCTCCATCTGAAAGAAAAGTTAAGACAAAGCTACTTCCAAGTGATGATAAAATCAGTCATTCCAAGAAGTGGGTTGATCATTGAAATGAATTTGGAACAAGCAAAAAGACTTTATTTGGTGGTAAATGGCAGTATTTTTGTTGAATACATATTAATATGTGTGTTGTGATGAGTGATGTGCCCTTTCTTGGTTCTGCAGGTAAAGTGTTTGCACTTGAGTCCAAGAACAACTCACAGGGTCTGGATTTAGCCAAAGCTGAGAAAGCTTGTGTTGACCTGAGTGCTCGCTTAGCCACTGCAGATGAATTGAAAAGGGCTGTTCTGGACTGCTCCTTTGCTGGCTGTACCACAGGATGGCTCACTGGTGGCTCCACTGGGTAAGGATAACAGCATAACCCTTCCTAAGATATAAGAATGACAGCTGTCAATCAAGTTTTTCTCCTTGACTATTACCACTCTGCCATTCTGCTGTGGCTGATGAGGGCTTCCCAAATTCAAACTAACTAGTTCCAGTCTTGTAGAGGTCCAGCTGTGTGTCACTGGAATGGGCCAAGCCCCTAGATCCCAACTGCCTGGTCCCTTTCAAAATAAAATGCTTCGCTGCATGCCTCAAGAACAGGTAGTCATTCTTTGTATTTGAAAAGGAAATCGAATCTCAGAAAATTCAATTTAAAGCAGACAAGAAAATGGAGGAACTGAGGGCTGTCATGAATCTTGTTTGTTACTGAAGCTCTTTCTACCCTCTCATTAGTTAAAGGGATATCTAATCTACTGCAATTGCTCAGTGGTGATAAAATTTTGGTTTATATAGATACTATTTCCAAACTTCAATGTATTACTGGATTTTGTGACAGTTATCAGCTATGTAAGTAAGGATTGTTTTTTTGTATATTTTTAGTGACAAAGTTGCCAAAGGACAGAGAATCATACTATTACAAGGTGATATTTAAACAACTTCAAACAAAAGCAACTGATTCCAATGATCTTTTTCCAAGGGAAAAAATGTTTTAAAATTGATTTGTATGTACTTTTGGTTATTAAAAACAACTACAAATCCAGAAATCTCTCAGGGTACAAGACACTGATCTAAACCCTCAAAAGTTATTGTACAGGTTGTTCTATACAGATTCTGTATTATAGAAGTAATGAAAGATGATGAATAAAAGAAAGCGTCCTATTTTTCGCTAAATTAGTCATGAGCGATCCTCAATTAATTACCGATGGGAAGGAAAGGAAGATTTTTTTATCCCTTTCCACTTCCCATACTTCTTCCCTCCAGTTCTTCCTCTGTTCTTCGGTAATGGGATTTGGTTCTTCTCTGGGACTATTTTACCCACGGCTGGGCTAGCACCAGAACATATATTACTTGATTCACTGAACTGGATATTTTTGACTCTAGGGGAAAACCAGGAAAAGCATAATGCCTGAAAAGGCTACACTGTTAGCTAGCGCAGCCCTGGAGAAGGAAATGAGCAGTGGAGGGCAACATATGCAAATGAGACAAAGTTATTCAAGCTGGAGAAGCTCAAAGAGAATATAAAGACTTCCAGAGGGGTTTAGGTGAACGAGCAAAATGATGACAAATATAGCTCAGTGTCAGTTCACATGGGAGGAATATACAGTCTCTTAAAAATCTCTCACAGGGTTCTGATTTACCTATGCAGGACTGTAGAGGTTTGTTCTAAAACCTTGGCTTCCCCTCTACAGCTGACTGGCATCCAGTGTGGGTCTCAGAGCTTTAGTCTAATCTTGTCCCATATCCTCTTGGACTATGTGTATCAGAAAGGAGATGAAGAGCAGAGAACATGATAAAAGAAGTTCCTCATTTCAGGAAGAATGCAGTATGGTTTATTTATTTGCTGCCTGGGAGTAATCCAAATCTTCCCCCTGAGGAGAAATGGATTAGACCTTGGCAGTACAAGTAAACACAAACAAGTGAGTGAGTGAAGCCATTATAGTGTTGTAGATTTTCTTACATGCTTCAGTACTTCTTCCGCCACATAGATGTAAAACTGAACAGGAGCTCTAGCACAGACTGAAGGGCTTTTTCATCTCTAGATCAGTTTTCCAGGTTTTGAACAAGTGAGTGATTTGTTCACTTCCAGTAGCTGTTTTATGTTGGAAGGGACTTTCAGAGTTCGTCTAGTCCAAATCCCTGCAGTGAGCAGGGACATCTTCAACCAGAGCAGGTTGCTTAGAGCACTGAGGTCCAACCTGGACTGGACTGGTTTCAGGGGTGTTGATTCTCCCATCTCTCTAGGCAACTCAGGCCAGTGTCACACAACCTTCAGTGTAAAAAATGTTGTCTTCTATCGAGTTTGAATCTTCCTCCTTTTGTTTAAAAACATCATCCCTTGTCACAACAGACTGTTATCTTTCTTATCAACCCCTTTAAGTACTGAGAGGCTGCAATAAGGCCTGGAGCTTTCTCCGAACTGAGGAGCCCCTACAAGCTCAGCCCTTCTTAATATGGTTCAGTTCAACCGATGCAGGATGGAAATTGCTTGAGCAAATAGATCCCTTCCAGAAAATCCAAAGAGACAATAAACTGGGTGGTTTTGTGGTTTGAGCTGCCTGGGACAGAATCTCTTTCACAGACATAAAGGGTTGGTTTTGTTCTCCATTTTCAGACCAACCCAATTCACAGCTCAGGGTTGTTCAGAGGCAGGTCCAAGCGCTTGGGAACTTTTAGAGGAGAACCTCTACAAGTAGACAGGGATGAAAAGATGAGGGATAACATGGAATTAAATAATTTCCAAGTCAGCCCTGATGTGTAACTTATACCGCATTATGCATTGTTACAATTCAGGAAATTAAATGTTGTTAGGGAGGTCTTGTTTGTCAGATGAGCTCTAATAGCTATTTATACTAAAAAATTACACTCTTATGACTTATTTGCATGTAAGACAAGTGAGTCAGTAAATCCAGTGCACAATTTGCCAGAATATAAATGAAAAAACGGTGGTAAAGCTCTCTGAAGGGCTCTCCTTGCTATCTGTTGAATTCAGATGTCATACTGGAAAACTCTATGTCACATCCTCTGACCTGTGGGGTCTTATGGTCATTTCTGAGTTTTGTTTTTTTTAATTTGGAAAGTGAAAATGACACATTTTTTCATGTGATCATAGTGAATAATTGAAAGCAGCTATGTATTTTAGAGATTATAAACATCCTCAGCATCTTGTATTAAGATATTCATAGGAAATATTTCCATCACATTTTTAGGACTGAAAAGCCGAAGATTTCCTGTTCCCTATTCCACTCCTTGTTTGTCTGCAAAAGAATGAGGCTGTGTATCCATTCTGTAACAGCTTTGAAACTCTGCATAGACTTTCTATTCTATGATAGACCTCCTGCAGGGTTGTCAACCTGTTCCTTTGCCTGAAATCACCTTGGGCTGGTGTCTACCCAGTCCCTGGAGGATTTATTTTGGAAGGGATTACACTAAAGTGAGCAAGCAGAGGCAATGAGAATAAGCCTTGCTGTGGGAGTATGAAGACTGGAGTTCTTTTCTTGGCTGACCACAGACCAGATGTTTGCTGCTAGGAAAATTACTTCATCTCTATTTTTCCTTCCTTTTGTTAGCTCTTTGGGTTTTGCACTGACTCCTATTGAATGATTCTACAGTGTCCCACACAACAGGGCTCTCGCTGCAGATGACACCAGTGGGAAATGTAATAGTAAGGCTCAGAAATGACATTTCATGAAACTACCTACTGCTTTTTCTGCTTACTGTGTAGGCCTTGCCCAGCACCTGGCAATAGGGTAATAACAGCATATTTATTGGGAAAGAAGAGAACAACATCCAAGAAATTAAATAAGGGTTGGTCACTAACCCTTTTGAGTCCTCTCATCTATGTGTGCAAATCCTTGGCTTTGTGGGCCCCATAAAATCTTTCCAGGTGTACAAGCTCTTACAGACCCACCTGGTGATTTGCAAAGGAGCAGTCCTAGTGACCTGTCACTTTGGCAAGCTTACTGCTTTATTTCAAGGCTGTGCTCTGCTGCCTGCCTGGTCATATTGCAGACAAATTTGCTCCAAGACTCGTGTGTAAAATAGGTCAGCTAATTCTCTTTAGGAGAAAAATCCAGACATAGAGGATAGGACATGGGTCCAAATCTAGCTGAAGTTGCTTATGAGACTGTCTGAGGTGGTCTTGCACTCTGAATTGCTTTCAGAGAATTCTAGTCCCACAGACCACCTCCCACCCCCGTGTTTCAGGAATAGTGATTTTTGCACAAAGCTGAGTCAAGAGACCTGTATTTAACATATGGACATGGCTAGTTTACTCCAAGGAATGATATACACTGAGTAATGTGGGCATGAGCCACTTTACAGCAGATTTGGTGGGGAGACATAAATCTTTTCTTGGCATGACCTGGGAAGGCAGCATTGGCAAAGCATGACAGCCATGGTTCTTGTAACACAGACACCCTAATAATTGAAGAATTTGTTAGAAAAGCACTTTCTCAGGGAAAGCATCATACAAAAGAAAATACCTTTGTGATGTATTTTCTAGAGCAAGCATCGCAGGCACCATCTGATAAATTGGAGCTGTCCTCAGAGCAGCCATTTCCTTAACTAGGACTCACACTTTGTGTTTTTTACTTGGAGATTAATTTTTTTTTAAGCTGGAAAAGGCAAAACAGGAGAGAGTTGCATGTAGTCACAGAACACAGCATGGCAGTGAGTCACAAAATTAAATAACAACTGGTAGAGCTGGGCTAATGGTTAGACTTGGTGACCTTAAAGGTCTCTTCCATCCTAAATGATTCTATGATTCACATATTTTGCCTTATTCTTTTTAGAATTTTTATGATGGTTTGTCTTATATGAAAGCCACTTCTGTGTGCTTCTTTATAAATCAGTTGCATCGAACAAATATTTTTGTTTGTTTGCTTTGTTTTTAAACCCTTTGGTAACTAGTCAGTAATGTGTTCTGAAAGCTAGGATTTAAACTGGAGCCTGTCAAAAGAAATTGGACAAAACCCATTTTCTAGTGACACTTGAGATGTCTTTGAGCACCGTAGTACAGGTCAGGAAGCAACATGATTCTGTTCTCCATGCGCTAAGAATGCTCAAATTATATGTACACGGCAATATTATAGTCAAATGGCTATATAAAATCTTTCATACTAGACTACAGTATAAAAATCTGCATGAATGGGCCATATTTATTTAATGAACAGAAACCTTACTATTTCAGTACTTGTAGGTACAATTTTAAGCACAAAAGGCTGCCTTTTGGTATATATTTTTAAGAATCTAAAGGATATTGGTTGTACCTCAGTCAGACCTCCTTTTGACATTTCCAGTGGCAGCACTGCTGTTGGAATGTCTGCATGTCACACTTAGCAGATGCTTTCTTTGGGTCCTATCCAGCCAAAATTAGCTATAGTTCCCCGTCAAGGAACTTTCCAAAGCCCACCTGTGCTCCCCTTCATGGCTTTTCAGGGAAATGTTCTCCCCTTCAGTAATCGTGAACATGTCATTTATATTTTATTCCTCATCAGAGCCAGTATTATAATTTGCCCTTTCCCAAACTACAGAAGGGAAAGACTAGGAAGAAAAATCCACTTACTTGGCTTCCAGACTACTGATTTTTACTTTTTTTCCCTCCACTAGTTACTGAAACAGAAGTGGCAAAGCTGGCCCATGACAAAAATTAACACAGGATATTAAAGATTCATCTTAACCAATAGAAGTGATGAAGTTTTTACCTTTCTAATTAGGGGAAGGTCTATTATAGTTATATGAGGTTATGAACCGAGCTACCACAGTACCTCAACTAACACTTCGTTAATGATGTTCTTCTGAGTTGAATATCATTTTAGACACCTCAGTACAAAAAATGACATTGAGGTGCTGAAGTGGTTGCAAAGAAAGGCAACAAAGTTGGTGGAGGGTCTGGAGAACAAACCTTGTGTGGAGCAGCTAAGGGCGCTGGTTAATCTGAAGAAAAAGGAGCTTATGGGAGACTTTGCTGCTGCCTACAACTATCAGAAAGGAGGTTGGAGATTGGTGGGGCTTGCTCTCTTCTCACAAGTAACAAGTGATAGGACAAGGGGAAGAGACTACAAGGTGTGCCCTGGGGGAGTTTAGCTAGGACATAAGTAAAAATTTCTTCATGCAAAGGGTCATCAAGCCTTGGAACAGGCTGCCCAGGGAGAGGATTGAATCACCATCCCTGGATGTGTCTAAAAGTTGTGTAGATGTGGAGCTTAGGGACAGGGTTTAGCGGTGGCCTTGGGACAGTTGGGTTAATGGCTGGACTTGATGATATTGAAGGTCTTTTCCAAACTACATGATTCTATGATTCTATGATATTCATCTGCAATTTCATACTGCTATGAATAAATGTCATAAGACCATTCTGACTCAGTCCAGTGAATTTACTAAGACTACAAAACATACACTCAACTGGCAGATAAAGTAGCAACCACAAAAGAATCCCAGTCCCACCTACTGGTTTCTGTGCTGGTGGATCACGCTATGTCGTATAAATGCAGCAGCTGTTAAACCCATATGTCTTGATTTGGATTTACTAAAAATGTTCAAGTGTTACCAAATTACTGTGTAATTATCTTAGAAAGCAGAGAACCAGCAGCTGGTACTATAAACAAAATAATTCATGTATCTATAAAATTATTTATTTTATTTCTATCTTTATTATATTTATAGTTATTTTGATCTTTATTCCATGCATATATACAATATATAAAATGAGATCTCATTACTATCACTTGAGTACATCATTATGATGTGTTTAATAGTATAAATATGTAACGGCATGTTGTGGTGTCTTGTGAAATGAATACCATTCACCAAAGCTTTTCTGCTACTTCCTCCTTTAAGCAGAGGAATTAAAAGTGCAGAACATACCAATTACTCATTGCTTACATAATACATTAGAAAAAAATAACTGCTACAAGAGTAACTGGAAGGTTTCTAAGAGTTCTGGCTCATACTTCATTGTGCTATATATTAAATTTTCCTCTTTGTGTATGCACGTAATAAATGCAATATCTGAGTCATGGCATGGGAAAACAGTGATCAGCTCGGCTAACTCTGATCTTGCTTTTGAGGTTGGTTGTTCTTAGGTGGATGAATCATATACGTGCTGTGATTGTGAGTTCATGGCTGTGCAAGAATAAATTTCAGGGATGCATGAGTGTTTCAAGCACTGTGTATTAAGTACAGAGGATTCTTATGGCTGAGTTGCGGTATCTGAAGTCAGTAGAATAATAGAATCATTAGGGATCGGAAAGAACCTTGAAAGATCATCTAGTGCAATCCCACTGCCACAGCAGGATCACCCAGACCAAGTTGCACAGGAACTTGGATCCAGGTGGGTCTTAAATGTCTCCAGAGAAGAAGACTCCACTCTTGGGCAGCCTATTCCAATGCTCCATTACCCTCCCTGGGAAGAAGTTCCTTCTGATATTTATATGGAACCTCTTCTGTTCCAGCTTGCACCCATTGCCCCTTGTCCTACCACCAGATGACATTGAGAAGAGCCTGGCTCCATCTTCCTGACANCCTTCTGATCCCCCAAGGATGCTGTTGGCCCTCTTGGCCACAAGAGCACATTGCTGGCTCATAGTCATCTTGCTGTCCACTAGGACCCCCAGGTCCCTTTCTTCTACACTGCTCTCCAACAGTTCAGTCCCAACCTATACTGGGACCTGGTTTTGTTCTTGCCCAGATGCAAGACTCTACACTTACCCTTGTTGTACCTCTGCAGGTACTCTGCAGAATATTACATTTCTCTGCCCAGCTCTCTAGCCTGTCCAGGTCTTGATGTGTGGCAGCACAGTCTGCTTTGTGTCATCAGCAAACTT
Source organism: Upupa epops (assembly GCA_013397515.1). NCBI lineage: Eukaryota > Metazoa > Chordata > Aves > Bucerotiformes > Upupidae > Upupa > Upupa epops. Next base: position 37,036 of record VZRI01013896.1, on the reverse strand, counting down.
GCTGACAGTGCACCCTAATGCCTCATCCAAGTCATTAATGACTAGATTGAAGAGGACTGGTCCCAGTACTGATCCTTGGGGAACTCTTCTAGATACAGGCCTCCAACTAGACTGTGTTCCATTGATCACTGCTCTCTGGCTTCTGTCCTACAGCCAGTTCATGATCCACGTCACTACCCGATCCAGTACATTTCTTCTACTTTCTCCAATTAAGGAAAAATAAAATGGCATCTGTTTCTTAGATGCAAGGTACAAAATAATGCATTACACTGCTTTAAGCACCAGATTACATGTATGCAAAGGTGAGTAATAAGTAAGTCTAAGTTCAGTTATTAAACTAAAGTAGCAATTAATAAAATCTAAGGTCTCTGCATGATTATATGACACTAAAGGGTTAAGTAAGTGGATGTATTCCTAAAAATGTAAGGAAGTCTGTGAGTTTCTGCCCACCCCATGCCTTTGTAATCTGATCAATTTTAATAAGACCAAGATTCAAATTAATGTCCTGAGTACAAGATTAACCAGACTCTAGTCTGCTTTAGGACAAAAAAGAAGTAGAATCACAGAATCATTCAGGTTGGAAAAGACCTTCAATATCATCAAGTCCAACCATTAACCCAACTGTCCCAAGGCCACCACTAAATCCTGTCCCTAAGCTCCACATCTATGTGACTTTTAAACACATCCAGGGATGGTGATTCAACCTCCTCCCGGGGCAGCCTGTTCCAAGGCCTGATGACCCTTCCACAAAGAACTTTTTGCTTGTGTCCAAGCTAAACTTCCCTAGGCACAGCTTGAGGTAATTTCCTCTTTTTCTGTCAATTGTTAACTTGTGAGAAGAGACCAACCCGCACCTCTCTCCAACCTCTTTTCAGGTGTATACATATACAGCAGCAAGGTCTCCTGTGAGCCTCCTTTTTCTCCAGACTAACCAACCCCAGCTCCTCAACCAAGGTATTTTTAAACTTCATGCAGGAAAAAAGTTTAATGAGAAATGCATTTTCAAAATGTTGATATCATATAAAGCGTTTTTTTATCTATAATGTAAACCTATATGCAGTATGCACCATTGAAAGTTTGGTGTCATTGGATAGCTGATAAAAAATGCTCTTAGAGTTCATTAACTAATCAATATAGTATGTAAAATCCAACTCATGTTGCAAAAGAAACATGTTTGGTTGAATCACCATCCCGAGACATGTTTAAAAGTTGTGCAGATTTTGAGCTTAGGGACATGGTTTGGTTAGTCAAAATTTACTTGCCAAATTGAGTGCAGGACTAAATTAGTCGAACCATTGCACAATACAAAATGATAAATTCCCTTCTCTGGAAGGATTCCTCCATGGAAAGTGTATTTGTCTTACTTTCGTTAGAATAGCTAATCATGCAACATTTCTGTCCACAAAAAAAAATTAACCCCACACCATTAATATCCAACTGCAAACATTTGGGCTCAATTCATTTTTCCAGCCTTTGTGATCTTTAGTGTTAACAGTAAACCCAGTGTTTTCTACAACAAACTGCCTTCTATTTGTTTGTTTTAAGCCTCCACTACAGCTGAGAGAAGAGATCATTTGTAAAGTGCAGCATCTACAGAGTTGCAAAACCAAACACTGATTTATTACCTTTGTGAAGGGGACCAGGGTGGATTAGGCACTACTGAGTAGCGAACCAGAAGAAATGGAGTTTACGCAAACGTGTGGAATTACCGTTAAAAAAAAAAAGCAAAGCCATCTTTCTTTTAAGAACTCAAGACTGTTTTTCTGAGCTTGCCTGTGTTAATCTTTGGGCAGTTAAATATGCAGTGCTGATGGTCTTTTCATGCCAAATGCTTAAGGATTTGTAATCTTTCAGATAAATCTTGAGCCTTCTGTTAATTTTTTATCTATGTGCCATTGATGAGAATCTGTATTGCTGGAACATGAGGGCAGAATGTGCTCACCAATACTCTGAGACTTGGTCTGATGTTTAGAAGTAATACAGAATATAATGAGATAAAGATTCTTTAATGCTTCCTATGCCTTGAAGAGATGTTGAGAAAACACTTTGTTCCCTTGGCTTTTTTTTCATGTATCTTCCCACACTGATGTCTTACATGCCAACTCTTAAAACAGTTAAGCTGAGGCTGAAGCTTGAGTGCTGTAACAAAGCGTCTCCAGATTTTACCTGCATATTCCACTCCAGAAGATTTCTGATTATTCTTTCTTCTTCTTCTTCTTTATTTTAGGACAATTATATGCAGAAAGACGGGCAGCAAACAGCAGAGTGTGAAAGCCATTGATGTTAAAATTGAAACCGATCCCTTTGTGGATGACCAGTATGATGCTTTTTGTGTAAAGGATGAAGGTCAGCACTTATAATCTATTGAAATAATGCACAGTCATCACTGTCTTGCAACATTAGAAGTCTTGTGTTCAATTTTTCTGCACTAGGAGGCAGAAGGGGAATGTTAAGGTATAAATCTTTACCATAGTGGCCCACTGAGACAACTGCTGCAAATCCACTGGTTGTGGAAGATAAATTATGTCAACTTTTGTCTTTGCTGTAGATTAGCAAGTTTAAACAGCACTACTGATCCCAAGAACCCATTTTGGTGTTCACAGAACATACCTTATGGAAAAGAATATCTCTGGTACCAGTAAAACTGAGATGCCTGAAGCACCTTCCATAGTCAGTGCTGTAACTGAGTTGAACTCAGGAAACTGGCTTCCAAAACACCACACTCTTACATGTCTATCCGTATGCATCATTTATTGAATAATTTTATATGCACATAACTTCATTGTCTCAATTTTATTTTTATTTTGAGATATTTTTTTAATTAACAAGTGTAGACTATCCTGCTAGGGACCCTGATAAATTGTAGATGATTCTGAAAATCAAATTATTTCCAATTTAGGTTGATGCTTCAAGTTTTTTGCTATTCAAATGCCAGAACCCACAAGCAAAGGTGGATTCTGAAGGCAAAAGGTAAATTGCTACTGATAGGCAAAATTGTGTAAAAAAGTTTGGGAACATCTGAAAAAGGTTATTGATGTCTTCAGTGAAATCTCTCATCTAATTTCCAAGAAGAGCAGGAGCAAGCAGGTGGCAAGTACTGAGAAACGGTAAATTGACAAAACAGAGGGGCATTAGGGTGAAGAGGCAGCAATGGGAATGAAAATATGCTTGAAGTGAAGTGTGGCTGACGTGATGCATATTTCATGTGCATCCAGTCATTCAAAAGTGGCAGAGCTTGACTGACCATCCTCCCAAGCAACCCAGGCTCGTGCTGCTGTGAGCGATGTCTGCTCAGTCATCCACTTGCTAATGTTGTCACACAAGCATCTTTGTGCTTCTTTCCATGCTGCTCCTCACATATAGGAACAGAACTCTGTAAACATCTGCAAGTCTCTCATTGTCTTCCTTAGTATCTCTCTTGTCATCATTCCCCCGCTCTCAAGAAAAACCTTGTGGTGCGTGGGCCAGCTGTGGGATGCTGAAATCATCGCTCTGGACACTATTGTTCTATTGTGCCCTTGTGCCCCTTGGCTCTCTCCACCTTCCGTGTCTGAGCTTACACGTAGATGATGGATCTTGGGGAAGGAACCATCTTTGCCCTTTGCATTTGTTTCCTCTCACAGTAAAAGTGAAAATGAGAAGATTGAACAGTGTTTTTTGGGAAGGAGTCCTATGTAAGATGTGGAAAGTGTGTAGATAAAACTCCGGGAGATTCAGGTCCTTTAAAAAGGAAAGATAATTTATGAACTACTTGGTTTGTAGAAGATAGGGAGTTTCCTGATGACAGAATGGGATGATCATTCCAGTGCACTAACCAACTAGTCCCAACACACAAAAATGTTTAACATGGATAACATGAAGGTCCCCTCTTCATTTAATACAGACAAAATTTTTGGCTAGAGAGTCACTGTTTGAAGGGAAAGTCTTGATTGAATTTGTGTGGCAAAGCCTAGTCTGTAGTTGGGAAAAGAAGGGCAAAGTCCAGCAAGGAAGCAGTCCTTTCATTTTTTCCATAGCCATCCAACCGATAGTCAGCAGTACTTTAAGAAATTCATCTGGTTCTTCCTCTGGTATTTCTTAACTTCTCCTTCTACCTGTATTTTCCCCACCTTCAGGGCCCTCTGCCTCTTTGTCAGGCTTGGCTGAGCTTAATCAAAGCTCAGATACTGTCACATTGAGGATGGACAGAGGGAACAGCCACATCATCCTTCTCTTCTTCAAAAGCTCAGTTAATATTAGTTACTCTTTAGAAATCTCTTTTCACATCTTCAGGATGTGCAAAGGGTGTCTTAAACAGTCATGAAGTTTCTAGAACACACCATCACCAAAAGTTCCTTCTTAGACCTTGATTTCCAGTTAATGTCTACCCAGTTAATACTGAGTAAATACTGAATAAAAGAAGAGGTGCCTTTTGATTGTGCATCTGAAATACATTTACAGAAGAAGCTCAGCAATCTTTGCTAATAGAAGCTATGTTTGCCAGGCAAGATACAGCTGTGATATTTTATAAGCACTACAAGTATAGCGAGTTTTCTCAGGGAAATGTGTTTTCTCAGTTGTTTGTGAACAATTGTTTTGTGCAACAATTGGAGTCTCTGTACCAGCCCAGGATCTGAGCTGAGAGAGTTTCTCTCTTAGCCCTGAGTGCCAAAACTTAATTGAAAATAGATGAGGTTTTGCCTATACTCTGAAAATGGAGTATCGAGCATAAGGCAGTCGTGGCCCCTGGAGAGTGTGTATTTAGTCTCTGTCAAAGCTTGTAAGAAAATGCCTCAAAATACAGAAAGAGAGAAAGCAAGAAAACCAGATGGATTTTTTCTTGCCAGTAATTTTTGGATAGTTTGTAGGACCACATACTATTCTACTTCATATGTATATAATCCTCTCCTTTCCCTTTCTTCTCTATTTTTAAAAATTTACAAAAGGAAAGATCTTTTTGTTAATATTTACCGTTTTTTTTATTCCAGTGACCCCCTGATATTTACAGGCAACAAGTAAGATCTCTATTCGGTCAGGCTTTGATTTGCTGCCACCATATGAAGACTAAACAGGTAGCAACCTGCAGTAGCATAGAGTGTAAATGCAAAGTAATCATTGTTAAATCTGACAGCTGGGTCTAGATACTCATCACAGCTTGTTGTCCTGTGTACATATTTCAGTTTGTCTTGTTCAGCAGCAAGGAAAGAAGAAATCAGTATGTTCTCCACAGCAAATATATTCAATGTACTTTACAGGAGCAACCAAGCTGCCATCTGCCTTATGTCTTGTTTGAACCATTCCTTTGTACTCATCAGGCTTTGCTGTGGATATGAAGTTTTTCATAATTTCATTGCTTCACTTTTCTTTTCCACAGCTTTGTATACAGCTGACAATGAATTTCCACCTACCAGGTGATGTCATTTAAATTCTTACAAGCCCTATCTGATGGAAAAGCTATTGACATCCTAAAATTGGTGGCTTATAAGCACCATTTAATGCTGGCTCATTTTTGTTCTTTACACTCTAGTTCTATTCTGTATTTCTATCCAAAAAGAAAAATCCCATATACTTCAGTGTCTCTGCAATCAAGAAAAACACAAACATCCTTACTGCTCTCACAGGGCTGAGCATTAAGAGCTGCATTTTCCAGTTCCTTAATGTTGAGATGACATCCTATAAATTCCAGTGGTGTCTCTGGGAAAGCTACTCTGAATTGGGTGGTTATAAGCGAGGATGTTTTGCTTCAAAGAGTATGTTTTGTGTCAACTTCCAGAGCATGGCACATGCTTAAATTAACACTGTAGATAATCAGATTTCAGTTAAGTCCTGGTTCTGCCAGTTGTGTGGAAGCTTCAATCTGCATCTTTTTCATGTTGATGGTTTTTTTGCTTTGATTTTAGGTTCTCCTTTCTGTTGACAGTATTTTGCAATGTCAGCTCAAAAAAACCTGTTATAAACTGTTGGGGTGGTTATAGTTTAAATCAAAAAGATGCTTCTGGAGGGGTATGAAATTGTGCGACAAGTTACTGCTGACCAGGAGATCTTCTATGAACTTCAACAGGCTGTGCTGCCTCCCTGTGTAACCCAATCTATCCTTGCTTGGTGAAGGTCAGCTAGCAACATGAGGAGTAGCCCTGTTAGGTGTTTGACTTCTCTGGCAGTATGTGCCAAACTCAGGAACGGTTACAACATCCACAACTGGATTCTGAGTTTTCAGGTTTGAAATGTGATCTTACACACAAGCATGGATGTGATCTAAGTATCAAGCTCTTGTACAAGCATGCATTGGGCTCATTTTTGATGAAATATGCTGGTTTGTAGGAGGATAGATGAGAAAGGCAGTGGTCCACATGGAGAGCTGAGTAGTGGAGGAGGTCAGTCCTCATCAACCAGCATCACCGCTCCAGACAATCCCTATGGTCGCCTCGACAAGCTACTGCCTCGTGGCCCAGATCTGCCCCCACTCTTCTAGCAAGAAAATGGCCTGAATGCCAGCACAGCACAGGCGGTTCCAAACTCTCCATGCATTGCTAGTTCCTGCAACAAAGGCTGCAGATACAAAGCTTAAGCCTATCCCCAGGAGTGTCTTGGTTTGAACCACTGCTTTGTGCTAGTGTCACTTCTGTACATGCACCAGAAAGAACAGGGTTGGCAGAAGGTTGAGTAGGAATTGTCATAGCAGCTGGGCCTGCAGCAGGATGAAGGAGCTGTGAGATGCTGCAACCCAGAAAATTCCTGTATGTGTTAGTCATGAGAGGAAAAGCCACAAACAGGTTGTAGGATCTTTGTATATCAGCTTTGCCTTCTTCCTGTCCATGCTGTCATTTTGCTCTGCAACAAATATGTGACCTCACAAAGTCTCATGTGAGAGACTCAAAGGTTCCCCATGTGCTGGACATCCATGAAGATATTTAAACTGTGATTTTCTTTCTGCTCAGAATCTCTTGATTCACTGTTACCGTATCTGTTGACAAACTTTACTGTAAAGTTCCCTTCAGGTTTTTCCTTTCCAGAAGGTTACAGTGTGCTTTTTTGAAATATGTTTGCTGTATCTAATTGATGTGTTACTTTTCTTCTTCCTCCGGCCACAGGATAAAGAAGAAAAGCTTTGCAGATAAGAGTATCCTTGGACTTACTACTGTCCTCTACAGCCTTGGGATCAGATTTTCCCTCAGAGCACATACACAGCTCCCGTTTGTACCAGTGGAAGTAGTTATATAAATAAAATCCATGAAATGCACTGTAGCCTTCCTATGAGGCAATAATGGGTTTTTTTGTCCCTTTCATCCACATCAATCTCTACTCATCCGAGCAGTTCACAGGAAAGGCATTAGCTGCTAACTGCTCCTCACTTCTTTGGATGCCAAGCCTCCATGAGACTGTACATAAACTGAGCTTTGTGTAGCCTCAAGAGCTTGTTTTTTCTGTTAGTCTGCATAACTCCCACTAACTTCTGAAGGTGTTAGACAGTATGGATGTATGTGTACAGTACAGAGAATAGACTTCAAAGCTTTGACTTCACTAGTATGTCCCTTAAATCAGTGGCAGATATTTTTCAGTGCACTCAGCTGAGAAGCGGTTAGCTAGCCATGTCCATCAGACAATTTCTACAACCCCGATCCAAAAGAACTTGCACAGAGCTTTGATATTTATTGTAGGATTTTCATTTCACTACAAAGTAAACAACAAAAATCCATCATATTTCTAACTAAACATATATTTACCTGCCTCTGCATCAGAAGGGGGTAGATTATGGGAAAAGCTGCAGCCAGGGACTTACAAGGATCTTGTAGAACATCCCCAGGGCAAAACCAGAGAAGCATGAGCTTTTGCAGAAAGTAGATTGAAAAAAGAAAAAGCTTTTCTGTCAAAACTGTTGCCTATTGAAAACCCTAGATGTGAACTGGTGCCAGTGGGTATCTTGTTGTTGACACAAAAGTGCTCTCTGGAGCACTTTTTCACCTTCTGCTTCTTCAGGAACATAGTCTGGTAGGTAATTTTTTTCAGCTTCCAAACAAAAGTAATTCCAAGGAACATAATCTTTGCTGAGCCAAGTAGTTACTTTGTTGTACCAAAGAAAACTGGAGATCAAGACTAGACCTGGCCCCGAATTTCCTTGTATCATATAATTAACAGAACTCCTGAGCTATTACCCATTCACCTTTTCATCTGTGGTTGTTCTGTGTCAGGACAAAAGCATGTTTTGAATCTTCAGTTACTTTGGCAAGTGGATCAGTTGTTTTTTCTTCCTCAGTCAGTAAGAGCATTAGAACCACTGGAGAAAATCCCAGATTTGCAAAAGAATATAGAAGGGTTTATTTGTACTAACACTGTCTACTTGATTCATTTGGCTTCTCAGTCAAATCATGTTCTTGCATTATAGTTTCTTTGTATTTTCCATAATCAAGTGGCACTGTAAAAAATCTGGAGGAAAAGGGGACTTGGCAAAGCCCTCTTGAAGAACACTTCTGAGGCAGGAAGACCTGTGAGAGTTGAGGAACAACAATGCATGGAAGTTCTCTAGGACATCTCAACCCATCTTTTTAAACATAGCCAAGATTGTTCAAACCTGACAAAGAGTATTAAAATGCAGTTTATACTGGTCTGTCTGCTTCTTCTCTACAGTTCTTTCATCCAACAACTTAGTCTTGTTACTGTTTATAGTGCTTTCTGCTTCTTGGCCTTTAGTTCTGTCAGTAGAAATTGTATCAAACATTTTGTTGGACTTTATATCCTGGTAAATTTAGCACTTCAGATACTCAAGGAGAGCATAGCTGTATTACTGCTGGGTGATGTCAAGTTGAAGAGCACAAGCCCATTTATTTTAGAGTATGTCAGACATAAATATCTGAAAACTACAATAATAACAACTTTCTGAGCACTGCCTTTATAGACTTGCAAGGTCTCTACAATCTTAATTTCTTCTTCCTTTTCAGACAAGCCCTGTGGGGATCCACCCTCTTTCCCCCACACCATCCTACATGGCCACACTGGCTTTGAAATGGGGGATGAGCTGCTGTATGTTTGTGCCCAGGGCTACATCATGAGCAACAAGGAGACGGCATTCACACTGCTCTGTGACACCTGTGGGGAGTGGTATGGGCAGGTCCAGGCCTGTGTCAAAGGTGAGCTCACCCAGCACACACAGCATCCAGCAAAGATGGTGGTAAGATTCCAGGGTGGGTCTCCTGGGCATGTGTTGTCTCAGTCAAGGTCATGGTGACTAGAGCATCAATGTCTTAGTTGGCCCAACATGGCTTTTACAAACCCACTGGAAGCCGCCTCCAGTAAACTATAGGAGACAATAATTTATTCACACTTAGGAGCATTAAGTTTATTTCTGGGTAGCAGGAGCCATTCAGAATAAAGCACAGGAGTTGTTTATGCCATATATATTTTGTTCCGTATTCTCTAACTCCATTTCAAAGATTCACCGAGTCTTATCCCAGGGTTATCATTCCAGTCCATCATCTTGCTTCTTTTTCCCCAATACCTTTTTCTTTAGTAGTGAATGGTTTTTAATTAATGGAAAATAACCTTTAGGAAGATCCTGCACCTGAGTACTTAATATTAGAATCAGCCTCTTTGTGGAAATCAGCTGTTGATGTGCATTCTGTTACTGAATGAGGTTTGTACCTTTTCAATGTACTATCTACTCAAGGAAAGGGATTATGACAGATGTTACAAGAAATACCAGAGGTATTTTCTTCATAGTTCCCAAGCCATGCCCAGGCCATGTTAGTGAGCCAGAGACATTGTTTACCAGAGTATACAGTGTAGGTTTTGTGCATCTTCTGCTCTGTTTATTTTCATGTGAAGCCACAGAGTTGCTTCAGAGCAGGCTACTGCAATAAAAACTAGATCACTGGGAACATGGGGCAAGCACAGTGAGAGCCTGTATCTTCTTGGAGGCATGTACTAATAACATCTGGCCCTACTGTGGACATGATGAGGCTGTCCATGGCTTCATGGTTTAGTCACCTGCCTCACATCTTCACGTGATGCTATATTCTATCATTCTCCCTATAGAAAAGGTAAGATGCCATGTGGTACTGTGGCCTCATGGAAACAGAGGTCAGTACTTCTCAAGGACACAGTAAACCCAGCTTCTTCTGCTCCTTGCCATTTTCTAGGATGAATTGAGCTGATCTTTCTTTAGGTGTAAGTGGATATGTATTTAAGATGCAAAACAGGTAATACAAGAGTCCATCTTTTAATCTCCAGATTTACTCCACTGGCTTCTAAGGAGCTAGTCCGGCTCAGCCCTTTACTACTAGTTACTTTAGCACTTTTGAACTTCTGGCCTTACATAAATGATGAATACCTCTGCCTTTTGATAGGTTAGGCAAATTAAAGATGCATGTAAGCTGTGAGAACTGTCTGTGCCACAGAAAAAGGCTGTGACAGAGTGGCAGAAATACAGTTTGAGTTACAGGTAAGCAGTGAGATGGAAAAGGTTAACCAAAGTGGATGATGTTTTCATTTTCCTCAGTAAAAAGGCGTAACATTTTTATCTTGCACCATGCTTTGTTTACTAACACAACGGTACTGAAACAGATTTTTACTCCATTAAAAGAAATGAAAGTGCATTTTCTTACTGAATATATTCACTCAAATTAAATATTGGATTGCATTGAGCAGAGTGACTTAAGAAAGACGGAAAGCAAAATTCCCATGGCATCCATGTCTGAACATGTGGTATTATTTAGCTTACATTTCAGAACAGTCATCAGAGTATCTCACAGTTTCTTTCAGAGAGATATTGCATGTTTAAAATTATTTTTCTGGCAAAACTGAGGCAATTTAAGCAAAGGAATGGGCAGCTGTTGGGTAGCTGAGCTATCTCAAGGGCTGTAGTTAGCATATGCATTTCAGAACCTATATATTCCTTAATGCCCAGGGGCTCGTAAGGAGTTATTTTTACTCCTGAATATACACTGCTAGGCAGCAGATAATCATGACAAAAGGTCAAACTTGTTCTTTGTAGAAACGGGTAAGGTCTATGTTGCATGGAACCAGAGATTCCAAACCATCCAAATGGTATAGAGATAAAAATGAAATAAAGTCAAATTCCAACATCTTTCTAAACCCTTTCGGCAGTTCAGATGATTCAGTAGAATATAGCAGTGAGGGGAAGAGAGAAGAAAAAGGAGAGTGTCTGCATGTGATAACTCAGTGGGTCAGAATCTCATATAATCCCCACCAAACTGATACTTCTTTTCCTTCACTGAGGCTGTAGAAAATGTTCACTTTATCACACACAGAAAGAAAGCTGTGCTACTCTAAAGTAAGGAAGGGAAATAATCAGGCTATTTAAGTTGTGTGCATTTCACTGTTTTCCCTGAATAAATAGTTCTGTTTCCCCTGTTTTCCCAGAGCCTTTCACACAGCCGCAGGGGAGAGAAAAATATTTTGAAAAGAAATAAAAAAGTGTGGCAGTAAAATCACAAACATTAACATGGGAACTGGGGAGCAGATGTGGATTATGATTTTTAAAATTATTAAAATGTACATTTCACACTGAGGGGCTTCCTTTGGTTAATGTTTTTCAAACACTTTAAGGGGTAGAAAATACAGTAAGTCTTCAATTAATAGTTATATGTTCAGTCTTCCTGATCATAATTCTTTAAGAAATAAGGCTTTAGAGGAAGTCTGGAATGTGTGATACTAGGGCTCATTAGTTTATTAATAATAATGGAATTTAATTAAAAGAAACCTGATTTATAGCGGAGAGATATTTGGAGGGTGTAGGACAGAGAAGAATATTAATTAAATACTCCAGAAGCAGTACACGCACTCACACACACACACAATCTTTTATATGCACTGTGGAGCAAAGAAGCAACTTCCCTATCATGAAGGTTAGTCATAGGACTTAACAGAGAATTTATGTCCCTCTTGGCAGAGGATACACTTACTGGCTGACGTGAGAGGAAAGATGGTTGTGAAGCTACTTACTCCAATACCCAGTGAAGTTCTATATTTAGGGGCTGGAAAGCTGATACGATTCTCTTGTTCTGCATCTGCACTGGGTGAGCAACTGGAAACGCAAAGTAGTCCGGATGTCCTTGCTGTAGACCATGGGTAGAAAACTCTGGTCAAAGAATTGAAAGACAGAAAGCCTGTTTCTGTGTCTTGCACTGTCTGAGATCAGGAGCAAGCTGCTGTACTACTCACTGCTTCTTTCTTAAGCTCCTCATACATGAAGTTCATCCAGCTTCATAAAGCTTTCTGTTACAGCTGCATATGACTGTGCTGCTCAGTAACTGTCACATTATAACCATGGATGTTCAAACAGAATAATTGGGTTTATTGCTAAACAGCAATAATTGGGTTTTTTTCTCTTGTTTGTGTTAAAACATTGTGCTTGCTTTACATCATTCCTGGCTGCTAACCCAGAGACAATACAGAGTCAAAGAACTGTCATCGTAGCAATGTCTAAATACAGCACTTAACTGTTCTTTGAAGAAGCTTTGTGATTATCGTGCCTCTCTGTTTTGATCCAGTTAGACAGGATACAGTCCATTCTGGCTCCCAGGCTGCAAGTGTGTAACCACACAGTTTGTAAATCAACTGAAATAAAAGTGCTGTGCATCTATAGGATCCAAAATCTGTGACAAAACTTGGTTGCAGGTATAACTGAACAAAGTTGGTTTGGGGGTGATATTAAGGGGATTCTAGGTACAGTAAGGCGAGGTGGAAATTGCATATCACATATATCAGGTAATGGACTTTAATCAAGGTGCTTTTCAAAGAAAGGAAAGTGTCTCTGCATAGTTAGTGCTTCCTGCCATTTCTCATGATGAAACGACTCTATGTTCTAGCAATATTCAACCTAAAAAAGGAACCTGAAGCAGAGAACAGGGAAATACATTTTATTACTGCATTTTATTACTTTTTCTGTTTCTGTGGAGAGAACATACTTGCTTCACAAAATCTGTCCTCATGTTTGGCATTGCAGGAAGGTCATGAAGCAGGTCTATATGTGCCATGCTGTGGCTGTCCTGCAGGCACAGAAAGTGACATAACCATTGCTAATTTTTTTTTCTCCCCCAAATGAACCCTATGTTCAGCATCAGAAGTAAGAACATTACCATTTCAGTGAGGAGTGGATGGCATTAGGCTGTATCCTCAAAAGTTTGTTTCCCCAAAGACAAGGCAGATTAGTTGGCTAGGAAATCATGGAATCATGGAATGGTAGGGGTTGGAATGGACTTATGGAGATCATCTAGTCCAGCCCCACTATTGGAGCAAGATCCTGTCACATCTCTGTCCCTAAAGCAGGCTAAGAAGAATGTAATCTGTTTATCCTTTTCCCTGGCTGCTTTGGGTTTTTCCAGGTATAAGTTTATGGCAGGAGAGGTCATATGTTCTACATCTCTTTTCTAGTGTGTTCAGGGCTGGTATAACGTTTCCACGCTAAGAATCACAGCCCTAATTGCAGTCTTAGGAGGATTTGGCCGACCACCTCCAAAAGCTTCATCTGCAGTTCCCAGTACTTTTTCCCAGGTCATCTATTCTTATTATTTCAAATGTTACTTTCTGAGTTTTCAAGAACAGTATTGAATCACATTCATGTGGTGCATACACCATTTAATTATTTTTCTTTTCTTTTTAACAGGGAGGGTAAAACAAAAGGTCTCTGACATTTGATCTTCTTTGGGAACACTTTTGGGGTTTTTTCTGAGAGCATAAAGGAAGAGCTGTAGCAGACAAATAAAATCAGCACCAAAGCCTGCCTGTGGCCTGTCAAAACACTTGTCACGACAAACTTTGCTTTTGTTTTCAGGACTGTATTAGACTAATGTAAAGTATTGATCTGGCATGAACTGATTCTGCCAAATTGGTTTAGTTTAGAAAACTATGATGGGTTATTTATTTATATTATCAGGCATTCTGCTAGAATAAAAATCCTCCTCCTCCTCCTCCTTGTAGCTGATGCAAAAAAAATAATCAAAAAGCAACACAGCTGCTGTCTGTCATACTCTGGTTGATCTGAGAGAGGTATGTTCACATGTCTCATCCAAGTGAACAAACAAATTTTGCTAGTCTTAGACCTACACAATCTTTTCCTTCCCACCCTTAAAGACGGATGTCAGATTGCTAACGCCTTGATATGCTTAGAATAAAGATGTTTTTATATGGTAGAAATGTTTATCATGATGATCTACATAGAAACAAGTTTCAATTTCCTGGACTCCAAAAATACATCCAAAAAATATGCAGCACACTTCATGGTGGTCTAAAATAGAAACACTCAAAATAGAGCTGGGATGCCAGTGTGTTATCCTGTGTGGAAAACCAGGCTCGTGGTTTTGCCTGTCTCCATGCTTGGTCACTCTTTTGGCATTAGGATCAGATGTTGAAGGAGTTAAAAGCTCTTTTAGGGCTGGATCTTTCCTGGAAAGGACAAACGTAAATGATGAAGATCTTACCTTTTAATTGAGTTTCACCTGCTATTTCAGCATCTGGTGCTGTGAAATATTTGGTTTGGCCTCAGAAATCCCCTAGGCAGTGAATCAAAACTACCTGATCCTTTAGTCTTCCAGAGGAGGGTAAAAGTAAGATGTAACAATCATAGAATCATTTATGTTGGAAAACACAAAACAATAAATCCATTAATCCCAAGCCCACTGTTAAACCATGTCCCTAAGCTCCAGATCTACATGGCTTTTAAACAATGAGCAAATATGGAAAGATTTTAGTCGTGGATGAATTCATTTCAATGCTGACTCTTCTTAAAATTCAACTTGACTGTATAAGGTGGGAGATGCATCCACTTTGCAGTCAGTTGGTAGCTGTTTTTAAAATGTGTGTAAATAACGGTTACAACTATTTGGATAAGAGGTGGAGCTGAATCTACTTTGGTCTTTGCTTTCCAGTACTGAGGCTAAAATTCAGGGAACAGGAAAGCTCAGGAAAGTGCTGAGGAGGTGAGCAAAAAGCACTGCGAAAATCATGCAATCTGTTCTTGGAAAATCAAGCTTAGAGCTGATTTAAGATTGTCATGGTAACACAAACTCACTAAATACTAAGTCCAAGACCACTCAAAGGTCTGAAGCCCAGAAGAAAGAATAGAGTATTATTACCGTGTGTGTGAGTTGATTCGGGATCATATAAATCAAAGCTTCAGAATGAGGGGGTCTGTATTTCCTTTGATGGTTAGAGAGCTCAATAGTTTCTTTCATTCTGCCATCCCAAACACTAACATTAGTTATGTTGATGGTCTTTGCTATAAACTATACAAATACGGGAGACTGCATAGAAAAATATGTTACAGCAGCTTTACAGCTTGGGCCACAATCTGATTGTCAGAAGGAACAAGACTCCCTTATGCAGTGACGAGTAGCACGTAATGAGCTCCAATCTCAGGCTCTCTTTAGGCCACAATGGGCTTTTTCTTTCCTCAGCTTAGCATTAAGAAAGCACCAATTCATTTCTATACATGCAGGATCAGGCCCAAAGACAGCAGGTCTGATGGAGACTTGACTGATGGTTCCACAAACCCTTAATATGCTCTGATGGACTGAGGACTCATATTTTCCTGGAAGCACATGCTTTTGCCTGATGTGCCTCCACATGACTTTCTTCTGAAGGGCTGAAAGTACACAGCATGAGAGCACTAAAGGGGAAGAGCTTCAAATTCCATAAAAAGCATATTACTTTAGTTCATTCCCAGTGATCCATACTGGTTGATACTTGCTGGTGATTCATACTGCTAACCAATGAATCCACCTGCAGGATTCACCACAAGCAGATGAATGTAGTTTTTATTCATGGATTTGTGCACTAGAACACTATCATGTGAAATCAATGCTTCCTCCTCAGATGGATTACTGTATCTGACAAGTAAATGAGTGGCAAAACCAAAGGTACAGGAAATACACCAGTGAAGGCATGCTGGTGTGGTGATGCTTCTCAAAGAAAGAAAACAATGACCAGCACATTTGGGAGATGCTGAATTCTCCAGTTCATGTATATCCAGCTCTTAGCAGGACCTCTGGGTGGTAGAGGGCAACATGGTTTGAGGCACCATATCCATGCAAAGAGAGAGCCAGGGCAAAAAATTAAGTGAAAGCAAGACAAAAGAAACTGAGACTAACACGGGATGGCTATTAAAAGTGCTACGCAGTTATGGCCAATGCCACACGTAGTGACATATGTACGCTGCTAAAATGCTTTGGCATTCAGAGTTACCCTCTAGTCATTAAGAGAAGTCTGAAATACTTTGGAAAGGATTTTAGGATGAAATAGAAAAGTGAGTCCTACCAGGAAGCATTTCCACTCTGGGAGCTGGATCCCCTGTCTGTTAAATCATCTTTGTACCAGATGGAAGTTTTTCCCTGCTTTTGGAGAGGACAGAGAATCTACAGGAGTACTCAAGTAGATGGGGACACCAGGACTCAGAGGGAAAGAGGTCCTTTGTTGTCACTGTTGTATTGTGCACACGCAGGTTTCATCTTACACCTTGGCTGGGAGATGAGAGGATCGGCTGAGAACGTCCAGTTCTCCAGCCTGAGAGCTTTCATGAAGGTATTAACTCTCTGCAGGCTGTGTCACATATTTTGGTTTCCTCTGCATAACTCCTTTGGTTTCTGGTAGACCCAGAATGCTAATCCAAGAAAAATACCTTTTGCTAATTTTCATTCTGTTCTGGCACCTGGCTTAAGCTGTTCTGGCAAAAAGTAAGCTGGTGTGAGCTGTATCATCAGTAAGCGGTTTTGGTCAGACTGGTTTGACAGCATTTCTAATCTTTCTTAAGAGAAGACCAAGTATGGCTCTGCCAGAAGCCTGGGAAGCAGTCTCTAAGGAGTATGTAACTCATTCGGAAACTGAGGTGGGGCCCAGAAGAAACTCTGATTCAAAGTTGGTTGAGTGTAGAAAAAAGTCAAGAAAAGATGAGGCTTTGATTTGTAACACACCTTCTCCCGTTAATTCCTCGTTTCCCATGTCTTGCCATGTCTATTGCTTCACTGTCTTCGGGAAAGACTAAACACTCTCTTAAAAAGAAAAACTCTCACCATGATTCAGTTTGTTTTATTTTCCATATCCCAAGGCTACTTTCTCGGCCTTTGAATGCCAGCATAAATCTCAGCAATTACATCAACTTTCTGTGGAGTAAAGCTTGTATGATCCGAAATCCACTACCCTGTTAAGTGAGGAAAATGTCTCATTGAGCTAGGGTTTTTAGAAGAGAGAAAGAAATATAAATTACAATGCATTATTTCATCCAGACTCAAACATTTCATTTCATGCTTGAGTCAAGCCTGTTTTGCTGTGAGTGATGGGTCTGCCAAGGCATGGGCAGTATTTCTAAATCAAACTCAAATGATGAATCCCCCGCTCTGCTGCACTCAGTTTTGGGGTTACTTTGACTGTTTGGTTTTGAGGTTTTCTAAGTCCAATTAGCAACTGATTTGTTTTTGCTCTACCTTTCTCTCAATATCCATTTCTTCCTTGGATGCCATGAAAATTTTCCCTCTACTCTAGCAGAAAGAATTGCTTTAGGCAGAATGAAGGTCTTGAGAAAACAATATACGACTGAAGAAAGTCTTCTAACTTTCATGTATTTTTATATCTGGAAAGATACCAGCAGTTAGTATTTTTAGAAAACTCTTTATATTGACTACAAGCTTATGGTGACTCTTTCAGTTTTCAAAAAAAAAAAGAGTAGCCCTGAATGAAAAATACTGTCTTAAGAGTAACTCATCATTGCACCTTCTTGCCTTCTTGTAACAAATGAACCTGGAGCTTTTCTAAAGAAATTAAATATTGGCTTTTGTGGGTTTTTTAATGTTTCTAGATGAAACTGAGGCACACATTGACTATGAAGATAACTTTCCTGATGACAGATCGATACCTGTGGTTGACAATGAACCCACCAATGACAAAGAGGAAATTGAGCTGTCACAGCTCCCCTTCAGTAAAAGTTCAGAGGAAGGAAGAACTGGAAATAGCAAAAGTGCTACTCAGAACACAGACGATTCTGATAAAGGAAGCAGGGCACCAACCGAGTCCCCCGTTTCACTCCTAAGCCAGAAAAACTTCTTTTGGTTTCCACTGGAGACTTTCAGTGAGCCTGAATCAGAGAAAGAGACAGATGATGCTACTAAAGCGCAGTTTTCAGAAGGCGATAACCACATTGGAGTGAAGGCAGCCTATGATGAGCCTGGTGGCAAGATGTTTTATGACAATGAGGATTTCCCCATTGGGCCTATTCTCACAACTAACGAGACAAAGGCAGAGATCAACGCAGTTGCCATTACTGATGAGTCATGGCTAGATGGCTATCCAGTCACTCAAGAAGTGGTAGAGGATGATGAAGAAGGGGATAAAGTTGATGGTTCTATGGGAACAGAAGATGATGTCATTCTCACCACTGACCAGCCAAATCATGTTGAAGTAGGAAAATCAGGCCATGGTAGTCCAGCTCCAGAGGAAGGTTTAACACAGATAGTGGCATCAACTGCAAGAGTAGATGATGAAGGGGCCGAAGAGACACCAGTACCACTTACACCAGTGAGTGGTCTGGAGAACTTAAGCGTGAGCAGAGGTTCTGATGATGCTGCATGGGACCACTCAACAACATCTCTGGAAAGTGTGACTCAGGAGGGCGATGCAAGAACACTTCCGTTTGACATAACCAGCTTCACAATGTCCATGTCAGAACCCTCTGTGACCATTAGCCCCTCTGACCTCACACCATGTGCAGAACCAAAAGAAACAACCACCTATACAGCACAAATAGCAACTACTGTAGCAGCTCCAGATCTCATTACTAACGCGTCATCCCAGGATTTATCTGAGCAAGAAAATCTCACCCAGGGCCTTGAAGAAAAGTCCATCCCCACTTCTGAGCCATGTGAGGGAGAGGATTGTGCGAAGTTCAGTAAAGGTGCTATCATAGCAGTAGTCGTGATTCTTCTCTGCTTGTTACTGGTTGCAGCTGTGCTGGCTGTGTGGTTTTTCAAGAAACGACAGCAGAAAAATTCTGTCTATAAACTAAACGGCAGATGCCAACCCAGGCATCACTGCTACCACCACTATCACCACCAGCACATCGAAATGCAGAAAGTCTAACCAGGGCTCTTTTGACAGAGATCAGAAGAAAACCATAGTGATGCTAGAAGGACCACATGACTCATGGATGCTAAAATCCAGCAGTGCAGAAAGCAGAAGAAAATAAACAAAGAATGTGAAAAGAGTGTAGGAAACAGGAGAGATTTCATCCTTCTGAAATCCCAGTTCAGTGTGTCTGACCTTTCAAGAGCTAAAGAATCTGTACATTTTTCTCACAAGGGTCTTTTGGAGACACCAGCAGGACACAGTGTGCTCGGTAGTACATCTACAGTTTGTTCCGCTTTTACATTTTGCTCCTATTAATAATAAATTAATTGATTAATTTCAATGTTGCCTGGTTATACTGTAATGGCAGGGCTGGTCAGGCCATCTTAGTCTATTCTCAGTGGAAGAGGGTAAAAGCAGGAGGGAGGAAGGAAAAAGGATATTTTTGGAGCAAGCACACATTTAGTGTCTGCTCCTTTTTTTAGAACCTGCCCGAGCAGGTCAGGATAAACCACCGTAACAAATTATTACCTGACGTGTTTTAAAAACTCCTTGCTACCCTGCTTTAACGGACAGTGTTGCAGTGATTACTAAGGGACTTTTCTTCCGCATTGTGACTTTAACGAGCCATGAGTGTGGCTGTTTTTCTGGAAGGTGTTCTTTTAGCCTTAGTGAAGCAGTGCCATTCCTGTACTAATCCTTTTATGGAAATCACAATGTCTCCCTGGAATTTCAAGAATACTGTAAGCACTGTTTTACCTTGAGTATCAGCAGAGAGGAGTCAGAGCACCTTTGATTCCAGGTGTTGTGATGAATCGCCTCTTGTAACAGAGCGAAACAGTGACGAAGTAATTTGCAGGGGAACCGTGTACAGGTTGATGGCTTTTCTGGACACAAAATCTATGGACCAAGATACTGAATTTTAATTCACAGCCAGCAGTGCCTCTGGCAACAAATGCCATATGAACTCTGAGGAAGGACTGATTTCACCATCTCGTTCTTTCACTGTCTGCAGTG
Organism: Upupa epops; assembly: GCA_013397515.1. NCBI lineage: Eukaryota > Metazoa > Chordata > Aves > Bucerotiformes > Upupidae > Upupa > Upupa epops. The sequence continues at coordinate 16,975 of VZRI01013896.1, read as the reverse complement.
GACATGGGTTGTGGGAGATGGGTATCCATTCTGAACTCTGCTTATGGTGCTGCTCTTAAAGGTAAAGCAAACCTGATTCCAGTTGACAAAATGCAAGTGCTTGGCTTTTAGACTGGGTGTTGGTGTAAAACCACAGAGGCTTCTCCAATAGCACATGCAGTTCCAACCATTCTGAAAATAAACAGGGAGAGAGAGGAGGAGGCTTGCTAGAATCCCTTAACATAGTTCTGATGAATTTAGTAGAAAATACTCTTCCTTACCTTTCTGAATGAACAGGGGAAAGACTGGCAACTGAATAACCAGCAGGTCAGAAATAAAATTCATTTGCCACCTTCACCACAATTCACTTGCAGTCCAGCACGTCGGAGTATTGAAGTGAAGGAAGGTGAAAGGGTGGAGCCCAGCCACTTTCACATTCTGTGTTGAGCCACAGCAGTAACCGTCTCCAGCTCCATGGAAGGTAGACTTTATGAAATGGAGTGCAGTATTGGGCCCATCCTACACATCCACGAACCTCAGCGCTGGTAAGGCAAACAAAGCAGTTTTAGATGCTGGCTGTGCATTATCTTGGAGAATTTGACCTCAGAGTGACAAGAGTTGAATAATCTAAGTGCCTGGCAAGAGCCACCATAAATAAATAAAGGACAGAAACTGTACAGCTTTGTAAATATTATGTTCTCTGACATATGCATGACTTTGTGCTTTTAATGCCTTCTAGGCTATGAAGTAACATAGAACTTCTCTTGAAAACTAATTTTTTATGCACTAATCTTTTAAAAGAACAACCAACCAACCAACCCAAAAGGATTTCTCACTAAAAAACTTTACAGAGTTTGTTAACTAAAACCTAGAACCTGTAATCTCACGGAAATAGGGCTGAATAATAAACAGGAACATCTGTAAAAATTATTGTTTAGCTGAAAGGCACCAGTATGTGTTAGAGATCTGTGCAGCATCATTCCAAATGAAAAGTCAATACTGTTTGGCTCAGGAATGGAACACATGAATACGAGACTTCAAAAGTATATTTACAAACACAAATTGTACAGGGATCTTGTTTGACACTTAGAAATACTTGTTATTCATGAACCAGAAGAAAATGTACATTAACATCATGTGTTGGAGGTATTTAAATAAAAATCAGGTTGCCAAAACAAAGGGGAAGGAAGCACTTGTGTGTGTTCTTGTGCAAACCATCCGGTTTTCCCATGTCTGTGGATAAAGGACAGGTCCGTCACTTGGATAACTCTTGTAGAAGACACTTTGATATTAAAAAATAGCTGAAAAATGTTCAGCTTTGGCTGTCACTGTTCTGCTTCAGGAAACCATCTACTCCCTTTTGCATCAGCATCTGTTTACACTCATGGTTTTCATTTAAGCAGAATGATTCAGGGAGTTTGGAAAATGTAATAAACAGATGGGGATAAACAGCCCATGAACAATGCGTCTAACTGAAGCCTCCTTTTGTGTGTGAAATTTGACTGATCACAAACAGTAGGGGTGAAGAACAATAAATATAGCACTGTAAATACAAAATCTGAAGATGATAAGAGTCTAAACATGGTAGGGAATGAGTTCCTTATCACAGGAATGAAGAGATAAATGTGTCAGCTGTGGGATGAATTTGAGAAAGGAAAAGGCTAAATACTGTGAGTGGGAGTGACTTTGTGATAGTGACAACTAATCACTCAGAAACTGTTCTGTTGCTCTGTGATAACACTTACACAATCGTAGGATCATTTAGGTTGGAAAAGAACCTTTAAGATCATAACTTCCAACCACTAACCCGACTGTACCAAGGCCACTGCTAAACCATGTCCCTAAGCTACATATTCACGTATCATCTTCTGAAATCGTTATAGTGTTGTAAACTTCTAAGTGACAGTGAGAATGAGGCAGAGTGCCTCAGTTTTTTTCCCTTTCAGCTTAGTAGCTGCATAAAGTTGCACCCCTGATCCCTATATTTCCACTTGAAAGTAAGCAAGTGCCATTACTGTGCAGAATTAATTGGGGAAAAAAAGCACTTTTGTTACTTCTTGCTGCTTCTACCCAGGAGATCCATCAAAGGGAAGAAAAAGTTAAAAATAATCAAAGAGAACTTTGCAAGGTTTTCTACAGAAAGCGTTAGTGTGTATAATGTGAAAAATTCAGAACCCTCTGCAGCATTTACTTTCCATATATCATCAGCTCTCTAAGGAGAGAGAAGAGGAGAAGAAGGAGAGATGGGTATCTAAACCATGGAATATTTCCTTGCCAAAAAAAAAAAATAAATAAGTAAAGGGCATCTATTTATTTTAATTTTTTTTCCTAGGCACTGAAGAGGACTTAAGATACAAACCCTGGTTTGCTGGGGCGTGCAACCCACCTTACTTTGGCCATTCCTTACTTAACGTCTCTTTTGTATCTAGCTTAAACTCTCCACACTGGGTCATTCAAGTCTTGGAGTCACCAGAAAAAAGAAGTGGCTGTTTAAAGTATGGCAGACAACCAAAAGTTCAGACAGCTGCAGTGAAGGATTAGTTGTGGGTTTTTCTCACTGCCTTGCTACAAACTGCATCACAGCTCTATGTTCAAACATTATTAAATGGGAATGTTTTCTCTGGCACTGACTGCTTCTCCCCACAGTTTAAGTATTGAATTTTTTTAACTGAAGTAGCTTTGGTTTACAGCTCGTATTAGAACTTAAAAACGTATTTCCATAGTAGCTGGCATATGCAGGCAACTGTTTATTCTCTGGACCAGCCATAATAAACACTTGTACTTTTATAATCCAACAAATCTTTGCCTAATCACAACTCCATTTTCAGAGCTGTAGAATTTGCATGTTATTGAAACCATTTTTCATGAAGACTCTCCAGCAACTGAAAGATTTTCTACGTCTGCTTTCATTATCAATTTAGACCAGTAAGTCATGGTAAAGGATGTGAAAATACATGGTGGGTGTTAATGGCAATGGTTGATTGAGAAGCAGCTTTGTGATGCAGGACATGCTATAGGACTTCCAAGAGGAGAGTTGAGAAGGCCCCTTGAGGAGACTCCCCTTTAATTCTGCTTCAAACTAAATCCAGCAAGTAAGAAATGGCACCTCCTTGATCAGACAGGCTTTCCAGGTGAACTGAGAACAGCATCCAACTAACTTTTGGGATACATTTTAGCATTCCAAAGCAGTAAAGCTCTGGAAAATTGAGCAATGTGAATGTGCTTTTGGCTCATGCTGTGTCAACAGAAGTAATGAAGGTCAGATTGCAGGACCACTACGATGAACAGAAGGGCCCAGCAGGACATTTGAATTCCCATTGAATTTGCCAGAACTGATAATTCCAAACGTATTTGTTTTTCATAGCTGACTTTATTGGCAATTGGAATTGCTGAGACATGTAAATATGGAGCCTGCAATGCTGTTTTATGGGAACAGAATTAAACTTCAAGGGAAAAATCACTACCACCCTTCTTCCTTTTTTAATGACTGTTGCTTTTTATGAGGAAGAATTAGCAAGAAGCCAATAATACATGAGGAATTACTATCTGTAAGAGCAGATACTCATTTGAACAGGCTTCCATACTTAGCCCAGTCTGTCTGACAACACTGATTTCCAAGCTGTGAATCTCTTTTCTCTTGCCCAGGACTTGGGATGTCAGAAGGGAGACAAAAAACATATTCCTGCAGCCTCCCAAGAAGAGCTGGCAGGATCAGAGAAGTGGAGGAAAAGACACACGTAAATGTTGGCATTTAACATTAGCAGCAGCAAGTGAAAAATCAGTCTAAAAGAACCCGAAGATTCTGAAAAAAACCACAATAAATACTGAAGAACTGGAAGACAAGCTATTTCTCATTAGAAAAGAACAGGGGTTTGAGAACTACTTGTACTTATTAAGACTGAACTGGCTTGAGACTGTTACGTAGTGGAAATTAAGAAAGCCAGAAAAAATCCAGACACTTGAACAAGGTGAAAAGGGCATCACAGTGCCATTCCCAGAGGCCACAAGAGTATCGGTTGTCAAATTGTCAAGTGAAATGGAAAGGTAAAGACATCAGTCTGACTTAAAGCAGGCTTAAGAAAAAATAAATCACTGGCTAATAGGCATCTTAGTAAATCATGAAGCCCCCAGCCATGCAGGGAAGTTTAGCTGTGAGGTTGAGAGCTGAGGCAATGATTGAATGCGAAGAGATCGGCTGAAGGAAGCCTTAAAGGCAGAATCATAAGCTTATCAGAAAACTGCTAGTACCTGAGGGACCTGCAGTGGGTGACTGTTGGATGAAAGGTCAAAATGAGGGTTGTTAGGTGCTATATGTATTCCCAGTGTCACCTATTGAAGTAAAATGAATCACAAATCAGGTTAACTCTGGCGCTCAGTGTTTTACTGGTGGAATGAAAATACTACAGTATTTTACCACATTCTTTTTTCTTTAAAAATATATTATGGCAATGCCTGACAATTAGGGCTGAAGAGGGGAAGAGAGTCCTTTAAATGGAAAGAAATAATTCTGGGTGACAAACCAAAGTGATTCTGGAACTGATTTCCTGTCATCTCATACCTACTCTGGGTGCTACTTATGTCACTCACAAGCGAAGTCTGATTAGAAGTTTATGTACACATTTTTTCCACACAAGACATGTAGCTACAGAAAACCTCAGGCCCAGGAACTTGAATTATAGGTGAGTCTCTTGGAAAACTTTAAGGTTTTGCATTACAGTACTTAAGAGACACAGCACACAAGAGAAACAACCAGCCAGACAAGTCAGTGCTTGTCAAAGCCCCCGAGTCAGTTTGGTGAATGGATGTTGTAAACTGAAGGCAATGTAACTGGGAAACACCCACCTTCAACATGCCCTTCAGTGGTGGGATTCCAGGATTAGTATCAAAGACCAAGTTGTTTGGGCTTATGACCTTAACATCGTCGGCTAAACTCTTGAGGAAGAAATCAGGAGTTGTCCTACACAGGCTGGAAAGCCAAAACAGATTTTTCTTTTTTAAAATCCTAAAGCAGTTTCGGAACTTGCTCTCCTTCAGCTGAATTAGGTTTCGGTCATGAATGTGCTGAATGCACATTTATGCACATCCTTGTTGTTAGCAGGATGAAACCACTTGCTGGACATGATCCTTAAATACTAAAGAGGAAAGCGAAGGACAAAATCTGTGATCATCTCTGGAGTCAATGAGATTTCTGCTCTTCAGCAGTCTTGTGCACTAATTCACTGCTCGTCTTTAGCACAGCAGTTTTGGGGCCTTCCACGTATTTCTGGACTAAGTCACGGAGTTAATAAAAAGTCAGCAATTAACATGCAAATATTTTTCATTAATCCACTTCAAATTGCTTCTGTCTGCACTAGTACTTACTTTAGACAAAAACTATCTAGGACTAGATATAGTCCTACTAGACTGAAAAAAACCCAGGCAAACTTCTCTCTAGAGAAAAGAATACTAAATACATTGATCATATTATTTTACACAGGATTGGCCTCACCTCACACAGGAACCACAAGTTGTTTCAACAGAGAGAATACCAATTGGTAGAAAGATTAATTTATTATTCAGTTCTAAGTGACCTCCAGTTCACATCATAGTATTTAATTTTTAAGAAACATTAGCACTGCTCACAGAATTCTTTAAGCAATTCTGACCAAGATCACTAGTTGGGCTTTGTTAATAAATGCATCTTCTCATCATTCAGTATCACTTTATTCATCACAGAAAAAACGTTTTATATAAATAATACAAACCTAACTCAGAAAGTCTAAAGGAACTGTTACATCTTCCCTGGTTTGTACTCTGAGAGGGATTCCTCTGCTTATTGCAACAGCACTGTTACAACTTAGTAGAACAGTGATGAAATAAGAAACCTCAGTGTTAGCCCAGTCTGTTTGTTGCATTGGTGCACAGGAAAGAGGAAAACCCTGTGTGCACCAGTGCAAAACCATGCTCACGAAAAAGCCGGTGCAGATGGAAGTGATCCTTGAGGAGTGGATCTTGTGAGTGTAAAAGGAGCAGCTTTGAGGTATATCTAACAAGAACTACAGGTGACCAAAAATATCAGTAAGGAGCAATGGTCGGTCTCCTCTGCTTTTGTGAAATACTTCATTATGATTTCACACCATCAGGATTCCTTCTTTTCCTCCACTTCTAACAGCTCATCAAGGAACTCCACAACTTCACCCTAGAAAGGATGAAATGTAACAGAAACAAGTTAATGCTCTGCTGCAAAATTAGTTGAAAATTCTAATGCGATCAATCCAAACATAAACAGTAATAGTCGCTTTTTTAGCTCCCTTCATACAGAAGGTAGTGCAAAAAGCCTGTAAAAAGCAAGAATATGGCTCATGCAGGGGTAGGACAAGCAACTGCAGCAACACTCAGACCTTAAAAAGCAAATCTCCTTCTACTTTGTCAGGTATTTAAATAGACGGTGAAATCCTCAAAGTGAGACAGTAGAGGTATAAATAGTTAAAGTACCTATTAAATTAGGAAATGGTTAGAATACAATAAAACATTGAAGGATTTTAGGAAGCTTCAAAATTCAAAGCAGAAGTGGTATGTGGAGAACCTCAGCTGGGATTTTGCATCTGTCTGCTCCAGCCATTTATGCCCTCTGTTCCACCCTTCAACACAACCTTCTCCATTTTCAGCCTTCTCCATATCCTCAATGCAGCAAAAATACGAAGAACTAAAGATACCAGAATGTTTTCCATACAGGAAACAAATACACTGGGTTCAGATTCAGACCTCTGACAGGGAAAATACTAAGAGGAAATAGAGAAATGTTGTCTATATTGATAAACACAGCGATTATGTTATTGATACAGTGATTAAAAATACTAACATCAGATTTTTTCAATAGCACAATTAGCAAGGAAAGGAAGAATGAGAAACAAGCATACAAAAATAAAAGCTGGTGGGGGAAGAATGCTGCTCTTGTTCTCTCTTTCACAGTTCCATCTCAGAAAACTGTTTTTTGCAACTATGAAGTGGTTTGAGCCAGTCCTGAAGGATGGCAATTAATTTTGCTTTGAATTTGTTTGAAGAAAACATTCAACCATATCCCCTACTTGTCTTCCTGGTTGCAGGAAATCTGGCAAATGAGAAAACAAAAGAATTGGATACTTCTTCATGTTTTCTTCTGTTAGAAGTATTTTGGTTGCCTAAGGAGCTCAGTTCCCTTGCCATGATGGCAAAGGGTAAAAACAGTTCTCAAGTCCAGTTGCTGTTGTGCAACTAGTTAAAAGACACAGAAACAGAGGACTTAGCTCAGGTTTTACAGCACAGAGTTTAATACGAGAAAGATGTGGGGGTTTCCATATTGTACCTTTGGTAACTCTACTACGTTTCAGAAGATCCAGAGATAACTCAGTTTGTTATTTTTTTTTCTGGTGTGTTTTCAAACCCAGAAATATGTAAGAATCCCAAGTTTTAAATAGAAAAAGGAGATTTAAAAGCAAGACTTCGAAAAAACGTTTTGGATGCTAGTTATTTTTGAAAAGGCAAAAACTCTGGGTTACAGATAAAACCTGTAGTTGAGATATCTCTTCCTGGTCAGGAAACATTTGCTGCTTGTCCATAGCATGGTTGGCAGCCTGACCTTACATCAGAATTGCTGATCCCACTGTCACCCTAGCAGTTCTGACCAGATCCATCCCTGTCCTTGTCCTGTTAGCACTCACTTGACACCACATCAGGCATTTTTCATGGCTGCAGTTAGCAAATATTTCCAGGTATTCATTCCAGAGAAAAAGCTTCCTTCCCTCCACTGATACCCAGTAACTTCAGGCCTGGAGTCTGAAATTCTTCTTTGATGCAACATAAGCATTTAGTGTGACAGTTCCTTCTCATATCTGGGACATTCTTTGGCTCCTATCTACCTTATTCATATGGATACCAGAAAACTGTTGCAAAGTCAGCTGCAAACCCATGATTCCTTCTACTAGAAGTGACAGTAGCCGCCCAGCTCCAACACAGTTACATAATTTCGTTGCTCACACACAGTGCGGATGTAAATCACAGTTGAGCAATACCCAGCTCAAAGTGTAATGTAGCTGTCTGGCCAGCAGCTGACTAGGCTGCAGGATGAGAAGGGTTTGCTACCAGACCAGTGCCTGCCTGATAGTAAACTGGAAAATACGCACATGTAGATTGCTTGGTCAGCTCCAGTGAAGTATGTCCTTGTTAGCAAGCTGCTCCACAGCCAGCACCTCCTGGTTTGTACGGGAGGCCAGGCGGGCTCTGCCAGCACCCATTATTTCCCTGCCTGTGCTATCAGCCTCTTCCATCTCCCAATCCAGGAATAATAAGTGGAAAATGTGAGTGACAGAGAAAGGATGGATGGGGAAAGATAAGATAGTATAGCCTGAAATATGGGAGGCTGTATATTGAAGAGCAGCAGAGGAATGAATGCTCCAACTGGTGTGAGTGGTATGAAGAATCAGAGAAGCTGTTTTGATCAACTGTAGCCTCTAAGTACCAGTGTCAGATATGCAAACGAACCCCTGCCTTAAATTAACAACTGAACAGAGGCACAAACAGAAAGAACAAATTTTGTACCACAAATAATTCAAGAAGGCTTTACAGTCGTTTTTGAGGAAGTTTTATCTAAGTGACTAGGTGGATTATAATACAGAATTATTTTAAATCAGAATCCCTGGTCCATTGTGAATAAGCTAATCAAGGCTAGTGAGATTGGGGCTCTACTAGTAAGTGAGGCTAAAGTATTTGAAAAACTGAGTCCTAAAAAGGAGAAAAATACACAACTTCTCCCTTATTACCACAAGCTGAGTGTCCAAGACCAAGGTAGACATCAGGCCAGGGACTGCTGCCTGCCATTTCTTCTGCAATGTTATTAAATGCTGCACTCCCAAACACAAAACACAACCTTTTAGAAGAAACGTGTGTAGTTTGGAGACTCCTAGCCAGCTATTCAAATAAAGAGCCAAAGGTAAAGCTACCAAGATATGACTCAGTTATGGGCCATTTGAGACTGATGGTCCAGCAACAACCTTTCTACAGCAGCATTTAAAGGTAGGAGGCAGTAGTAGCATTTGTGTTGCTGGCTGACAGATTTGAGTGCCTCACCAATGATTGCAAAGACTAAGCACTGCCTTCTGCACAGCAGTTATTAACAGTTCACAGGTCCTTGCCTCCACCTACAATTTGTTTGGTCCTTTCTCAAGCATGGATTGGGAAAGTTCAGGGAAAAAAACAGCTTTCTCAATTCAACCTTGTCGTGTAGGTCTGGTGATGCCCTTACAGAGAATGACTAAGCCTCTTACCCTCCTCATCCAACAAACTTGAGCCTTAAGAGACAATAACACAGAGCAAGAAGAATTGGCTGCAACTTCATTTCCTTGTAATCTGTGACCTAGAAGGAAAATATTTACCCCACAAAAATGTCCCCCATCTGTCTTCCACAGAAAAATCACAGATTTTGCTGAAGTTCAAAGATTTTTATGACTGTAAACTTAATAGTGAGAGCAACAGATTGGATTCCTTTATGTACTGGGTGTAGATGTCAAAGTAGTGGTAGTGGCAAGGGTTGCAGGCTGTGAGAAGAGGTCTAATGAGTAACAAATGAAGTCTAAGGAGGTAACTAATGAGTAATTGCCCCAATAACTACTTTGAGTAATTTATGGGAGTAGTGACAAAGACATTATGAAAACGAGAGGATTTTGCTCAAGGACAACTAACTATCTTGCAAAAGGGTTTGACATGGATAGCTGTGGTGGACATGTGCCCTGTGGGCTGGTGCAAGTGTCCATCACAGAGGGCACCAGCCAGTGGTTTTTTGGGGACACAAATATTATTTCAGTATAACAGTGAAGCATGTGTCAATGAGTGGCTCAGCCTGAAAGGTTTATTGAGCCTCTGACCACAAGCTCCTTGATTAACCTTTCAGTTAAAACACACTTCACTGTGACCACCTCAATGCCCTTACAGATCATGAGCAGTACAGACCAGGCTGGGCATTCCTCACGTTGTAGCAGGAAGAGGAAAAAAAAAAGTCCCTCAATTCTTTGTGCAGTTAAACTATTTGGCCCTCACTTTGCTTATTTTTCAGGTACTTAGTCCACAGTGTGAAGCACTGTCACATGATTTTAGGGTGGGGTTTTGTTCAGCATGCTGGTTCTTAGGTAACATAGAAATGCTATGTAGCTATTTTACTGGAAAAAGTACTTCTTCCAGAACACTGATTTTACAAGCCAGAAACACGTCTCATACAATTACTGTTGCGCTGAAGTTACACCTGCACTAGCAGAGCATCTGGCTCTTGATGGCATTTCAGTTTGCTACTCAAATTGTGGAAGGCTGCATCCAGTAATGTCTTTATGCATCACATATATGAACAGAAACCAAAAAGCTTGATTGTTCACAGCTAACCGAGATGACAACACGGTGTAATGTCATTTTAACTTCTCTCTGGAAAACTGTTAGGATATTTAATAGTAATTACTTTAAAGAAAAAGTAATTTGTAGCTACTTGGTGTTAATATTCTTTGTCACCTCTGTTGGGTTAAATGTTTGAACTGGAGTTTTTCATTTCCTTGTGGAAAAAAAATATTCATAGACATGAGCAGGGCAGTATTTCTTGTAATGACATATACAGAAATCACTACTGCATGTTCCGACCTCTGCACTTACCCCACTATTGAAAGAAACCACATGTTCTCACTTGCTTTGCTAATAAGATTAAAAAAGACACATGGATGAACTGGGATATGGCAGCACTGAGAAGTCCACTAGGGAATAATGACATATCCCACAGGAAGCAATCCTTTTGCCACATCAGTCTTTATGTTTCATGCAAGGAAAGAGAATTACTGTAATTTTTTTCCTGCAGATTATTTTACAGGCTTGTTGGCCCTCAAGCTACTTCACAGACAGCAAACATGGACCACAGTAACTCACAGAAGTTAGGGTCCAAGGAGCACATGACTTAAATGAAGAGTGAACTAGGAGAGGTTACCTCCATCATTCCAATTTTTAATCAAGCTTTTACTTTAACATCTTATCTGAGTTCTTCATCAGTTGTCTGCATTCCTATGCAATAAACTTTCTATCTGTGACAGGAGAAATACTGAAAAAAATAAAAATTCCACTCACACTACCAGGTCCTGCCACAGGGTGGAAAGGGCAAGGTAGTGATTTTACCTTTGTGCTACTCCTGTTCTGTGCTTGTCACTTCCCACAAAACTTAAGTGATGTTTCCACTGTTAATTCCCTCCTGGTCACTGATATTTGCACTGGTGAAATGGGCTACAGAAGTGCCAGCACAGGAACAGCTGTTTCTTCTGTTAAAGAATGTTTCTTAAATCACTTCTTCCAACAACACATGGAGAGAGCCCTCCCAATGGGTTGTTTCTCCCCTTTCTGAACTACTCATTCCTGTGTTTTGAAGCAGTAGACAGTAAAAAGAAGAAAAAAATGGCAAATTAAGTTTATGTCTAACCTAAGAAAACATGACAGGCAAAGCCCAAATCAATAAAGGACTATAAAAATGTTCTCAGGTATTTCATACCCTGATTTTGTTTTTTTAGCACAAAAACCAAAACAGACCTCAGCTGTGCTTATTACAAGGACCTCGTCCCATGCCGCAACTGAATCTCTTTCCCAATGCCAGTAAGGAACTATTCTATCACTAGGAGATTTTTTTAAACCTTTAAATGAAAGGTTTCAAAAACAAAGCAGAAAAGAAGTCAATCTAAAGCCCCCATGGTTCATACCCTAATTTCAGCTGTGGGAAACAAAGAAATGCCCTTTCAACAACTTACCTATTTTTCTTACACAAAAAAAATCCACTTTAGGTATTTCCAGCCTAATAGGAGTCATTATATGCTATTTGGCCACGAATTACAACCATTTAAGCAGCAAGACCAGGACCCCAGAATGTTACTGTGCAGAATGACACATAATGATTCTTTCTTTTGACCCAAGTTACTATTTCAGGTTGTTCTTGACAAAATTATAGGGATATTTAAATCTAATGTAAACAACATTTCAGGGGAAAAAAAAGGTCAGAAAAATGTTGGGTTTAAATATGCACACACACACACACACACACAGATAGACACACACAGACACTATACTCCTCTGCCTTCGGTGTCATAGCCTGCAAAATGGATTCAAAGTGGGTTCTCTGGCTTTATAGGCTCAAGTGCATTGTATTTCCCATTGTATTGATACACAAAACGCAGATACATTTTTTTAAAATGATGTTCTTGATGTTCTTCATATCTTCCATTTACAAAAGAAAAAAATTATGATAAATTAGTTGTGGTTACAAGAACATTTTCCCATGATTAGCTAAATCCCAAAAATCCACCTATGTCTCATTTTCACTTTAACATGATGGCTGGTTTTTTGACTCTACAAAACTCACCTCATCGTCATCCATCAGATGTTCCTTTGCAAATTCATACATTTCCAGCTGGAGTGTGGTTATGTTGTGGTACCGAACTGCCTCCTACCAAAAAATAAGAAAGATTTGCGTGTTTCTTTATGGTAGCCAGACAAGGGAGTGTCCTCACATGTCACCTGAAGCAATTCCATTGAAGTCAGACCCAGGCTCAGTACAAGGCAGATCCCAGGGACGGCTTATAGCATCTGAGAAAGGGAACAGTACAACAGCAAGCAGCATCTCCAATGTCTGTTGTGGATCCTTCTAAGCACCAGCTCTGTCAGTGTGAAAAGAACAAAGTCCTATCCTCTTTCTCATGTTTCAAAGCATTGGCAAGTCTGAGAGTAAGGAAGAAGTCTGCCAGAGCAGAGCAGCAGCCTGTGCTGGCATTCCAGTGGGCTCTGGACTGGAGAAAGCCCCTTTCTCCCCACATGCTGGCATATGGCAGCATGCACTTCTGGGAAAAAGAAATGCTGAGCTCTTCTGTGTGAGAATGAGTCACCAGCCAGCCTGAGTCTGCATGAGGAAATTCTGCCAGGTCACCTGCCTGTCACGTCCCCAGCAGCTTGCCTGGAGAGCAGTTTAGCTCAGTCACCTACTCTCACATTTAATACCAACCCTCATATACTTTGATTGTCCTATTTAACTCTTTTTGAAGAAAGAATAGAGAAGACTTCCTCTGTCACGACAACATCTAAAGCTTAGTTCCAGCGCCAAATGTGCTGTCACCCCACTACCACTTTGTGAAAATAAACCAGAGCCATTACAGCTTTCATGGCAAGTGACAGCAAACAGCTTCTGTTCATAGTTATGTGGATCAAAGTACAAGAAAATACAGCTGTGTGCATTCGACATTTTATATTTTAGAACTGAATTATCTGTGGTAGGAGAAGTTATCAATGAAACATTCAGAGTTGTTGTGTAGGGCCCTTGTTCTGTCCTCTATGCACACTTATGTAAAACTTATCTGTGGTTTTATACTGCTGCTGCCCCTCACTCTCACCACCTGTCTCTAATTTCTGTTCCCCAAACTAGTGACAAAGGAGAGAGCTCAGTTTTGCTGCTGCCTGGAAGAACCAAATGGATTTTCACCATCTTCAGTCTCAGTTGGCAGCCCTGGGGTTCCAGTGTGTGGATAAGGTGTGTTGGGATTAACTGAACGGCCTCCCACAAAAAAAACCCACTTAACTACAGTGACAACTGATTTGAGCGGAGAGGAATGGCAGTATAATTATCAAGTCAGTGCAACTGCTAAAGTGCATGTATAAACTGCTCTGCAGCACTGCTATAGATAAAGCCATACTCCTAAGCACTGCACAGGACTCAGTTTATAATGGCATGAAGAATGTCAGATTGTTTTTGCTGAAAAAGATCTTTAAGATCTGTTGCAGTTTGAAAATTATCAGATTTTCAAGTGTTAATTTTGGTGCTTTTATGCCTAAAAAGCATTGTATTTTGAAGCTGGGGATAAGTTTCCCAGCAGACCCCTGTGTCAGTGTCCTGACCCCACAGGTGATTGGTGGACAAAGTCTATAAAAGAGAGTGTATTTCTTGCCTTCTTCCCTCCTTTTCTGGTATGTCTTGTAAGCCAGAGAGCTCCTCTGCAAGAGAGAAAGCTTCCCCCTGGCCTCCCCCAGGTTGGGGGGGCGAGCAATGGCTCTCAGCCTACCTGCCACTGAAAGGTGGAACACAAGCCTAAGCTTGGCTGGCTGCAGCTCTGCCGCAAGGTGTGACTACAGCCCTCTTTTGCCTGAGTGGACCTTTTGGACAGCGCCAGCTTGTCCTGCCCCCTGAGAGCAGGCCAAAGAGATGAGCTGCTGCCCACACCTGCAGTCCTCCCCTCTTTCTCCAAGGGTGTAAACACAGAGAGCCAGCACCAGCTGGTCTCAGTTCCTGGCAGTGCGCTGAAGAGATGGGCAGTTCCTCCACACTGCTTCTCCAGCCTGATTGCCTTTGAAGATGCCAGACAATGGTGAACTCTTAACCCTCTACCTCCCTCAGAGCCTTAACCACAGTGTAGAAGAAGGAAAGTGTTGTAACATTGAAGGGTGGGTAAAATGGCCAGCCTGGCTGAATAAGGAGCTCCTGATGTGACTTAGGAATAAAAGGAAGGTTTACCAGCTTTGGAAGAAGGGTCAGGCTACTCAGCAGGAGTACAGTGATCTTGTCAGGTTATACAGAGAGCAAACTAGGAAGGCCCAGCTGGAACTCAACTTGGCCACTGACATAAGGGATAACAAAAAAAGTTTCAACAGGCATATCAACAATAAAAAGAGAATGAGAGAGAATCTCTATCCCTTACTGGATGTGGGGGGGAACAGAGCAACCAATGATGAGGAAAAGGATGAGATACTTAACGCTGTCTTTGCCTCTGTTTTTAATGGACTGACCAACTGTTCCCAGGATGTTCAGCCTCCTGAGCTTGTAGATAAGGATGGTGAACAGTAC
>VZRI01013895.1:104490-116473 GCA_013397515.1 Upupa epops | reverse complement strand
TCCTGATCCAGGCCAGGATGCTGTTGGCCTTCTTGGCCACCTGGGCACCCTGCTGGCTCCTATGAAGCCAGCTGTCTCCCAGCACCCCCAGGTCTTGTTCTACTGAGCAGCTCTCCAGCCCCTCATCCCCCAGGCTGGAGCGGTGCCTGGGGCTGTTGTGACCGAGATGCAGGACCCAGCCCTTGGCCTTCTTGTCCCTCAGACAAGCGGCCTCAGCCCATCAATCCAACCTGCCCCAGTCCCTCTGTAGAGAGAGGCTGAAGCCCACTGATTCAACCCTCGTCTACCACAACCCTGCAGCTTCCCTAAGGTCTTACCATCTGCCACACTTGCATGATGTTGTCCTCTGATACCGAGCAAATGACCCAGGGCTCATTGGGGTTCCAGGAGAAGTCAGAGATCTTTGCAGTGTGACCACCGTGGATAAACTAGGGTTTTGGGGATAAGAAAAAGGGGAATGACTTCAAATCTACATCCCGGAGATGAAGAACTGAAGGCAAGCCAACCACCGAGATTCCAAAGACTCACCAACAGCTCTGGGGGACCGTCCTCTGCATCTTCAGGGGATTGTTCCTCTCCGATTTTACTGGAGGAAAAGAAAAAGGAAGGGAAAATGAAAAGGTGGGCGGGTTGTTTGAAGTGAGATGATGGAAGCCATCAGGAGTTTTGTCAGGACAACTCGAGGAGTCCAGGATTTACCTCAAGTCCCAGACATTTAGCCTGCGGTCGGTGCCACTGGAAGCCAGTATAGTTTCATTGTGGGGAGACCACTGAACCTGCAAAGATGAATTTAGAAAGGATGTTGGGTTTAGGAAGCTGTAACGTTGCAGAGATGAACAACAAACCCAGTGGAGTTCCAAAAGCTCTGTGAAAATTCCAATGATAAGTTGAAACATGAACATGACCAACAGAAACCCAGAATCACTCAGGATGGAGAAGAGCTCTGAGATCAGCCAGTCCAGCCTAGCACCTAACAGCACCCCAGTGGCCACACCAGGGCCACAGCCAGGCTGTCCTCCACACACAGGGACTCCCCCACTGCCCTGGGCAGTCCAGTCCAGGCTCTGAGCACCCTTTCCCTGAGGAAGGGCTTCCTAACAGCCAACCTAACCCTCCCCTGGCAGCTTCAGGCCCTGCCCTCTCATCCTGGTGCTGGGTGCCTGGGAGAAGAGCCTGACCCCCAGCTGACTGCAACCTCCCTTCAGGGAATTGGAGGAAGGAGGGCCACTCTGTCTCCCCCAGGCAAAACACCCTCAGCCTCTCCCTATCAGCCTTTCCCTGCAGTCCCTTCATGCTCCCAGTTAAAACCATTCCAGCACAGCAGGTAGGTCTGGGAACACTCACATATTAACGAGGCATTTGAGCATTAAAAAGGTGCCACTCATAACCCCTCCCCTAAGAAAGGGCCGGCATTACAAAGCACAAACAGCTCTTGAGGAGGATCTGAGCTGCTCCTAGCCTTAACAAGGATTGCACAAACCCAAAGGCTGGATCCCCTAAGTGGTGGGTATGGTTTACACATGAAAAGAAATCACTGTAATTAAGCTGCACTGCCCAAAAGCTCTGCTTATGCTGGAGATAAAACTCTCCAGAACAGGGCACTTAATAGGATCACAGGATTAGAAAGGAACACATAATTCTGCACATTAACCTGATGTTTCAAGCATCACAGAGTGGCAGGGATTGGGAGGGACCTCAAAAGATCCTCCAGTCCAGTCCCCCTGCCACAGCAGGAGCCCCTAGATCCAGTGGCACAGGAACAGGCCAGGTGGGTTTGAAACAGCTCCAGAGAAGGAGACTCCACAACCCCCTGGGCAGCCCCTTCCAGGGCTCTGGCACCCTCATCAGGAATAAGTTGCTTCTCCTCTTGATGTGGAACCTCCTCTGTTCCAGCTGGCACCCAGTGCCCCTTGTCCTAACGTTGGGTGCCCCTGAGCAAGCAGAGCCTGGTTCCTTCCTCCTGACACCTGCCCTTTCCAGATTCATGGCGTCACCACTCAGGCTCCTTTTTTCCAAGCTCTGTGTTTCAGTTTCTTCAGAGGTAACTACAACTAATAATCCTGCTAAAAAAACCTCTCTCTACATAGTTTTCTTCTGAGTAAGGCAGGAGTCGGCGATGGAAATGTTGCATCTGCCACCCGTGATGCTAACCTTCTATATTTACACCAGCAAAATTAGCCATTCTTCATTGTCACAGGATGTTCCAGTGATCCCCCTTAACGGGGGAGCAACCAGCTAAGGCCCTCACGAGAGGATGGAAACACTGCGGCCATTTCACTCTGCCTCCCTGTGCCTCCTCGCTTCCATCTGCTCGATGAATAATTTAGAGCACTCTGGACTGCCAGCAGTTCACCCTCCTGTGTGGTTACAGCTCCCCAGTCATTTCCTTGTTGTGCTCTGCCTGTGGCTTTCAGGACGCTCTTATCTGCACAGGAGCTCAGCTCTACACAGGGCACCTCACAGCTCCACAACCAGACGCCAGAGAACGATAAGCAAAGGAAAGGATAAATGAGTCTTGATACCATGGACTGAACTGCTTCTCTGTTCTCCAGACAGCTAAGTAGAGGAGAGTTGGCTGAGAGGAGATCTCACTGCTCTCTACAGAGAACCTCCTAACAGGAGGTTCTAAGCAAGGCTGCTGCCAATCTCTTCTCCCAGATTCCTAATGCTAGGATGAGGGGAAATGGCCTCAAGCTGCATCAGGGGAGGGTGAGATTGGATCTGAGGAAGAAGCTCTTTGCTGAGAGAGTGGTTGGGCACTGGACCAGGCTGCCCAGGGAGGTGCTGGAGTCTCCATCCCTGGAGGGATTTAAAAACTCGTAGCTACAGCACTTGAAGCCATGGCCTAGGGGTTGGGGAGCTGCTGGGATGAGGGCTGGACATGGTGATCCTGGAGCTCCTTTCCAACCAGAATGATTCTATAAAGTCCAAGTGCACGAAAGACAAACGGTTATACCTGAAATATTTCATCTTTATGTGATTCAAAGGAGTGCAACTTCAGCTTTAGGTTCCTCAAGTCCCAGAGAGCAACAGTCTAGGAGGGAAAAGAAATAATAACACCAATTTTATAATGAATACACACACCCCCCCACACTTCTACATCAGAGACTGAATGAGGATGTTCCATGTTCAAGGCAGAAGTACCTTATCAGCTGATCCTGTCGCCAGGATAAACTCACTGTAAGGATTGAAAGAGAGGCAGTTGACTTCAGCCGTGTGAGCATCCACCGAGTGACTGGGTTTGGAGGTGTTGTTTGACCGAGTGTCCCAACTGTAAAAGGGAAAACACTGACTCAAACCCAAGGTTTCTATCCCATTGTACTGTGGGATTGAGGAAAGCAAGGACAGAACTGGGTTCCTGAAGATCTGAGCTCGCTTACATCATGAGCTTCTGATCATCAGCAACAGATCCAAAAAGAGATTCATGGAGCAGGTGCCAGGAAACATCTTCCACCACTGCTGTGTGGCCTGTGAAGATGGTCTTCGCATCCACCACTTTGCCTTCCTTTGGAACAGCACTGATATCCCACAAGCAAATGGTCTTAAAATAAACACCACAGAGAAATGATTACCAACTGCCTCTTCACACAGACACCCTCTGTACCTCCCCGCCCTCAGACCTGCGCTGCAGGTACTCACATGGTCATCGGAAGCACTAAGCAAATGCCCGCTCAGGTTCGGGTTCCACGACAGCCCGTAACCTTCCTTCTGGTGTCCTCGAAGACGCAGATCCGGGTTACACTCTCCAGAAGGGTCTGTAAAGAAGCTATGTAAGAACTCCAGTGCCTGGTGTCACTTCCAGCACAGCCCGGGATACCGGGCATTACGCTTCCCTGTGCTTTACTAGCGCTGACATTTTCTACCCTTATGAGCACCTTCTCCAACTGCAGGGCCTCATCAGAACTGAAAGCATGGAGGTAACAGGATGCATTTGTTTTCTTGGCTCGATAAAAGCACTCAACAGATCTGTTCACGCTGCTATTTAGGAATTTTCTTGGCTAAACAACCTAGCAGCGACCCCTTCTCAATCAGTTCTACAGTACCTGCAGTATTTTTCTTTCCCTCATCCTCTCCAACTGCACTTCTGATTCTACTTGCAAGTGGCAGAAGTAGTTACCCTACAGGATCTTGACAAGTTCAGGAATAAATCCTCTTAATATCCTCACAGGACAGCAGGACTGTGCTACAAGTACTCAAATAACCCCATCTTCTACCACTTCAACACCAGAAAGCAAGAGAAAAGCTCACCTCATTACCTGCACAGGTTGGATAGAGATGTTTAAGCTTCAGCTAGAATAACTCCTCACATAAAGCATCTAAATTAACAAATTATATACAGCCCAACACAGGAGCTGGGGGTGTTTTGGCTAGAGGAGACTCAGGAGGGACATTCTCCCTCTCTCCAGCTCCCTGAAGGGAGGTTGCAGTCAGCTGGAGGTAAGGCACCCAGTACCAGGATGAGAGGCTGCCAGGGGAGGGTTAGGTTGGATGTTGGGAAGCCCTTCCTCCCGGAAAGGGTGCTCAGAGCCTGGGCTAGCCTGCCCAGGGCAGTGGTAAAGTTGGCATGTCCGGAGGTGTTGAAGGACAGCCTGGCTGTGGCCCTGAGTGCCCTAGTGCGATGATAGGTGCTGGGCTGGGCTGGATGAGCTCGCTCAGAGGGCCTTTCCAGCCTCAATCAGTCTTTGATTCTGCAACATTTTTACCCGTTCCTCACTACAACAAAGCCTATCTCACAGAAGTTCTGGCCGACGGGCGATGCACAGACACAACAAAGCAGCAGTCACCTGGTTTAGAAGGGTGTTTGGTGTAATCAAAGACAAGGACATCGCTGGAGGGAGTCTTGGTAGCGATGATACAGGGGTTCTGTGGCATGTAACGAGCTCTGTTCACTTCTCCCTCGTGATTTATCTTGATTTCAATTTCAATTTTTCCACTAACTGATCCAAACCCTCCAAACTCTGTAGGAAAGAATGAAATAGTCATAAATAATAAAGCAGCTCTAGATCCAAACTCAACCACTGGTACTGCCAAGCAACTGTTGTGAAAGAAAATCACTTGTTTGAAAGAAAAGAACCAAGGTGTCAAACAACACTTGGTTTTAAACATCTCTAACACCTAAAATAGCAGCACTCTGCTTAACTTACAGGCCCTTTCTTTTTCCTATTTCAAATGTAACAAGCCAAGCCCTTAAAGTTATCACCTCTTGATCTCCTGGCTGTCACACCGATGCGATGTCCACCTGAAACAGCAACTGTGCTGTCAAACGGAAGAGAATTCAGCACTGCAGGACAAAGCTCTGGGAAAAGCTGTGCTCTGTTTAAGCCGTGGAACTGCAACACAACCTGCTAAAGCAACCTTGTCTTTGAAAAATGAAGGACTGTAGCTGTAGTTTTACACAGCATTGCACTGCACTGCTCTGGCCCAAAGAGATCTGGGGTTGTTTAGGTTTTAAATTGTGTAAATGGAATGGAAGGAAGGGTTTACGAGGCAGCTCTGCGCTCAGGAACAGCCCTTACAAGCCCAAAGATCAAAATACTAATTGCACAATCCAGGCTTCCGGCAAAAATAAAAGAGCAAGCACTGCATCATGGAAGGACTTTCATCAGGTAAGATGGGATTCAGCCGAGAAGAACTTGCAGCAACGCTGACAGCGATGCTGGGGCCAAGTAAGACTCAGAAAGCATCAAATTCAAGTCTGATAAACTGCAGAAAATACAATCATCTTTTTATCCAAGAGGGGATGGCACAGCTGATAGGCAGCAGCGTCGAGAACAGAGACCATCTGAACTGTTAAACCCCTCTGAAAGAAAACACTCTGTCACATGACTGAGCTTCTCACTGGAAGAGTTTATGCCAAAAGCAAAACTGCTAATAAAAAGAAGCTGTAATTTGTGAAATCCATCACCAATTCCTGATGAGAAAGAGGGGTGAGGATTTCCCTTCTGCAATAAGCCTGATGCCTTCTCTTTTCCCATCCTTAAGACATCGCACAGTCAGACCCCCCACTTAGAAATCAATTGATAACTTCACAAGTTAATTCCTGAACCTGGCAGCTTGGTCTGTAAAGCTAAATATTTCTTTGAGGAAGGAAGGAAGGAAACAACAGCTACAACTCCCTCCCCATCCACTCATCCTCTCTTTTACCTCCTTTCTCACTGTCGTAGTGCGAAGCATCGAACTGAGCATCATCGTTGGGCAACTGCACGCTCGCTATGACCAGGTGATTTTGCTCGTCTGAGGTGTGGGTGCCCAGCACTAACCGGTGGATACTGAAGTCTTTGCCTTCAGGTCTGCAAGGGAAGAGGAACAAAACAGCATTGGTACAAACACCGAGCTGTGAACAGCAGTTTCTGACAGCTTCTAGTGCTAACAACACACTCAACTGTTGCTCTCCTGCTCCGCCACAGCTGTCCCCAGGGGAAATTTGTTATTACAGTTGGGGATTTCGATCTAAAATTCTCTCAGCACAATGCTCTGATTGATCACCACTCGTGTGTTATCTTCTAAAAGACCTCAGCAGCTCAGCCTGAGTACAAGTCTGAAGGGCAGGAACATCTACCACAAGCAGACAAAATGGTGGTTATAGAGAAACTGCACCTAGTTCTACTTTTGAGGAGGTTTTTAAAGGGAAGGGTGAAGGTAGAAAAAGACTATGGGAATTAAATGTGTGAAAATATCTTCTCAGTGACAGAATTAGAGAGGAATAGAATTATCCCAAATTAATTACAGTGTCAGGGATGGAAGACACCTCGAAAGATCATCCAGTCCAATCCCCCTGCCACAACAGGAGCCCCTAGATCCAGTGGCACAGGAACACGCCAAGCGGGTTTGAAATGGTTCCACAACCCCCCTGGGCAGCCCCTTCCAGTGCTCTGGCACCCTCCGCTGTTCCAGCTGACAGCCAGTGCCCCTTGTCCCATCGTTGTATGACACTGAGAAAAATTATGTCTAGTGTTCATCACCCTCAACTTGCTGTTGGCAAGGAAAGGGTGAAAATGGTGACCGAGACAGAAAGGAATCAGGTACTGCCTTGCTTTAACAAGAAGTGATCCTAGATTTAAAGGATCAGGATTACCTTGTTACATCAGGAAGCCACTGAGCTGTCAAGCTGGGCCACTCCAGAGCGTGGGTCATCACCAAATCATATAAGAAGGGGGTGTTCTTTTTCCATATTTTATACTCCTCATTGATCACACGTTCTTCCACCGCATCATCAAAGGCTGCTAAAGGGTTATTTAAAACAGAACACATAGACCATTAGCCTTTATGAATAGATTTACGAATCTATTTACAACACACGCCCAATGCTGAGTGGGCAACTGAATAAAGAGCCAACTACATCAGCCCCCGCTCTGCTGTTAGACCAGAGAAGCTGCTGGAGGATTAAAAACCCTCCCTTGAGTCTGCTAATCCTTGTTGCTGGATGGAAGGCTGGGAATTAAAATTAACTAGGCCTGAATTTCATCACCTCAGCTGAAGCAGCACAATAACGTGGGGTCTCAGAGTACCGGGGAGACAACCCATGATCTGCAGCGATGCTTCAATAAGGGAGGGGGTGGATCCGGCTTATTACTGCCTAAAGGAGCCGTTTGGGTGCAGCCTGGAGCCAACAGCTCCCCAACCCCCCCTTTTTTGAGGCTCCTCCAGCCACCTCTTTCCTCCCGCATTGGCTACAGGGCTTGAGGGTGACCGCTTGGTCCCGCACCGGGCACAGCCCTGCCGGTTCACCAGGAAAAACGCCCTGCAAAGAGATCTAAAGGCAATGGCGGGGGTGGAGACCGTCGGGCGGAGGGCTCCGGCCTAGACCTCCCTCACCCGCTTCCCCCGACTCCTCCCGTCACAGGCCTCTTCCCCCGCAGAGCCTAAGGCAGGGGGAAGCGGCAGCAACCAGCGGAAAGCGCCCCCTGGCGGAGCCGCCGCCGCTCCCCTCACACCGGGCCCGGAGATGGGGTGAGGGGTTGGTGTTACCCCAGGCCCTCCCAACGCGCCGAGCGGAGCAGGCCGCACCGCGGGGCCTACCCGAACGGCAATCCCCGAGCCTTTACCTTCCTTGTCCGCCATGGCGGGAGGATGAAGCGAGGGTCGAAGTGGGCCGGGCGAAGGCGGCCGGTCGATCCCCTCGCTGCTCGGAGCCCTCCGGCCGCGGTTTCTATTGTTTCCTGCCCCCGCGCTGCGTGCGGCCTCGGCACCGCGCGCCCCTTCGCGCGCCAACGCCGGCCAATCGCCGCACTCCGCCGGGTGCTTCCAGCCAATCGGAACGAAGCGAAGGGGAGGGGACAAAGAGCGGGTAAATCACGTGGTGGGGGGAGGAAGGCGCTGCTGAAGCTCCCCTGGGAGCCGCCATTTTGCGGAGGGGAGGGGGTGGGTGGTGCGGGGACCCCCCTCGGTGGTTCTTAAAGCGACGGCAGCGGCGGCAGCAGCGGCAACGCGGAGAGGCCTTTGTGGGCGGCGGGAAGGGTCGTAGCCGCAGGTTTTTCCTGGCTTCTACAGCTGTGTCTGGAGAGGACTGGAGTGAATTGGTGCGTGTGAGCGGCTGACACCCGGCCCGTGTGGCCTTTCCCCCTCCTAGGGGCCTTCGGGCTATCCCTGTCGTGTTCTTGGGTTATTAATTGCTTGTAATCACTAATACCGACCCTTTATCCCTAACGCTGTGCGGGGGGAGCGTTGAAGAGAGCCCTCGAGGTGTAGCTGGGTCTGGTGGGCCTGCTGGGGTTCGGGTGGGGTGGTCCCTCCTGGATCTGAGTGTCCACAGTTCGAGTTGAACCGGTTTAAGGTCACGTTGTGGGTTCATTCCCTGCATTGAGCTCTCCAGGTCAGGTTTCTCTTTGCTTATCTGACAATAGAAACTAGAAATCCTGTATAATACTGTTCCTAAGCCTCGTAATAAGAACCAACCCCTGTAAAAGTGGTCTAGTTCTCCTTATAAATTCGCCTCTTGTGTTATTTAGGCAGTTCTGGGGCTCAGCTATGAATAAATCTTAAAAAATGAAGAAAGCATAGGTCTGTCTGCTGGTTACAGCTGGTTTGTCTGAGAAAAAATAGTCTGAAGTTAATGGGGTTTTCCAGTTTGTGTCAGAATTACGAACGGGGGGCTTGTACGAAACAGCCACCAGTTAAGAGCTGAGAATTAAACTTTTAAATGGGGAGTTGAGAGTGTCTGTTGCTTGGTTTTAATTAAAAACCCTCTATATCCTGCGAGAAAAGGAGCACAGGAATACGTCTGCGCTAATGTGATGCCTGTATTTGCCATGCATGTGCTTCTAGATTTGAAGGTTTAGAGGAAATCCATCTCCTGAGAGAAAACTACACTTTTTCCTGGAAAAAAACCCCACGTGTAAGGTCCTGTGTAGGAGGTTGGAGGCAAGGCACAGCTCAGCTTGCTGTGGCATCTATATAGCTGAATCCCCTCAGCTGTAAAATTCAGTAGCATGGAAGTTGAGTTCATTTCACAGCTGTTTCCTTGGTTTTTCATTAGTAGAGAATGAATGAAATTAGTGTCGTATAGGAAAAAAGGGAACATAGTGCTTCCCAGAGAACTTTTGCTAGCAGACAGCTTCACCGGCAGGGATGTAATACCTTCAAAACCTCAACCGCTGTTACCAGACCACTGTCGAGGGACAGACTGAACTGAGAAGTTATTCTCCCGGCAGGTTCCTGGGGAAGGCTGGCAGGGTGGAAGCTCTGAGGAGGTGGCCATGTTTCTTGCTACCAGGAAGTGAAGAGTTTCTCAAGGCCAGGAGCCATGGCAGCGGATGAGAGGGATTACAACCTGACCGAGGAGCAGAAAGCGATCAAAGCCAAGTACCCCCCGGTCAATAAGAAATACGAGTGTGAGTATTTGTAGCGCTGTCAGCGCGCAGCGTGAGGGAGGGGAAGGGAAGCAGTAGGATGTGGGGTTTCTTAACCTGCTGGTATCGTGTGTGTCTAGACTGTAGGATGTACCTGTACTTGAATTAAGAGAGGTGAGATCCCTACAATTTATCCCAGATAAGTGGATTTCTTGTTCGGGCTGCTAAAGAAATCATGATTGAAACCACTGAGTTAAATCTCACCTTGAAAACCTTCTCCTTTCAAGCCCTTTCTTAGCAAAGCAGTGCATTTTCCTGTCTCGCTCACATAGGAAGAGACATTGAGGAGGGTGTGGGTGTTGCATGTGCTGAGGGCTTTTTTCTTCCCTCCTACTCCGGTGTATTTTCTACCAACTACTTAAATATCATTATCTCTCCCTTTCCCCACCCCTGGAATGGCTTCTGAGAACACTGCAAGCAAGTAGGTGGAAGCCCTAGGGCTACCTTAAGGTGCTCACCGGAGTATGTTTGCTGTCTAGCTGTTTCTGTTTCCCTCTGTCTGGAGAGAGGGACCATTACTCTGCTAGAAGGTGTATTTTTAGGATGTTTTCCGATCTTTATTTGATAGCAGTGCAGAAATACACTGGCATAGTACAACAGTCACGCCGTTGCCATAACTGGAAGAGATTTTACTCTTCTTTTTACATCCCCTGGAATGTGTTTGCTTTAGAGACTGTTGTTGTGAATCCCTGAATAGGGTGGGAATGATATAAACAGCAGCAGAACCATCTTCGAGTCAGAGTGATCTGGTGTGGTAGTGATTTTGAATTCCAGGTTAGAGCTGTTGCTGCCTGCCTGGTGTCACTTTGCATTTCTCTCTGAATGAATGTAAGTGATGCTCATGGAAAACCTGATACCTGTTCTGGGGGTGTTAATCCAACCTTATTAGCAAAGATTTCTTCTATTTCGTGTTACATTTATTCTTTACATTCTTTTTCCATGATGAGTGGGTTTGGGTGTGGACAGCTGTAGTTCTTCAATGAGCTGGAAATATTTGCCGATCTCATCCTCTGCATGAATAATTCTCAGTCCTGCAGAGTTCAGCAAAAGCTCTCTGCTCCTGGTTAAAGTTTCTTTTTATTGCAGTTAACTTGTAGGAGCCTGTTGTGCTACAGCAGCCACAGACTTTGTGCACTGTACATGTAGGGCTCTGACACAGAACCACAGGATCATTGAGGCTGGCAAAGCCCTCTGAGCTCAGGCACCCCAGCCTAGCACCTAACAGCACCCCAGTGGCCACACCAGAGCACTCAGGGACACTGACAGGCTGTCCTTCAACACCTCCAGGGACAGGGACTCCCTCACTGCCCTGGGCAGTCCAGTCCAGGCTCTGAGCACCCTTTGTGGGAGGAACAGCTTCCTAACAGCCAACCTGACCCTCCCCTGGCAGCTTCAGGCCCTGCCCTCTCATCCTGGCACTGGGTGCCTGGGAGAAGAGTCCAACCCCTAGCTTATGGCAGCCTCCCTTCAGGGAGCTGGAGAGAGGAACAAGGTCCCCCCTGAGTGTCCTGCAGGCTGAACACCCCGAGCTCTTTCAGCCTCTCCCCATCAGCCTCTCCCTCCAGTCCCTTCCCCAGCCTCATTGCTCCTCTGGATCAGTCCCATTAAAGGTGGATTGGTGGAAATAATCCAAGATACCCCCTGTGCTGACTTTTCTAAAAATAACTAAAGTAGATGATCACCTTTTCGTGGCTGAAAATGAACGGGATGGGTTCTTTCTGTTACAACATCAGCTTTTCTTTTTCTCTCCCCCACAGACCTGGATCACACAGCAGATGTGCAGTAAGTATTGGGCAGCTGGGATTGCTCAGCATGACAAATTGGTTATTTCTTACACTGATCTGAGTCTGGATTTACTGTCAGAACTGGGTGTGGACAGATGTACCCTTTATGGAACCGTGAAACATCACGCTGTGTGTTTTTGATGGCCAGTTTGGGCTCTGCTTATGGGAGAGCGTGGAATCACCTCTGGGTTCTCTAATGCATTTTTCCTGTGGTGCTTCTGCTTAAGGCTGTGAATTGGAATTGTCTTTTGAAATCTGTTTGTCTCTTCCTTCTAAAGTAGATTTTGTCTGAGCAGATCACTTTTGTAGACGTCAGGTCATGCAGTGCAGTCATGACAACCCCCAGCAGCT
>VZRI01013895.1:11331-22024 GCA_013397515.1 Upupa epops | reverse complement strand
CGCCGCCCCCCGCCCTCCCCCCGTGGCCCTGAACCGCCGACCACGGGCGCTGAGGCCTGGTTTTGAAGTGCTGGCTCCCCCCTTGTAGAAGCCGATCCTGCTGCAAGGCCATGAGCGCTCCATCACGCAGATCAAGTACAACCGAGAGGGTGATCTGCTCTTCACCGTGGCTAAAGATCCCGTAAGTCCTGCCTGACTCCCCTTAACCTCCTCCCTTAGGTGAAAATCAGCCCCCCGCCGCCCTAATTCAGCCATCCCATCGATTAATCTGTGTGTTTAAGAGGAGTGTTGGGGTATTTTCTTCCCCTAGATTGTCAACGTTTGGTATTCGGTGAATGGAGAGAGGCTGGGCACTTACAATGGGCACACAGGAGCTGTGTGGTGTGTGGATGCAGACTGTATCCTTTGATCCTGGAAACCAGTTTGGCTGTCTCATGTATTTTCTTTGCAGTGAATCACTTGGGTTTGTGCTTCCCCACTGCTGTGCTGTTTCCTCTTTCATACATTCATAGAATCCCAGGTTGGAAGGGACCTCAAGGATCATCCAGTCCAAACTATCGAGCTAAAAATAGAGTTGGAATGGGATGTCCCAGCAGCCTGTTCATCTGGGTGTCCAGTGTAGAGGAATTATCCACTTTCCTTGGGATATTTGGCCCAGGGAGGCTGTGGCTGCTCCATCCCTGGCAGTGCCCAAGACCAGGTTGGATGGTGCTCTGGGCAACCTGGTCTGGTGAGAGGTGTCGCTGCCCATGGCAGGGGTTGGCACTGGGTGAGCTCTGAGCTCCCTCCCAGCCCAACCCAGTTGGGATTCTGTGGTTATTCCAGAGATTAATTGTTCTAATGGTGAAAAATTTTGTTCTGGACTCCAGTCAGAATCTCTCCAGGAGTAACTGATACCCAGCCCGCCTTGGAGAGGAGCCCAGGGGAGTGATAGGGTGCTTTTTACCTTCTGCTCTCTTCCCCTTTCTCCATCATTTCGATGTTTTCTCTTCCTGGGCTGCTGTTGCAAACACGTACAGTATTGCCCTGGCTGCTGTCATTTGAGCTGGAGCTGCCCCTCCAGAGCAGAGGGTTTGTAGCTAGAGGAGCTTTAAGGTTCCTTCCAGTCCAGACCATTCTATGATCATTACTTTTGCTGTGGTGACACTGGGAAGGTGTCTGAGTGGCACAAAGTCTTCTGTCTCCATTGTGGAGGCAGCTGGTGAGTTTTAGCTTAAGAAGCTGCAGGAGAAATACCCTTGAAGGACTTGAGAGTCAAGTTTCCAGGAGCCTTAGCCATGAATACAGGTGTGTTAGATGCTTGTGAGCTATTAACCCGATCCAGACAGTGCCTGTATTTGCAGAAGTGCTTAAACAAATGCACTGCTCCTCAAAAAACATTGTAAGGAGGGGGGTTCCCCTGCAGCAGGGTCTCCATGATTCTGTGAATGACTGTGTCTCTAGTATTTTGCTTCTAAGGTAACAGAGACAAAAGGCAGGCAGAGGTTGTTTTGATGCCAAAGTTGGAGCCTTGAACGTTTTGAGAGGAATTTTATGGGGTTTTTAATTCTCTGGGTATCTAGAGAGTAGATTTTCAGGCTGAGAAAGGGTTGATGTTCCTTAACTGGTGGTGCAGGGGACACGCGACACGTGCTCACTGGCTCTGCAGATAACAGCTGTCGGCTCTGGGACTGTGAGACGGGTGAGTTGTGTCCCTTCCCATGTGGTGTTTGAGTCCTGATTCTGTCCTGCTGGGAAGACTGCCCTCTGATCCTTGTCCTCCCCCTCTGAAAGGGGTCTGACCCTAAACTCAGCCTGGGAAGGGAGGGTTTGTGCATCTGTCTGGGTTTTAGTGACTGGTTAGTGAGGTTATTAACCTTGCAGGTTTGGGCACTGCAGTCTAGGAAGGACAGGGAGGGGTTTAAGAGGGGGCAGAGAAGGGTAACGGGCCTGGTTAGGAGTCTGGAGAGCAAGGCTGATGGAGAAAGGCTGAGGGAGCTGGGCTGAGGAGGCTGAGGGGAGACCTCACTGTTCTCTGTAGCTGTCTGGAGGAAGGGTGCAGTGAGGTGGGAGTTGGCCTCTTCTCCCCAGGGACTGGCAATAGGAGCAGAGGGAATGGGGTCAGGCTGTGCCAGGGGAGGGTCAGCTTGGAGCTGAGGGGAAACTGCTTCCCAGGATGGGTAGGGAGCCCTTGGCACAGGCTGCCCGGGGAGGGGGTGGGGGCACCATCCCTGGAGGAGGGGTTCAACAACCGGGCACCCAGGGTGTTTGAGGAGCTGGGGTGGTGGTGGCTGGGGGTTGTAGGGTGGACGCTTGGCCTGGATGATCTTGGAGGGGCTCTGATGATTCTGTGATTGAAAACCTGCAGTCAGAGCTTGCAGATCAGCAAACCTGCTGCTCAGCTCTGCCCCATGGCTTCATCCTCCCCCTGCCCCAGCCTTTTGGCTGCTCGCTGTCATCACCCTGGTGACGTGACGGTGTCTGCTCTGTGTTCAGGGAAGCAGCTTGCCCTGGTGAAGACGAGCTCAGCAGTGAGGACATGTGGCTTCGACTTCGGAGGAAACATCATCATGTTTTCCACAGACAAGCAGATGGGCTATCAGTGTTTCGTGAGCTTCTTTGACCTCCGGGATTCCAGCCAGATCGGTGAGGAATCCGAGCCAGGACCTGCCAGCAGGGACTAAGGGGAAGGTGTCGATCGCTGGTGCCACTCTGTCTGTCTGTTTGTCTGTCTCCTTCCTTCCTTCCTGCAGAGAACAACGAGCCTTACATGAAAATCCCCTGCAGTGACTCCAAGATCACCAGCGCTGTGTGGGGCCCGCTGGGAGAGTTCATCATTGCGGGACATGAGAACGGAGAGCTGAACCAGTTCAGTGCCAAGGTCGGTCTGATTAGGGAACCATGTCCCCGTGGGGCAGGGGGTGTCATCACAGGGAACCTCTTGTGCTCGTGGGACAGAAGAGGGGCAGAAAGCCCCTGTTTGAGTCAAAAAGGCTCGAAGCAGCAGCCTCACAGAAGGGTATTCAGCTCCCTGGAGCTAGGCTGAGGTAGCAGCACCTGCTCCCACGGCTGGCAGTGGCGTCTCTTAACTTGCCACAGCGAAGTGGCCCTATAAGAGAACCTCTGCCTTTACCCTTCTTCAGTCAGGGGAGCAGCTTTCCAACATCAGGGAGCACACGAAGCAGATCAACGACATTCAGACCTCCAGGGACATGACCATGTTCATCACCGCCTCCAAGGACAACACAGCCAAGGTGAGGCCTCCCCTCGCTCAGGAGCCCAGCAGAGGGTTGATGTTTGCTGGCAGGACCTTGGAGCTGGGGCTCTGGCAGAGGTTTGCTCTTCAGGAAGTGGAGCCAACAGCAAACCAAAGCTTAGTGGGGGGGTTTGGCCACCACAGGAACAGCCACGCGCTGGAAACAGCACTGCTAGGACCTCTTCAGCTTGCTGAAGATAGGGGTGAGACCCCAGCGTTTGGGGGATTGAGGAGGGGAGATTTAGTGGGACATGAGGAAACAGTTCCTCCCTGTGAGGGTGCTGAGATGCTGAAACAGGTTGCCCAAGGAAGTTGCAGAGTTCAAGGCCAGGTTGGATGAGGCCCTGAGTGAGCTGCTCTAGGGAAGGCGTCCGGCCTGTGCAGGGGGGTTTGGGACTGGATGATCCCTTCCAGCTCTGGCCATTGATTTGGGTGCCCATGAGTGACTGTAGAACCAACATCTGGCCCAGCAGCCAGATGTGCATGAGTTCCGTGGGCCTCCAGCCCAACTAACTGTCTCCCTTTGGCCCCCCAGCTGTTTGACTGCACAACGCTGGAGCATCTGAAGACCTTCCGGACGGAGCGGCCGGTGAACTCTGCTGCTCTCTCCCCCATTTTCGATCACGTACGAATGAGCTCCGCTCCCCCCCGTCCTGCCTGTGGCTACCAGGGTGGGGGGACAGTCGGCGCTGACGAGGTGTGGCTTCTCTCCACTGCAGGTGGTGCTTGGTGGTGGGCAGGAGGCCATGGATGTGACCACAACCTCCACCAGGATTGGCAAATTTGAGGCCAGGTTGGTCCTTTTCTTCCCTCTGGCAGGGCCGAGTCCTCACCTGGAGGACTCCTGGTAGCCCAGGGAAGCTCTTCCCAGAGCATCTTGCTCCTGCCAGTGCTCCTTTAACTAGCAGAGCTCTTGAGGACCCCGATTGTTTCCTGGTGCTCTGACTCCTGCTGATCATTTCCATCTTCTTCCTTCCCCCACAGGTTCTTCCACTTGGCTTTTGAAGAAGAGTTTGGCAGAGTGAAGGGTCACTTCGGGCCCATAAACAGCGTTGCCTTTCACCCTGATGGGAAGAGGTGAGCGTCTTCGGGGGGGCTGTACAGGTGTCCCAGTCAAACCCAGTTCACAGGAGCCAGCACCTTCCTGTTTAAGCCCTGCTGTCTCCTCTGGGCTGCCCCAGGGCTTTGCTGACACCCTGCTGCGCGTCCTCTCTGCACCCCTGATGGTTCCTTTATCTGGAGGGCCTTGCGAGAAGGGGTTTCACCTCCCTCCCTGCAGCTTAGACCTAGCGGCAGTGAATTCCTGACCCCAGGAACGACTTTCTCTTGTCTTCCATCCCACAGCTACAGCAGCGGGGGTGAGGACGGCTACGTTCGCATCCACTACTTCGATCCCCAGTACTTTGAGTTTGAATTTGAAGCTTAAAGCAGGACTCGCTCTCCTCTCCACTGTCTTCCCCCAACCTGCTGCCCAGTCCATCAGCTCCTGCGCTGAGGTCTGCTCTGCAGGAAGCAGCCAGCAGCCGACTCTGGGTGACCCGGGGGGGCTGTGGAAAGGTGGAGAATTAAAACCCCAACCAGCTGCAAGGGGCAGCACTGGCTGTGTCAGGAGGTAGAGCGTTGGCCTGGCTGCCCCTGCGGCTGCTCTCTCTCCCTGCTGGGCATCAGGGGAGGACAAAACCCCCCAGGAAATAAACAGAAACTTCTATAACCCCAGGAAAAAGCAGCCTCGTGGAGGATTTTCTGGGTCACTGCCCCAGCAGAGCGGCGGTTCAGGCCTGGCCCTGAAGTGTGAAGATTCTGCAAGTGCAGCAGCCGCTCGTTGTTGCCCAGTTCACACGCACGCACCCAGCTCTGCCCCTCTCTGTTCATCTGCTGGGCTGACCCCCGGCCAACTTTGCTCATGGAACAGTTATTTCCTGCACTGGTGGCCTGGCTTGTGGATCCTCATCCTTCCCCAGCCCTCGCCCTGGCTCTGTCTGTCTGCTGGGCTGGTTTGTTTGCTCTTTTCCTTCCTCCAGACTGGGTTCAAGGGCAGAATTCTTGGGCTGGCTGCAAGCTCGGAGCCCCGAGTGCCCTTCGGGTGAGGGGTTACGTGGGTTGAGCCTGTTCTGCTGTGCTGCTGGGCTCCTGCTCTCCAGCCACGCTCCAGAAATCCCGTTGGGAAGGAATCCTGTTTGTGAGGGAGTGGGGCTGCTGTGGGAGGCTGGAAAAATCAGGCGTGGGCTGTGATGGAGAGCTCTTTACTGAAATAAACAGTCAGGGCAGCCCTGAGGCTGCAGAAGGGTCTGTTCCCCCCCCAGCCCTGAGCTGTTCCGTGGGGCCTGCGTCCTGCACAGAGCTTCCCACGGGCCGGGCAGCCAGCAGGGAGAGTGAGGTGCCCGCACTGCTGTCATCTCTCCTCCGAGGTGCTGGTGAGGTCAGGGAGGGACTGGCTCAGCCTGTTGCTTGCACTCTTCTTGATGAGGGGGGTCCTTGATGCCTTCCATTAACCGCTGGATCTCTGCCCAGGCCTCGTCCAGGTACTGGGATGAACGGATCCATCGGAAGAAGAAGCCTGGGAGGGAAGGGGCTGTGTGTGACCTCAGCTGTCGCCCTGCCGGAGCAGCGCTCCCTCCTCAGCCCAGCCGGGAGCCCACAGTGGGATCCAGGAACGCCGGGCCCCGCTTACCCTGCCAGAGCTGGATGCTCTGCGGCTCCACAGAGGGCCAGATGACCAGGGCGTTGGGCGAGTACAGAGGGTTCAGGTACTTCTTCCTCTCCTCAGGCTGGTTGAGCCATGCCCAGAGGGAGTGCGTGTTCTCCTTCACTTTACACAGGCACCTGCGGGAGAGCCGAGCCAGCCGCCGCTCAGTCTCTGCAGGGCTTGGTGACAGCCCTGCCCTGGCCTGGAGAAGGCAGTGGTGACTGCAGCGCTGCTCCTCCTGTCCCCAGACCCCCCCTCCCCGCTCACCTCTCCTTCTCGTTGTTGCACAGGAAGGTGCCGTAGGCAGAGGCGTAGGCGTTGTCGAACAGGGTGAGGAGGAGGCTCTCGCCAAACTCCAACGAGAAGGGGAACTGGCGGCTCAGCTGCCACACGCAGTCGAGGAAGAGGAGGAAGAGTGGTGCCTCCTGCTTCAGCCGCGCGTGGGAATAGGCCGAGCGGGCACAGCGCAGGTGGAAGGGGTGGCCGGCCTGAGGGAGAGACCCCCCCCCCAGAAGGAGAATGAAGAGGGGTGAAGGAGAGTTCCACCAGCATCCCACACCCCCCTCGGGACTGCTGCTCTCACCTCAATCCACTCCCTCTCCAGCAGCCCCTGGAAGCCGGTCAGCGTGCGGCAGGACGGGTCCAGAATGACCTGTGCCAGCGCCGTCACCAGCAGCGTGGTGTCCAGCCCCTCCGGCCCATGCACCAGCACGTTGGCCTCCTCCCTGCGGGCAAGCACAGGCAGGTGGGGGGCTACCGGGGTGAAACCTCAAACCAGAGGGTTGAGACCCTCGCTGAAGGCTTTGAAAGGTGGTGCTGGGGGGGAAATCAGGGACCCCGTTACCTGTCCACGCACTGAGCAGCCAGGCAGGCGGTGCTCAGGGCTGCCTTGACGTGACTCAGCCAGCGGCAGCTCTCCAGCCGGCTCAGCCAGCGGTCCATGGTGATGGAGCTGTCGTTGCAGGCTTCCACCAGCTTAGCGAAGCTCTCCTGCAGCGGCCGGCCCCTGAGAGGGGACGGGGAATAAGGTCAGGGGGCTGGCGAGTTGTTTCTGGGGGGGCTTGGAGTCCTTCTAGCAGCGTCGTGAGAGCGCAGCCCCCTCACCTCTCGAGGGGTCGGTGCAGCCTCCTCCAGTGCGGGTAGGAGGCTTTGGTTTCCGTGCCCCCTCCGGTCATCCGAGCCTGCTTGGCCGCCTGCACCGACCGCGTGTCGATGATGAAGCCCCGCTCGCCCTCATCCAGCACGGTCGCCAGCAGCCTCTCATCCTCGCGTGCTCGCCTGCGGTTGGGCCCCGGCAGCGGCTGGCTGCTGCGGAGCATTGCCTGCGCCGAGAGAGAGAGAGAGAGAGAGGAGGGGTGGGAGGCAACGGAGGGACCCCTCCTCACCCAGGATGGAGCCTTTGAGCTGCCTTCAGCCAGGGGTGATGAAGGAGAGGGGATGGCGGGCAGGATGCAGGACTCACGGTGCCATTCCTGGGGTGGTAGTAGCTGAGGACGGGGAATCGCCCGCCCTGCCGGAAGCGGGCAGCCCTCCGCAGGGTCTCGTCGTCCACCGCCGCGGGCACGATGACAGCGGGAGGGTACGTGGGGCAGGTGCTGAAATCCCTGTTCACGTCGCTCAGCCGCCACTGGCTGGTCTGGAGGAGATGCGGGAGCTGCCTCAGGTGCCAGCCTGGCACTGGGCAGGGGATTCGCTTTGGCACCCCCTCACCCCGCGGGCTCACCTGCGAGGAGATCTGCTGGAAGTACTGCTCGAGAGGGACGAGGTGCCAGCCTTCCTCGAGCCTCAGGCTCTGGGGTCTGTAGAAGAACGGGTACATCATCATCACGGAGTCCACCGAGGAGAGCGCCTGCAGCGGGAGCAGAGGTGGAGCTGGGCAAGGGCTGCGGGTGGGCACCAGGGCACCAGAGCTGGGAAAGACCCCCCTGCATCCCCCCCCCGGACTCTGCAGACCTCATCCTTGATCCCAGCTCTTGGCCTCAGTCCAGTTGCAAGCGAGGGCTGGGCAGGCGGGAGCTGGGAGCACCAGTCCCGCTGGCACTCGGTGCCAGCAGCGGGCAGGAGCTGTGTGTTTACCCCCCTGTTAATGACCGACCCAGAGCAAACACCGCAGGCGGCTGCTCTCTCCTGCCAACCCTTTGTGCCCCGGCAGGTGCCTGCGGGCAAGCAGGAGCCCACCTCGATGGAGCTGGCGATGTTGAGGCACTCCTCCATGCCCGGGATCTCCAGCTGCAGCACCTTCAGGTCTTTGCAGCGCAGAGTGATGGTGCCAGAGGAGCTGGTGACCCTGGAGGAAGGGGAGGGGGACAGGAGGAGGGTCAGAGCTGGCTGTAGGTTGGCACCGGTGAGCAGACACACACACACACACACACAGAGCAGTGCCAGGCTGCTGACAGAGCTCAACGGGGTGAAGCAGGAAGGCTGTTGCTGAAGCGCTGGCTGTCCTCTGGCACCAGTGGCACTGGCCTGTCTGTAACTGGGCTTCCCAGCATCTCCCTGCCCTGGCAGTGGCCCAGCGGGTGCTGCGGTGGTTAAGGCGATGCCAACGGGGTCAGCAGAGCTGAGAGAGCATTAGAAACCAAACCTGGTGTCTTGTAGGGAGCCGCTAGGAGTCCGGGGGGGCTGGTACCAGCCTACATTCTGCACTCTGGGGCACGGAGGAGAAGAGGAGGTCAATGCCCACGGGGGAAGAAGAGGAACCAGGTTGGTCGGGTGGGCATCAAGAGGGCAGCGGGGCATCTCTTCCAGCTACTAGAGGGGGTGACACTGCTAAGAGGGACCGCGGCGGCGGCTGTAGGGAGCGACCCACCTCTTCTCCACAGCATCCACGTTGCGGATGAGCAGCCAGAGCTCCACGGTGCCCGGCTGGCAGTCGCCACCGGGGCGGGAGGAGAGGAGCAGGTGGTGGCTGGTGATGCACAGGGTTCCCTTCACCGCTGGCAGCCCCACACCCGACAGAACCACGTTCTCCACTGTTGCCGTCTTGATCAGAGACACACACTCCATGGCCGGGTCCCTGGCAGCACCCGCTCGCTGCCAGCGGCTGCTCTGGGGCTGGATGGAGAAAGGGGAAATCCTGCAGCAGCCAAGGCCCGGGCTGCAAACCCTCTGCGTCACACAGGGCCCCAGCAGCTCACCCCCGCCCCGTCGTGTTTACTCGGTCACCTACAGAGCCCAGAGCTTCCCCGCTGCAAACCACAGGGCACTCGGGTACCCCTAGTAAAGCTGCCAGTGCGGATGGGGAAACTGAGGCACGGGGTGGAAAGGGCTGAGCTGGCAGTGCCTGCTGCAATGGGGTGGTGAAGACGCAGCTGCTGCCCCACAGACAGCACCTCCAGGTCCTTTTCTGCCTGCGCTGGGGGTGTTTGGGTTGCATCAGGCTCAGCCAGACCTCCAGACCCCCCCACTCCGGTACCACCAGCCTGACCCCAGTTCCGGGGTGGGCGAGGAGAAAGAGGGGTGGGCGAGCCAGCCCCAGGCACCCCCGTGCTTACCTGCTCGGGCTCAGGTGGAACCTTAGGGTGCAAGTGAGGACCTTAGGGTGCAGGGGGCAGAGGGGTGGGGGAGAGATCCTGGGGTGCAGTGGGGGTGCCTTAGGGTGCAATTTAGGATCTTGGGGTGCAAGCAAGGAGCTCCGAGTGCAAATGAGGAACCGCTGGCTGTAAGCAGGGGAGCTCGGGGGTGCAAGTGGGGGAGCTCAGGGTGCAAGCAGGCGTCTTGGGGTGCAAGCAGAGGTGTCGGGGTGCAAGCAAGAGGNCGGCTGGCAGTCGCCACCGGGGCGGGAGGAGAGGAGCAGGTGGTGGCTGGTGATGCACAGGGTTCCCTTCACCGCTGGCAGCCCCACACCCGACAGCACCACGTTCTCCACTGTTGCCGTCTTGATCAGCTCCGAGAACTCCATGGCCGGGTCCCTGGCAGCACCCGCTCGCTGCCAGCGGCTGCTCTGGGGCTGGATGGAGAAAGGGGAAATCCTGCAGCAGCCAAGGCCCGGGCTGCAAACCCTCTGCGTCACACAGGGCCCCAGCAGCTCACCCCCGCCCCGTCGTGTTTACTCGGTCACCTACAGCGCCCAGAGCTTCCCCGCTGCAAACCACAGGGCACTCGGGTACCCCTAGTAAAGCTGCCAGTGCGGATGGGGAAACTGAGGCACGGGGTGGAAAGCGCTGAGCTGGCAGTGCCTGCTGCAATGGGGTGGTGAAGACGCAGCTGCTGCCCCACAGACAGCACCTCCAGGTCCTTTTCTGCCTGCGCTGGGGGTGTTTGGGTTGCATCAGGCTCAGCCAGACCTCCAGACCCCCCCACTCCGGTACCACCAGCCTGACCCCAGTTCCGGGGTGGGCGAGGAGAAAGAGGGGTGGGCGAGCCAGCCCCGGACACCCCCGTGCTTACCTGCTCGGGCTCAGGTGGAACCTTAGGGTGCAAGTGAGGACCTTAGGGTGCAGGGGGCAGAGGGGTGGGGGAGAGATCCTGGGGTGCAGTGGGGGTGCCTTAGGGTGCAATTTAGGATCTTGGGGTGCAAGCAAGGAGCTCCGAGTGCAAATGAGGAACCGCTGGCTGTAAGCAGGGGAGCTCGGGGGTGCAAGTGGGGGAGCTCAGGGTGCAAGCAGGCGTCTTGGGGTGCAAGCAGAGGTCTTGGGGTGCAAGCAAGAGGAGACTCTGGGGTGCCCCAGGGCTCCTGGGGTGCAAACACGGGCTCTGTGGAGCACAAGCACGGGAGCTCAGGGTGCGAATCGGAACGGCTGGGTCTAAGCAGGGGAGCTCGGGGTGCAAGC
>VZRI01013894.1:209068-265696 GCA_013397515.1 Upupa epops | reverse complement strand
TCTCTCTCTCTTTTTCTTGCTTTTAAAACCAGGAACGAGCTGCAGCTTTTGTATATCACTGAACATATTACTCCGACTCCAATAAGAAAAAAGAAGACTGCTAAAATCTTATCTAAGCATTTAAAAGTCATTTGGACACATTGATCAAAACTCACTCTGAAATTAAACATATTAAATTTAGATGGAGGAAAAAAGGCATTAAGTTGATGGAACCCAATTTT
Organism: Upupa epops; assembly: GCA_013397515.1. Taxonomy (NCBI): domain Eukaryota; kingdom Metazoa; phylum Chordata; class Aves; order Bucerotiformes; family Upupidae; genus Upupa; species Upupa epops. The sequence continues at coordinate 265,475 of VZRI01013894.1, read as the reverse complement.
TGTATGAAGCAAACAAATGGCATCATTTCACCAACCTTCTCATCTTGATCACATTGCTATGCATTATTTAAAATATGCACTTGATTTGGGTAGTTAATAAGCTATCTGTAAACTTGGAGTAAATTTGATTGTGGGCAGCATTCTTCTATTTTCTACAGAAGGATTATTGATTTGTTTTTTCTTTTGAGATGTGAGTTTGTGGCATGGTGCCACCAAGCATGAATCAATGTAACTATCTCTGCTCATGGTGAGAGAAGAATGATAAAGAGCAGAAATGTGCAGAGTATATGTGATGTTTTAAATGATCTCACTTACTTAGAGCTGTCAGCATCTCAAGCATTCTGTTCACTAGAAGCATGCAAACACCAGAAGCTGTTGTGGGCATTGAATCTCCTTTCTTCAGTGGTTTCAGCTGAGGTCCTAGATCAAATGGAAGAAAACAGCTATAGTTTGCTCTAATGCACAGCTAAAACAGAGGAAACAGCCAATGTACCATTCTTGTTTCTGCTGTAGAGAAGCACTGATCCAGCCCCCTGAAATCTTGCAAATTTCTGCATTCCTTTTGAAATCAGTAATTTTCATTTACTTTGATAAGACCACTACTTTGGTTTTTTGTTTGATGGGGCTGTTCCTACAAAGAATAGGTGTGGAACAATTGGAGCAGACATACAGGGAAAAACACAGTGTGTCCACCTACAGTAATGTTCACATTGCCCTATTTTGTGATAGAAGGTGACTTTGGGCTAGCTCTGTCATCATCCTGAGGATTGCCTTCCTCAGCTGTTGAAGGGTGTTAGGTACTTCCTGAATGAAGCTTGGGGTTCAGCTCCAGCTGAAAAAGATGCAATTCACTGAGGCCACACTGTGTAAGCTTTTTAAACAAACTATTTTTGGGGTTTATTTTACCATGTTCTTAATATTTTCACAGGAAACATAACATCTGAAGAATGATTTAGAAGTGATATTTTATCCATCTGTGTATTAGATGTATTACTAGATCAAAGACCACATTCTTAGAACATGAGTAATGTCCTCCATATTCATACAATTATGAATTTTCCCTTTTCTGCAGGAAACTGCAAGGTGAAAAGAGTTTTATGAGGAGCAGTGGTAGATAAATATCCAAGTTTTGAGTTTCAGTATCAACTCAGATCTAAATCCACTTCTAAACTACTTAGAAAAAAAAAATAATTTTTTTCTTGTAATGGCAGAAGGCTAATCTGTGATGTGAAATTAACATCAGCTAACTTTAAGTTTCTAAGATGGACAGCATGAGATGAATCCCAGAGGTGCTCATTTCCCTTCATGGACTGTAACAGGATCCTATAAAATTGGCTTAGATGTCAATAAATAGATTTAAAATAGTGAAAAGAATCCTATCCCACAGGGAAGTGGAAGAGCCTTCACGGAATGAAGGAATGTTAAAACAGACATGGTTATTCCTACCTCCAGTGTGTTGTGTCAGATCTCTGTGCACACCATTGAAAATACGTGTTCTTGTTTCTACATAATATTTAAAAGTTGAATTTGCACAATTCTAAGGTGCTTCAGTACACTGTTTTACATGTGTGCTAGGGAAAATCCTTACTGCTATTCATTATTATTTTTACTCAGTATATGTCTTCTGCATCTGAAAATGATTTCTTAGTATAGAATTCCACTAGTTAACAGAGCGGTGCCCAATCTTCTTCATGCATCATCTTTTTCTGCTGCATGGTGTTACTCTGGCTTAGGACTAGCTTTTTTCTTTATTTTTTTATTCCATTGGTTATATGATGTTACTAGGACTGGATGTAATAGGACGTGACACATTTGAGATGCATGACACACTTAAGAAACACACAATGCAAATGTGTTGTGGGTTTGTTGACTGGGGTTTTTCTTTTGAGATAAAAGCCTCATGCTCTGTTATTTCAGCCTGTTATTTACTTGCATTGCCGTAATTACTGATATGGCACCAGGACTCTGGTAGGTTAATTCCTGAGAAATTAAAAAAAAGTCTATATCCTGCTGCATATACCTCTAGAACAGAATAACATGCAGGATTAATTACACCGGAAATCAGATGAAATGTCTAATTCCCTCTGTCAAAGACACAGAAATCATCTTTGGAGAGCAGTGATGACCTGGTCTACCTCTTCCTATTTATGATGGGAATAAGTACATAGAGATATAGAATATTTTTATATGTATTTTATATATAATCCAATATATATAAATAGACATAAATAAATGTGCATGCACTAGATAAAACTTGAATAATTCCTGAGAAAGCCAGTGCCTTTGCTCCTAAGTTTTGTGGCTGAGACGTCACATGAAGTGGCCTTTGTAAATAGACATTTGATAGTCTAAAATTCATTCAGGGTGATTTGCTTGAGCATGTCAGGATACTTGGTGGATGGCATAGTATTTGTGTCCTGCTACGTCTTAAAATATCTGTGAAGTTTTGAGGGATACTTTCAAAGTCACAGTCGTTTCATGCATCTAGATCATTTTGATGGTGAGCAAAGCACTAGAAAGTAGGGAAGGACTAGAATAGTTTACTGGCATATAACATTTGGGTAATTCGTCAAATCTGCATCACTGCAATTTTAAGAGCAAGTTGAACTCATGACTGTCAGGGATTGATTTGGTACAATCCATTCCTGCCTTCAGTCATGGCTGTGGGTCTATAAATGCATTGACTCACCATGTTGGAATTCATTCTAGCTGCTGCTGTATAAAAGCCTGCCTCTTGTTAATAGAAAATAAATTGCAGGGTAATATATAATTTGACTTGGGGAGTGAACATCATATTCGTGACTGGAAAAAAGTTAAGTTGTGTGAATATATGAAAGCTGTGTTGTTATTCTGCTTATGCAGAAAACAAAGCAGGCAGCATAAGTGGATTTATACCAACTGTACCCTTCCCCACAGGTCAAATAACACAGACTGATTTGTGTTACACTGCTGAGAGCCAGCTGCCTCTGAAGCAAAGAAGAACATCTGCAGCACACTATGTTTTCCTCCTGGATTTTCTTCAGACTTGTGTAGTCTCCATGGGATCCTCATTTATATAAATACCTCATTTCTGTGGAGTGGTGGGGGTTTTCTAGGGATGCATGGAGTGTTCAGTGAAATGTTTCAGAAAAAGTGTGGAACGTGTCCTGAAATTGTAGTGGGTTTTAAGACCATGTGGGTATTCTGTCCAGGACTGCAAAATCTGGTGGGGTAGTGCTGGAGGACTGTGTGAGGAGAATCATACAATTACAGAATTATTTAGGCTGGAAAAGACTTCTGAGATCATCAAGCCCAGCCTGTGACCTAACATCATCACATCAGCTAGACCATCGCACTAAGTGTCATTTCCAGTCTTTTTCTAAACACCTCTAAGGACGGGGACTCCTCCAGCAACCTGGGCAGTCCATTCCAATGTCTGATCACACTTTCCATAAGGAAATACTTCCCAATATCCAACTTAACCCTCCCCTGGTGCAGCTTCTGGCCCTGCCCTCTTGTCCTGTCACTAGTTGTCTGGGAGAAGACCCCAACCCCCATCTGACTACAACTTCCCTTTAGGTAGTTGCTTCCTGATTCACCTGCTCCTCTTAAAGTTGATCCACTCTTTTTTTCCCCCTTAGTTCTTGCAAAAGCTTCCTGCTCAACCAGGCTAGTCATCTTTCCCACCGGCCTAATTTTTGGCACATAGGGACAGCCTGCTCCTGGGCCTTTAAGACTCCTCTTGAACTGTCCTGCCTTCCTGGATTCCTATATCTTTCAGGACAGCTTCCCAAGGGACTTTGTCATTTAGTCTCCTGAACAGGCCAAAATTTGAGCTCCAGAAGTCTAAGGCAGCAGTTTCTTGCTTCCCCAAGGATTGAAAACTCAATCATAGTGCATATTCACTCTTGGGAGTTCTTGATGAGGTCAGTTAACCTATTGTCTATATTTTTTCTCCTGGAGAAAGCTAATTGGAGTTGTTGACAGCAGATCCAGGGAACAAGATAACAGTTAAAAATTGTGTCCAGACCCCAGCTGACCAAAGTCACTTCATGTTCCTTTATTATTTGTCAGTGGACACGTACCCAGGCAGTATTTCAATGCTCTTGACAGTTTACTTCCCTGGTTCCTTATCCATTGCTGTCAGTTTCTTTATCAGCAATGGAAAACATTTCCACATCTGCTACAAACAAACACCTAAACTCACTCCCACAATGGTTCTAGAAAAATGGTCTCCATGTTGGTTATTGTAATTATGAATAATTACTTCACCCCAAACCTGAAGTTCTGGAAAGCAAACATAAGTTTATTCCTTGAGGCTAGTGGCAGCCTATGGCTATTACTCCACTCCTTTCCTTTGCTCTGCAATTCTTCAAGACCCACATATCTCTTTGAAGGGCAGTGTGGTCTCCTGTGAGTTAATAAGAACAGCCTGAGTCAACTCCCTGGGAAATCATACAGGTAAGTGCTGTATGCTGCTGTTGGTTGGTAAAATTGTAAAATGAAATGGAAAGCACTGAGGTCATGCCTGTGAATAGAAAATCTTTTCTTCTCTTCATTCTCCTAGCATCTCATGCCCTGTGGTTATTTTGTTAAATTTCAGGTAATGTTTTTGACATGGAGGTTACAGCTGTTGCTACTTAACTGGAAAGCAATTTGGATTGATTACTTAATATATTTGATACCTAATGCATAGGTAAAGTGAGTAGCTCAACACAACTGAATCCATCTGAACTCTGGGTGATGAAACCAAGACAAGAGAAGGACCAGAAGGTCTTTGATGGATCAGGAAGTGGTGTGATTACTTCAGGCTTGATATGCCCACAGGATTCAACCTTCTGCACTGTGCTGACATCTGGCTTCTGTACCTTAGGTAAGACACTCATTTCCCATTGAGTTGCAAGAGATTAGATGAACACCCAAACTCAGACTTCCCCTTTATTCAACTCAAAGTAAGTGTGACATATGGAAGGGCTCAGCTTCAGCTGATAGACATCATTGCCTAGTCTCAGGTGGGAACAAAGTCTCAGATCTAACAGACAGAACAATAGAGGTCTTTGGACTGGTCCAGACTAAAAAGGAAATTATTTAGTGTATGACAGAGTTTCTCTTAAACAGAATTAGGCAACATTCCCCCTCCTTGAAATGAATATGAAATTATGTGAGACAATTCATGGGTTCTAGGACTTCACTGTGTTCTAGGGTAACACAACAAGGTGCATTTAGTCCAGGAGGTTCCTACAGTGCATTGATTAATTTCTAACACAAGTGGTAGAAAAACCTACAATGAGAGGTGCACTGCTGGATCTTGTATTAACAAATAAAGAAGGACTTCTTGGTGATGTGAAGGTTGGGGGTAACTTTAGCTGCAGCAGCTGTGAAATGGTGGAGTTCAGTATCCTGCAAGGAAGAAGTAAAGAAACAAGCAGGATTTCAAACCTTAAGAAGAGCTAAATTTGGTCCCTTTAAAGATCTACATGACAGAATTTAACATATCAGGGCTCTAGAGGGCAGGGGAGTTCATGAGAGCTGGTCAATATTCAAACACTGTTTCCTCCAAGATCAAGATTCATGCATCCCTACGAGTGAGAAAGCAAGCAAAGAAAGAAGATGACCTGTGTGGATGAGTAAGGATCTCCTGGAAGATTCACATTTTTGTTTCTATAGATTTTATTGCTGGTTCAAAATTTATGAACTTCTACACATATGTACAATATGAAATAAATAAATATGAAACAGAGAGAAAATGTCTGAAGATATATCGTATTGGTGCATAGACTGCTCCCTTAGTGAGGGAACACAATTTGGATTAAAATTACTGCTTCTAATCAGAGGAAGAATATGGACTTGACTATCCATGAACTACAGAATAAGACAGTGTTATTTCACCAGTTTTCTTCCAAAAATGACCAATTTGGTGCCTTAGCTAAATGGAGAGCTGAGTAATATAAATAAGGAATAGAAATGTATTTCCATCTTAGAATTAAGTATGAATTTTTCAGGACTGGCACATCCTTCAATGCATACTGAAGTGCTTCTTCTAGATTATTTTATTCCTCTTTTTTTCATGCAAATATTCTTCATATTTCTGCTTGAACTCTGTATTTGGAGCAGAGCAATCCAAATCATAAGTGTGAATACCAACATGTATCAATAGACATCAACATATTTGCCAGCGTTAGGCCCTATTCTATTATTATTTTTCTAACAGAGAGTGGGATTCTTTGAAACATTTAATAACCAAAATGCTGTCCAACCAAATCTCAAGAATTTTAGAAGGGTTCTCTGTTCAATGTGGTGATCAAACGTTTCAAAAGTGGTCACTAAGCAAGAGATTTCAAGGGCAGTTAGAACTTGTTTTTAACTGTTTTCCCCCCTAGATGTCCTATCTGAGCCGCTATGTAACAGGTTGCAGAGAAACAAGTTCCTAGCCAGTTGTCACTTCTGTGATAATTAGAAACTGTGCTTTGGACATTTCAAACACCAAAACGTCAAGCCCTCAGAGAAAAAAAAACTCCAATACTTGGGCATCTCTGACTACTCCCTTGAAATCAGGAGAAATTTGGACCTAAAGTTTTATGTTCCATTACTTTTCTGTCCCTGAAATGGGAACATGACTGCAGTTGTCTTCTTATAAGGACATTGTGAGAAAGCATTCATTAACATTTGATCATCACAGTGATGGAGAAGGTGGTGACATTGATAGTTCTGTTTTTAGAAAAGTGTTTGAAACATTAAAACAAAGTTTTTAAAATCAGTTTTATCCTGTTTGTACTTTAAGAAGAGGTTGATATTATTAGTATCCATCCATTTACTGCACTGTGCAGTCTCTGTGCTCCACTCAGGAAGAGGTGGCAATTTGGCACCATAGAGTTACCTTAGAGAAATGCACTTATTTCATGTTTGCCTTTGTGAACTGACACCACTAGATATAGCTGAGTGTTGGATGAAGTGTGGGGTGGCAGTTGAAGAAAAGCTGAAGAAAAGCTAAAGAAACCTACACATGCAGGGTCAGATGTTTAAAAACGATTTTGAGTTAAATGAGGAAAGACTTTGCTAGTAGATCAGCAGATTGCAGAATTGTTCAATCTCCAAATAGTTTGCAATGAAAGCATTTAAATCTATGCTGCTGTAGCACAATAACTTTTATCTCATGGTTTTATTGCTGAAGCTGTTCTGTGTGTGTATATGTACCCATCCAGTCAACCCTTGTGTAATGAGATTAAGGGAAAGAAAAATAAATACATTTTCAGCATCATGCAGCTGGCAAAAAGTGAGAATTGTATCTAAAAATGCACTAGACCTACTAAATAGATTAATGTTTTGAGCATTTATGTTATTATTATTATTGTTATTATTTTTATTTCTAAGCTTTCATAGACTTAGTTCTTTTAGATAAAGCCATGCATATCAGCTTTGCAGTTTGATTGCCTTATGGGCATAAAGCTTTGCATATTTACTGCCCATGAATCATACAAGTATGTGAAAACCAGTGAAGATTCAATTTTTCCTGCTAGATGCACCTCTAGCCGTTTAATTAAAATATGTATTATTAATAAAACTAGATTTAAGTCATATTTTTTACAGATATGACTGAAACATTAAGGGCAAATTGTTTCATACTTTCATAGTAATTTGCTTTAGCGTTTTGTGCCTTAATCAAGGTAATCCTAGCATAAGCTTTGTAGTGTTTGTGACTTCATGATACTGAAAACAGATTTGAGAGTGTTCCAAGACAAAAATCACATTTACTTACAAAATCAGCTCAATTTTTTTTGTTGCAGAGTGAACCCTATGTAGCAACATAATGCAATAAAACATATCTATTTAGAAAATTGTTCTTGGTCCACTGATCGCAGTCGATTAGATTCATATTGTCTCATTATATACCAGGTTACTGCTTTATTACAAACACTGTGAAGCCTATAGAAGTCAGAGTTGCTTTGCTCACCTAACTTATCTTTCATTTCATGGTAAATATCCCTGGTTCTCCTGGACAGGCTAGACAGCTGGGCATATAGAAATTTAATGAGGTACAACAAAGATAATGTAGAGTCTTGCATCAGGGCAAATACAGCCCCAGTATAGGTTGGGGACTGAGCTGTTGGACAGCAGTGTAGGAGAAAGGGACCTGGGGGTCCTAGTGAACAGCAGGACGACTATGAGCCAGCAATGTGCTCTTGTGGCCAAGAGGACCAACAGCATCCTGGGGGGGATCAGAAGTGGGGTGGTCAGCAGATCAGAGCTGTTCTCCCCCTTTACTCAGCACTAGTGAGACCACACCTGGAGTATTGTGTCCAGTTCTGGGCCCCNTTTACTCTGCACTAGTGAGACCACACCTGGAGTATTGTGTCCAGTTCTGGGCCCCTCAGTTTCAGAAGGACATAGAGCTGCTGGAGGGTGTCCAGTGTAGAGCAACAAAGATGGTGAAGGAAGTAGAACACCTCCCTTATGAGGAAAAAGCTGGGGGAGCTGGGTCTCTTTAGCTTGGAGAAGAGGAAGCTGAGAGGTGACCTCATTAATGTCTATAAATATGTGAAGAGTGGGTGTCTGGAGGTCGGAGCCAGGCTCTTCTCAAAAATATCTGCTGATAGGATAAGGGGCAGTGGGTTCAAACTGGAACATAGGAGGTTCCACACAAATATCAGAAGGAACTTTTTCACAGTGCAGATAAGGGAGCATTGGAACAGGCTGACTCGGGGAGTTGTGGAGTCTCCTTCTCTGGAGATGTTCAAGACCCGCCTGGTTCTGTTCCTGTGCGACTTGGTCTAGATGATCTTGCTGTGGCAGGGGGATTGTACTAGATGATCTTTCAAGGCCTCTTTCAATCCCTAATGATTCTATGATTTTATGATTCTATGAACACAGCAATACAGACAGCTGCAGTATAACTCATTTATTCGTACCTGATGGTAAGGGATAAGAAATGCTCACTGCTTTGTTTTTTCTTCCTACCATTTAATTCTTCACATGTGGCTGTTTATATCTACCGGAGCTTTTGGCTGCAATGAGCTTATGAATGACTTCAAAAAACGATTTTAATCTTTAATTTTAACCCCGAGTTATATTATAAGCCTAATGGAAGTGTAAACAGTGGGAATTTGAGAGGATATCTTCCCTGAGAAGGGTGTAAAATGTAATTAAAGAATAACAATTGTGATAAAAAAAATCAGATATATATTTGCTATTCAGAGAGGAAACAGTGATTAAATGAATAAGAGGAAGAATTTATATAATTTACAGTCAATTAACTCTTTTTATGGACTTTGAAGGATGATTAGATTTTTCTGCACTAGTACATTTGAATCCGTGGTTCATTATTTCATCATATATTACTAAAATTAGTATACACCACTGTTTTCTTGACAGGTGCACATAACACTTTGGTAGCTGAGAAAAAAAGATGAAGAAATCTGTGAGACTTCTTCAGAGAAGAAGCCAGACCACTGTCATGAGACAACTCAAAGAACTCAAGAAAACACTGGGACAGAAGGCTTCAATTTAACCTTGATTTAGCACCAGTTTTTAGTGCTATTGAAAAAAAAATATTTGCAGCAAAAATACAATCTATTTTTAGAAATCAGATACAGAAAAACAGAGGGCATATTTAGATTAGATGTAAGGAAGAAGTTCTTCATTGCAGGCTTCCTGAAAGTGTTCAAGGCCAGGTTATGGAGCTTTGAGAGATCAGGCCTAGTGGGTGGTGTCCCTACCCATGTCATAGATGATCTTTAAGGTCATTCTCAACCCATTCTATGATCAATTTCCAACCATTCTATGATTCTATCAAAATAGTTCGTATTCTAAGATATGTCTTTGCCACACAGTTGTATTTGAATATAGAAAGTACACTTTACACTTTTCATACACTAATGTGTTGCTGATTTCACAATTATCCTGCTTACTCTGACCATTTAAAAGGTAATTTGAAAATATGGGCTATATCAAAGTAAAAGGAATAAAAAAATAAACATGGTTTAAAAGATGTAAACTCACACCTCATTTCCCAATCATGCCTAAACAAAACCACATTATTGTTTTAGTGGTAATACATAAATTCAAAATTGGATCAGCTCACAAATATTTGTGATATGTTTCGTGATTTGGCTAATCAAACCAAACAATTAAATTCATTGTATGCATTGTATTGGGAGGAGTTATTGATCCAAGACTACTTTATACCTGATTTCACATTGAATTAAATGTAGGAACTCCAGAACTTTGGTGCAAAGCAGTAGAAATGATAACAAATGCCCACAAAATGCAGCCTTGAAAATGCAAAGAGATAAGGGAGAAATTCATGGCATTAAAAAGAAATTACACCATTGCATCAGAGAGTGACTTTCCTTTTCTATCAATTTCTGCACTGGTTTAGAAAATGTATCATGTTCAGATGTCCCTACAGTTAATGTATTCCATTATCAAATATACCTAAGGATTTTTTCTCATATCAGGATTTGTTCCTGGCAGTAAAATTGAAAATATAATGTTACTTTACTGAGTATGAATAAGGCATAAAGAATAAGTCAAACTACAGTTTGTAGCTTCATATATTGATTTTGCCTCCTTATTCAGTTCCTGATTTTGGAAATTCTTTCATCTTAGCACTACTGGTTTAAAATAGATGTTATTATTATAGTTCTTTTTTTCTGCACAATTATGGCACGTGAAAGGTCCTACCGTTCTGTTCTGTTATCTGAACTCTTATCTGTTAAATGAACTCTTAAAATGTCCAGTATTCTGATTAAAGCTATGCACATGATATATTTCACCTTTACTAAGACTGTAAGATTAGCAAATCTGTTTAATCCTTATTCTATTACTCATTAATATTATTCCAGTAGTATTGTAAAGAAATGTTTGATTTTTACCTTCTGTTTCTACTCTGTCCAAACTAATTACATGGGCAAATGTTATTAAGTGCTAACACAGCAAAGAATAACTGAAAATACTGAAATGACATTGATGTTTCAAATAATGATTACTCCTTTTCTTTTTAATACATTCATTTTCTTTTTATTACATACTAATAGCTGATACAGAAGGTAAGCAACATTTTGGCAAGCTGACAGACAGGCAGCAAGTAAAATTTGGCAAAATAACTTGGACAGGATTCATCTCACTAACTACAGACGTCTACACACAAATAGTAAATACTAGAGCCAGTGGAAAACAAGAAGAAAGGGACTTCTGGAATGAGATTAATTTTTTCCTAAAGATGGTATGTAGCTTAGGTCAGATGAGCAGTGCCCTAGAATAATTCTAGATATTCTTTGTAGACTCCTACGCAGTAGAAATGTAGAGCCATTCTGTTTGTATGGGATGGTAGAATCTTATTTGGTTCGATATTTTTATACTTCCTTTTACTCTGAAAAGGGGGAAAAGTCAGTCAGTTTCTCTCACCACAGTCATTCATCTGTGAAAAGCAAGAAAGAAGTTACAGAGAAAATCTTTGCTGGGACTGAGAAAACTCCACTATCTTATGACAGATGAGTGGACATGTCCTGCATTTTGTTTTGCTGCAATAGTCTATGCTGTTCATTCCTCTTTAAGCAGTGCACTGTTTAGAGGACAGGCTTCACCACTGGCCAGAGGTATTCACAGGAGTAAAGTGGTATTGGTTCTTCATGTTTAGTAAGATTTGCTGGTTGCTAAAGAGGTGTCTGCTGTTTTTACTGATCACACGATGGTATTGGCAATGAGTGCACAAATCAATAAACACACGATTCCTCCTTGTACAGCAAATTTTATTGCACTGTTGGTATTTTTGACCCCCAGAAGTGAACTCAATGCTTTTTTGTGGGCCCATGGGGACACCATATTTGTAAAGTGCTGTACCCAGTCACCACGGGAAAAACCTTCTGCTCTAAGAGAACATACTTTTGGCAAAATAAGTCTCTGCTCCAAACATCCACATGTAAAAGAAAATAAATTGCTTTTAAACAATGAGACTAATGATTTTATTTTCCATTGGTTTGCTTTCTGTGTACCCTACCCTGGTGTGCTGTGTACACAACTAAATATTGTAGATTTCTGCTACAATAATATTCTGTCCAAGTGACTCTCTTACCTTAGAATCATAGAATCATTCTGGCTGGAAAGGACCTCCAGGATCATCAAGTCCAGCCCTCATCACAACAACTCCCTAACCTCTAGACCACAGCCTCAAGTGTTTTACCTACTCATTTTTAAATACCTCCAGTGACAGCAACTACACTACCTCCCTCAGTAGTCTGTTCCAGTGCCCAATCACTCTCTCAGTAAAAACCTTTTTCCTAATATCCAAACTAAACCTCCCCTGATGCAACTTGAGGCCATTTCCCCATTGTCCTATCATTAGTAATCTGGGAGAAGAGACCAGCACCAGCCTTGCTACAACCTCCATTTAGCTAGTTGTAGAGAGCAATAAGATCTCCTCCTCAGCATCCTCTTCTCTTCTAAATAACCTCAGTTCCTACAACCACTCCTGTATTTTCCAGACCTCTCACCAGCCTCACTGCCAATCTCTGGATCCACTCCAGCACCTCAATGTCCTTCTTACACTGTGGCATCCAAAACTGGACTCGGTACTCAAGGTGTGGTTGCACAAGTGCAGAGTACGAGGGCAAGATCACTTCCCTGCTGCTGCTGGTAACACCATTCCTGATACAGACCAGGATGCATTTGGCCTTCTTAGCCACCTGTGCACACTGCTGGCTCATGTTCAGATGTCTGTCAACCAACATCTCCAGGTCCTTTTCTGCCAGGCAGCTCTCCAGCCACTCTTCCCCAAGCCTGTAGCACTGCTGGGAGTTATTGTGAACTTAATACCTTGTCTGTCCCTCATGACACGAAGCTCTAGAGTACTCTCAGTTGCTTGCTGTGGCCATCTCCCTCACCAAAGAACTCTGTGAATTTCTTCAAAACCCATGCTGCAGAGCAGAAAATTATACCTCTCAACTCTTTTTCTGGAGTGACCATTCATACTTGATCACTGAACAAAACCCAAGGTACTTGTGGCTTTGTTTGTTCCTCTGTGAGGTGATTTCTCCATTATTTCTAGGTCTCCTTTCCCACTGTATGGGCAACAACAAATCCTTCAGTTATTTTTGCATTTTTGGATTTAGATTTAAATGTCAGTGTCCAGTTGAAAGACAATTTTAAGTTTAATATACAGTAGAGAATTGTCCAAGGAAAATGTCAGAATAATGAGACGGAGCTCTGTTGGATAAAGGACAATGTTATCAACTTTTTAAGCCAACAAAAGCAGGCTTAAATCTGTTACTGAGTTACTACACTCATTGCTGGACCAAAGGCTGTAGTGATAGAAGTCTATTTTTCATCGTATTGGGTCTTTTCTGACATTTTTTTTGGCTTCTTTTTTAAATTTCTCCATTGTAGTTCAGCTTGCTTGCTTTTGTAAGAAAAAATTTTTAGAAGAGCCACAGTAGAAATTCCTTTCTTGTTAAATGTATTATATGAAGAATTGATGACTATAAAGTCATCTGCTCTTTTGATGTTGGTGGAGCCTCCAAACCAAGACTAGTGGTTCAGTCCTCAAAAATCTCGGAAATTTTCACTCCCAGAGGATTTTATATATATGAAAGGAATGTTTAAAGCCTTTCCTGTTGAACAAGACTTTGTATCTAGTTATGTCTGTTGATATGACACTGCTCCGCACTCCAGAGCAGGATTCATACTTTCAAGGCTTCTCCTATAAGAGTTCAGGATTAACTGAAAATTGAGCATATTGATATTCCAACATTTTGTCTTCTTTTTTTCTTCATTAGAAGATATACTGGTTAATCTTTTGAGGTTCCTTCCAGTCCCTAATGATTCTATGATATAAAAATAAATAAGCATAAAAAAACAGAGCACTTTTTCAAAGAAAACATTGCTGAAGATTGAATAAGTACATTGTTGCTGTGGAAATGCTTAATGCCATCTTTAGATTCCTCACATCAAGAGCAGAACACTTGTAAAAATAAACAGAAAATTGTTTTTATAAAAGGATCTTAACTATAAAATCACCACTTTGCTATCAGAGTATGGTAAACCCTGCTAGCAGACACCCAGCTTTACATTTCTTTAATAGCTGGAAGTACTGCAAAGCTTGAATTGGGTCAAGCTGCTTTTAACCTGGCTGAAAGAAATCAAAGGATGGGATTGTTCAATGCTATCAATTCTTCATTTCCTATTTCCAGAAATACTATTTGGGGGTTTCAATATATGAAAGGTAAAAAGATCACAAGGCAACACAGAAGAAGGTAAATATTGACAGATCCAAAGCACATACCAGCATCCTACTGAGAGTTAAAACAACTGCCTATGCTGCTCAGGGACCAAGTCAATCCTGTGGATAGGAGCTGTCAAGGTAAAACTTTCACCATTTTCTCATTTTTGCTGTATAAATGTGTTTCTTCTATTAGATTTCTTTATCCCTTTTAGCCTTTCTAAATGACAATTAAGTCTGCCTACCCTATCAATAGAAGGTAATTTATTTGTTTCTACAGCTGAGCCTGACCTTCATTGATTTTATTGGAGTAATTTGCTGGAAATGATTTTTTAATGTTAGATTTATTACAAAGGCACTTCATTGTCTGACAAATGAAGTAAATTGTATTTTAAAAGTAGCAAAATGAAAGAACCACTGAAATTTGAATGAGTTTTTACAAGTGTATCAGCTCAAAAGGTCCCTAATGCATATCTTCTATGGACACCAGTTTGCAAACAAGTGATTTTATCCTCTGCTTGTGTATTCTAGCTTCCTGAAAGCCTGAACTGCAACGGAACAGACCTGAGTGCTCTGAGCAGCAGTGCTATAGGGTCACTGGCACTCTGTGGTGAGGGACTTGGACTGTGTGCGATCTCAGGTCAATGAGGCTGATAATCAGCATGAAGAAAGATGTTGAAAATGAGCATTTTAATTTGTTAATGTATTTCTCCTTTTGTTGCCTGTCTTTCTCAATTTTTAAACCTTTTGCTTCTTCTGTTTCAAGCCTCCTGCTGAAGTTGGGACTAGGGTTAGTGACTTGCTCACCTTTTTAGATCTGCTTTCTGTAGTAGTTCTATTGCTCTGCATAATGATGCTGCAAAGTTCTAAAATCATAGAAGGGTTTAGGTTGCAAGGGACTTCAGAGAACATCTACTTCTAAACCGCCTGTCATAGACAAGGATAACTCTCACTAAACCAGGTGGCCCAGGGCCCTGTCCAACCTGGCCTTGAACACTTCCAGGGAGGGGGCATCCACAGCTCCACCGGGAAACCTATTCCTGTGCCTCAGCACCCACACAGTGAAGAAATTTTTCCTAAGATCTCATCTAAATCTACCCTCTTTTAGTTTCAAACCAATTCCCCCTGTCCTATCACTAGAGTCCCTCAAAAAAAGTCCCTCTCTAGCTTTCCTGTAAGCCCATTAACCTAACTCTACTAACCCCACCTTGAATTCAGAGTGTTAGCTGAGTATGACAGAGACATTCTAAGTTTCTATTCTGTTTAGATTAAAACAACGGGATTTGGCACATTGTGTGCACTTCATCTTTCATGCCTTTTTGTGCACATCAAGTGCTGCCATACTAAGCAATGTATCAATGGTGGCTGAAGATGCCATTTACCATTTACATGGCTTTTTTGGGGGCAGGTGGCTCTGACACTCATATGTGTCACATCAAAAGAGGGCTTCCTCAGCATACCTTTCTATACCTTCTTTGTTCATCTGCCTCCCAAGCCAGTATAATTCCCTTCAAACAGGAAACTGATGCCCAAGTGTTTTATAGAAATAAATTGAATCTGAATGGGTTGCACCTGAGGGAAATGCAAGTTACTGAGAGCTGGTGTTTCTCTGTGCTTCTACAAAGGATCGTATGAAAAATTAAATCTTGACTTTCAATTGAGAATAACTGATTCAAATCTCCACTGTTCTCTATATGAATAAAGACTGTAAAATGGCATACCAGCTGAATGTGTTAAAAATTGGAGTCACAAACTAGTTACTAATCTATGAAAGGAAAGCCTGTTGGGATTTTGGGTGTCTTGGTGCTCTGGACATGCCTGCTTCTGAGCTGTCAGTTTAAGTGACTCATCACTATGTGCTCCTTTACATTTGTCCCTGGGTTAGGTAGAACATCTTTGAGTTTATTTCTTTTTCTGAGGATCTTTGATGTGAGGATCTAACTGCCCACATTTCCTACCTGGCTGCCTGATACATAAAACTCAAGTAATTTCTGAGAGCCTGGTCTTCTGGCCTATTTATATATCTAGAAGCAAGGTGTGCTCAGTACTTTTGACAATAAAGTGATTATAATATTGAATCTGACCTGAACTTTTAGCATTTAAATATGAAGATTTTTAGGGTTAGTGGGTATTAATAGGCAACTCAAACCAAAAAAACCAGCACTTAAAGCAACTTTCATAAAACATATGCCAGATCTCTCACTTTATTTAGTATTTGGTACTTTTTGAAATTAACACCAGCTTACAAAGCAAAACTCTACAATGCAAAATGAATAGAAGATTTGAATACAAATCCTAGAGTGCCTTCCTTTTAAATTTCTTAGCTTGTTTCCTATCTCTCTTTCTGCCACTATTATTGATATAAGTAATCCTTCAACATATTTTTATGGATGATTAAGAAAGGCTGACCTTTCCTTTGCAGGTGCAAATAGGTAGTTCTTCAGAGGCCATAAATGAATGACAAGATAATTCTATCCATTTAATATTGAAGTGATGTTGATAGTATCATTCTTCTCATGTTTGAAACAGGAAAGTATAGAGACCTTTCTCCCTCACTCTGTTCTGTTTTATGTGATGGATTTTCTCTCTGACTAATCGCTGTCACATTAACCTGCACTATTTCATTCTTCAGAGCTGTCAAGATAATGACGATAATCGAAGTGGCTCATTGTAGGTAAAGGAAATTATATGAGCAAAGTAATATCATAAAACAGTGTTTAAATATTTTAATTTCATTTGTCAGGGCTGCCCCAACACTTCATTACACATATAACCATCCCTCATCAGTGGAATTAGTGCATTATTCATTACTGTTAATTATTTTCACATAATGGCTGCCCTGATATATTTAACCTCCACATTATATCTCAGATAATGGGCCTGTAAAATTGAATTGTGTGAAGAGTGGAGTTCTAAAGCTCATTTGCAGAACATCAAAGAACAAAGAAGAGGAAAAGAATTCTAAATGGGACATTTCACCCAGCTGGGACCAAACATTTGTTTCTGTCTGATTTGCATACAGAAAATAGGTGGTTCAGAAGTGGTTTAACATTGTACATGCTGTCTGCTCCCATTACATAGCCAATTAGAATTTGTTAATGTCTCAAGTGTTTGAGACAACTTACCAGCTGAACTATTGTCTGAATAGCAGTGAGCTGGAAAGTTAACAGAAGAAAGCAGACTTTTCTGAAGGATAGACTGCAAGATCATATACCATATTAAGGTGTCACCTATACCTTATACCTAAATAAAAGAAATTAATGCTTCTATTGATAGATATCTGTATTACAGAAATAAACAAAAACTGCTGCTGAGGAGATCCAAGTCCGTTAAAATCCGGTAGTGTTCTTTCAATTGTCTGGTTTTCACTCAGCCAAATTTTCTGACGTTCTCACTTATTGAACACGTGGAAGAGGAGGTGAATTGAGCTTTCAGAACCAGAGGAATGTACCTGCACTGAGTACAGCAAGCTGTGTTGGCAGACCTGATGGACTCAATCCCACAAATCATACAATTGATGCGTATTATCACCAAGTTATCTCCAGTGATGCTTCACCATGCTGGGGTGCTTCACCATGCTTTGCTGCTTCAACAGGCAAAACATGTGAGGCTCCTTTTCTCTGCTTTTCCAGCTGTTTTGACTATATAACCTGATAAAGTCAGTACAAGTATGGGACTTGGGCACAATTTTGCTTTTGAGGAACCAGTTGAATTACTAGAAAAATATTCAACTCTAAGTAACAGTTTAAAGTCCTCTGTATGACCACTGTAACACCACAGATTTAACTGAATAGCTGCATTTTTTCCCATTTAGAGACTTATTCATTATTTACAGATTACAATGGACCCAAAAAAGGTGTTGAATCAGACACTTTATAGAAAGCACATTTATCAACAGTTTGGCACGTTATGAGGTTTAAGGTCAATTTGACAAACACAAGAGTCTTCAAGGAGATTATGTGATTTTTTTTCAAACTTTAATCTCAATGTGTTTGTGAAGTTCATCTGTATGAAGCATTTTGTAAAAAATTTAAAGAGAATAGCTCTTGTGAAATTCACATGTAAAACATGCCTTTGTTCTGTTTAATGTCTATAGTAAATTCTATAGATGATTCAGGCGTCAGCTGTTGCAGAACAACTTATGAATGATAGTGAGTCTCTGATCTCACAGGTGTCTCAACCAATCAGAAGCCAGAAAATGTTTAATGACTAACAACACAATTCACTTGAGGTCATTAACATACGATAGTCTTATTGGCCAAAAAGTCATATTTTACAGGAATGATTAATGTCTTTTTGCTAAGTGGCAGTAGGTTTTTGGCCATATCATTAAATATTTATACAACATATACATAAATCTTCTACCACTTGGCATCATCTGAGACTCATTTGAAAGAGACCCATTTATTTCACTTTTTAATGTTTTAAGTTTCTTGCAGGCTTCAGCTTCAGCATCCAAACTCTAGATACAGGGTAGTCAGAAAGCAAAACCTTGTTTGCATGGACATGGTTTAGAAGGAGAAGTTTTCTTCTTAATCCCCCTTTCTCAAGGTATAGCTTTTATGGGTTCATATGCAATCATTTATGCATCATAGAAACTGTCTGAACAACACTTACTGATGGTCTCTGCTTTCTAAATAATTTTTATTTCAAAGGATATTTTCAGGGTACCAAGAAATATGGATAAAACAAGAGACTAGAGAGAACATTAAATGAAAGAGAAAATAGATTTAAGTCCAAGACATGAGAGATATTAGTTCTTCTCACAGACGTTCATTAGGATACTCCCAAATAGGAATAGACAGATAGGAGTTGTCTGTATTTCTCATCCTGGCTGAATGCTGTTTACCTGAACAAGCTAGAGGAGTGAGCATGTGTGAACTTCAGAGGTTCAACAAATCCAAGTGGAAGGTCCTGCATTTGGGTAAGAGCAATCTTCTGTGTCAACACAGGCCAGGGGATAATGGGACTGAGAGCAGCCCTGTGGAAAAGAACTTGGGAGCACCAGTGGAGGAAAGGCTGAACATGAGCCAACAACGTATACTTGCCGACCAGAAAGCCAGCTGTATCCAGGGCATCTCAAGAAGCATGATCAGGTCAAGGGAGGTGATCATGCCAATCTACTCTTCTCTGATGAGACTGCGTCTGGAGTACTGTGTCCAACTTCGGAATCCTCAGTACAAAAAGAACATTAACCTGTAGAGAAGGTCCAGAGGAGGGCCACAGAAATGTTAAGAGGGCTGGAACACCTTAGCTATGAGGACACCCTGAAAGAGTTGTACTTGTTCAGCTGGAAGAAGGCACAGGGGACATCTTATTGCAGCCTTTCGGTAAATACAGGGAGACTACAAGAAAGGACAGATTTTTTATCAAGGCCTGTGTAACATGACAAAGGGTAATAGTTTTAAATTAATAGATTGAGATTGGATCTAAGGAAGAACTGTTTCACAAGGGTGGAGAAAAACTGGAATAGGTTCTCCAGAGCAATGGCGGAAGTCCCATTCCTTGAAACATTCAAGGTCAGGTTGGATGGATGGATTTCTGAGCAATCTGATCTAGATATCCCTGCTCACTGCAGGTGGGTTGGACTAAATGACCATTGAAGGACCCTACCAACCCAAAGTATTCTATGAATCCATGATCAGAATTTTTTCTCTACTGAAGCAGCCTTTCCAGGGGGTTAAGTTTGTCTTGTATCTGAAATTTATTCCAATAAAAATGTCAAAGTCAAAGCTCCCTACTCAGGTGAACTTTTTCCATGTCTCCTGCATTCTGTACTGTCAAAAAAATACATGAGTCTGGATGGGAAAGCAAATTCTATGGTACTAGGAAATTTTGCATTATTGAAAGCAATACTCAAGTGGTAAATACACAGTTGCTGAGAAAATTTATTCTATATAATACATACAATGTTCTTTATTAGTCTATGTAATCCTATTATACATGTTGAGGTGTATGTGCACACATATACAAACACACACACACACTAAAAACCAGGCTTCCTTTTGATAAGTTGTGCTGAAATGTAGGCAGCAATTGAGGAAGAAGTGTGACTGGGATGCAAATGATACAGGATATCAGGTTTTGCACAGGAATTATTTCCTTCCAGTTAATGCTGCTGAAGGATGACTATTTTGAATTCTGTAAATTGAGAGTGAGACATTACAAGGTCATGTTATATACTAAAGAAGAACTGAATCTCAACTCCACAACTGTTAGAGTGTTTCAGTGTTGGCAGTCTCAGGTATGATTCTTGTTACAATGTGAGCTGACTATTTCAGAACTGTACTTTAACAAGGACATGCTCTTTCCATGAAGATCCACAGTTTTACAATGGATTATCACTTTATATTGAACTTTCTGAATATTAAAAGGTGTATCTGAATATATCTTGCACCTAAACCAAGAAAGCAACTACTGCATAAACTTGTATCATTAGTTCTATAAAGCTGTAATGGTTAAATGTGTTCTTTTCATAAAAGATTTCTAGGCGCAGATGCCAGTGTAAGGTTGAAAGTATAGACTAGAATTACATTTGAGTGGTAACATCACTTCATGTAGTGGAGAATTTTTACTAGTTTTGAGTATAACACAATTTTTCTGGGCTGGAGAACACTCACAACTTTTGCCTTAAAGCCATCCTTCTGTCTACTGGACATGGTGCTGTTCAATATTTTTGTGATATTTTGCAAATGCCTCATTTTCTGTGATGGATTTGTAGGTTATGAAAATACAGGTATGGAATAATTGAATACATAGATTTTATAATTTGCCATACTCTATACGTTACACTGCTAATGAAATTACCCAGCTGAACAGTCTCAACATAGGAAATAGCTGTGTCAGAAGTGGACACCTCATGGCTCTGTGTAGCTGGATGAGAATGGCTTTCTGCTACTACAGGCCAAATCTTCCTTTTTTGCACAGTCATCAGCAGATAAAATGAGAGAAGGTATGAATGATCACAGAATCACTGAATGGTAGAGATTGGAAGTAACCTCTGGAGATCATCTAGTCCAACCCTCTGAGCAGGTTTACCTAGAGCAGGTTGCACAGAAACACTTCTAGGCAGGCTTCTAGGGAAGGAGACTCCAGCAACTCTCTGGACCGGCTGTTCCAGTACTCTGCCACACTTAAAGTGAAGAAGTTCCTCCTCATATTTAGAGGGACCTTCTTATGTTCATGTTACATCTTGTCATGTCACTTGGCACCACTGAAAAAAGACTGGTCCCCTCCTCCTGACACCCATCCTTTAAATATTTATAAGCATTGATAAGATCCCCCACCAGTCTTCTCTTGATGCTAAAAATACCCATGTCCCTCAAGTTGTCCTGACTTTGCTATACTCTCTCCAGAAGAGCCCTGTGCTTCTTGAACAAGACACTGTGCTCAGAACTATTACTGTGCACAGTAATCTAGAGGATCTTCAGCAATACTGAGAGAGTGAAAAACCTGTCTTAACTTGCTGGTCACACTCTGCTTCATGAAGCTCAGGAAACCATTGGCCTTTTTGACCACAACGGCATACTGCTGATCCATGGTCAACCTGTTGTCCACCAAAAATCCCAGGTCCCTCTCTCCGAACTGCTTTCCAGGAGATCAACTGCCAAACTATAGTAGTGTTTGAGTTCATTGCTCTCCAGGTGCAGGAGCCTACACTTGTCCTAATTCAATTTTATTAGGTTCCTCTCTGCCCAACACTTCAATAAGCCTAAGCTTTGCTGAATGGTAGCATAGCCCTCTGGTGTGACAGTCACTCCTCCCAGTTTTGTGTTATGAGCAAACTTGCTTTAGTTTCACTCTATTTTTCTTCCAGGTCACTGATGAATATGCTGAATAATTCTGGGCCCAGTACTGGCTCCTGCAGAACACTGCTATCTACAGGCTTCCAACTAGGTTTTGCACCACCAATCACAACCCTTGAGGACTGCCATTCAGTCAATTCTTAACCCATTTCCTTGTCCCCTCATCTAATTCACACGTCCTAAGCTTACTTATGAGGATGTTATAGGAGACACTATCAAGAGCCTTGCTGAAGTTAAGGTAGACAACATCCATTGCCCTCCCCATATCTATCCATATAATCCTGCCATTGCATACAGGTATCATATTGGTCAAGCATGATTTCCTATTGGTGAATCCATGTTGATTACTCTCAATAACCTTTTTTAACTCCACATGCTTAAAGATGACAACCAGAATGAGCTGCTCCATTAACTTTCCAGGGATGGGGGTGAGGCTGGATGGCCTGTAGTTCCTTCGTCTTGCTCTGTTTGAAAGCTGGAGTGATTTTGGCTTTTTTCATGACCTTTCAAAGATGATAGGAAGTAGCCTGGCAATGACGTCTGCCAACTCCTTCAGCACTAGTGGGTGCACCCCATCAGGACCCATGGATTTGTGGCTGCCCAGTTTGTCTAAAACATCTCTAAACCTGATACTCATTGACCAAGGGTAAATCTACCTTTCTCCAGACCTTTTCCTGTACCTTTAAGGTCTGGGACTCCTGGGGGTTGTCTTGAGCAGTGAAGACTGGACCAAAGAAGGTAACTCTTCGTCCTCTGAATTTTCTGTCATCAGAGCATCCACCTCATTCACTTTCCACAAATACCTGTCCCAGTACATTCAACCCTGCTTAGCTGTTCCAAATTCACAGGCTGTTGTGTGTTCTGGTCAAGATTAGTGAAATTATTACAGACTCTATTAATCACAAGGACAATTATTATGTTCTGTGTCACCAGCTGACATGCTGGTCAAATCTGGAACTGATTTGCTTAATTAACACAGCACTAATAAAATGACACAAAAAGACAGGGAGTGCCTAACTGGCCACTTATGAGTTTACAGGAAGAAAGAACAAGGAACTTGAAGAAATAAATAGCAGAGATTCCATTATGCATTACACTCCCTAATGTCCAAAACAAAGTTGTGACTATACAGAAAGAAATAGGAGAGACAAAGAGCCTTTTCAGAAGGCCCAGCTCTGTAAACATGTCCTTCTGGACAAGTACCCAACAGCCCTATCATTCTGGTGGTGACAGCCTGAATTCCCTCTTCCTCTGACAGTCCCTCAGTCTTGTCTGTATCCATGGAGGAAGTGAGGGGGGGGAGTTGTCCATCAGCCATGGCACCAACAAAAATTTTGGCTTTTCTTTAAGAATTTTGGTGCCTTTGCCCTGCCTGCTCTGTTCCATGCTGGGCCTCTTTTGGATTTGGACCACCTCCAAAAATCATGGAGCATTTTTTATCAGACATTTTGAAAAATATATAGAACAAAAGGAAAATTCAGGGGATAGTTTCACAATCTGCAAAAATGTCAATATGTTTAGAACCAGAAGTGAGCTTATAACATCTAAATGTCATCTGGAACTCAAAAAAATTAAAATATTGTGACTATCATTTAATAGGCCTTTAAAACTTAGACATATTTAAAAATTATATGTACACATATACATATACATTGACTTCCCATAAATTTAGATAAGAAACATTTTGTCTCACTGAGAGATATTCATTCAAATTGAATATAATTCTCAGATAGTTTTAACAGTATATTATCCAAGATAAGGACTGTACTGTGCTCTGCTTAGATTCACACACATTCTTCCTGTTACATGCATGTCCTGCTAACTGCTCAGACAAAAAATTGTCCTAAGACTACCTCTTCAGACACTGAGGTACTTGCTGACGGCTCTGAGCTTTAAGACAAATTGAAATAAGCCAATTTTTTAGTTTCTAGGTCTAATAAAGATTCTGGCTTTCAGTTGTGTCAATGACTATGAATAAAATCCCCTGACAAGACAGATGATGGGATGTTTAGTTTTCTGATGAGGGTGATTTTAAGGTGAAGACCAATTCTGCAATTTCTATTTCTGTTCTCATCAGTGAGAATCAACTGTCATTAGAAAAGCAGGAGCAAAAAGTTTTCAATTGCTACTTCTCCATTCTGACTTTTGGTGATGTCAATGGGTAGTTATATTTATCACATATCAATTTCATACCTATTCTTATACAAACACTGTGCCTGCTTTTTTTAGAGCTTCAAAATATGACTTCAAGATAATGTTCTTGCAGTGAGGCACATCCTCATGCCTTCTCACATGTCCACTTCTGAATGCATTTTTGGTTTAGGACATGTGGGCTACTAAGGCACCAAAGCAAAGAATCCTGTAAGCAGCAGGCACAAAATTACAATTAAAATCTGGAAAATTAATTGAGCATAGATTATACATTTGTTTTGGTGCCATAGATGTTTATGTTATAATTTTATACTACTAAAAGCTTGCATATAACTTGCAACAAAAATTAAGATGAGTTTTTCCATGCCATAAAAAACCACTGAAGTTTGATTTAGACTTTGCACAACAAATAGAATAGAAAACTGTTTTTAAGAATTAAGAAAACAGTTTCTGATGCTAATATAAAGCAACAACTTAATGAAATACACAGTACAGTAGATCAAAGATCAAGTATTTACTTGATGAGTACCTTGTAATGATATTTGAAATTATTAATTAAAATAAAACAAAGATACGAGGAGTTACCCCTCATGATCAGATGGAGAATGTTGTTATTGTTGTGAGGAAGAAAGAAAAAAGTACAGTAAGGTATTTTTATGGAAAACATTAATTCTGGGTTCACCAATTATTTTCAAGTTGTTACCTGCAAAATTGTAAGGTTAATTTCTTTCTTTGGACAGACACTTGAAATACAGATTGTAATCAATTATGCATGAGTGTCATGGCTGATATGAGCAAATTACCAAAAGTAGTCAATAAAATCCTTAAGCTATCTTTAGTTTAAGTGCCTCAACACCCTCATAAGGAGGAATTTCTTCCTCAAATCTAATTTAAATCTATCCTCTTTTATTTTGAAGCTATTCCCCTTTGTCATAGCACTTGAGTTCCCAATAAAAAGTCCATCCAGCTTTCCTGTAGGGCCGCTTCAGGAACTGGAAGGCTGCTATAAGGTCTCTTCTGATACTTCTCCAGGCTGGACAGTCTCAATTCTCCAGTCCTCTGCATAAACCCAGTTCTCAAGCCTGTCAAGGTCCTTTTGTATGGCCTCCATTCCCGCCGGCTTGCTGACCACACCACACAAATTGGTGTGGTTGGCACAGTTGCTGAGGGTGCAATCAGTGCCACTGTCCACTTCACCAACAAAGATATTAAACAACACTGGACCTAAAACAGACCCCGAGGAACAAATATCCACTTGGACATTGAGTTGCTGATCACCACTTTTTGATTACAACCAGTCAATCAATAAGAGAGATCCCGGTCAAGGTAAAAGCTTCATATTCAGATTACCATCAGTGTCTTCAAGTTGGATAATCTCTATTACAGTATATTCCTACAAATTCCATATATTTATGAAACTTCATAAATGATTCTTAAGCAAAGTGGGCCTCAAAGATTCAAGCGCTGCCATGAACATTAGTATTGACAAGAATGGTGGAAGTATCTCTCTCAAAACAAATGGTCAGTGGAAACCAAATGGATCACACCTGTTCAGCAGATGTGTTGTTTCTACGTTATGGTTTAGCACTGGTCACTTAACCAGACAGAAGCCTTCCTTAAACCTGGAAGGAAGAGAATAAGCACAATTACAGAAACCAGAACAGCAAACATTAGTACTTTATGGTGAACTAAAGAAAAGGAAAAGAAAAATAAAAGAGAAAGAGGGGGAGGAAAAAACCACAAGAAGACAACAAGGTCCTAACCACCCTCTTGAAACCGGCAACTATTCCTTGCCTTTTGTTAGGCCGTGACCTCAAAACCCATGCTTCTTAACCCAAACACCACCCCTCCAAAGAAGGCTAATCCCCAGAGCCAACACACTGTTGCTGGAAGGGAAAAGAAAAGGAAAGGGAGAGAGAAACAGCTACCTACTGCAAGGGGATGAGAGGGGAAGGCCAAATCTGTAGCAGCAGCTCCAACAACTGCTCTTCTACACAAACCTCTGAAGAAGCAGGGAGGGAAAAAAGAGGTACTAGGGGAAGAAGGTGGTGAGATCCCTTCCTTAAACTACCCAGGAAAACCCTACTTACTCTGTTTTTCCAAGACCACTTGAAGTTATAGACTCTTTCCTGGATGCTGCTACATTCTGCTGCACCCAGTGCTGTGTAACTCCTGTTTGATGAACTCTGGTGAGTGAGGTGTAACTCCTTGTGTGCTGGAAGAGAATTTTATGCAGGAAGACTACAGACAAATGGGATTTTACCAAAACCATGACAGTCTAATAGAAATATAAGGTGCAGTGAGAGTAATTTCCTCTTTGGAGTATGGAAGCAGTCCAACAATATTCCTCATTTCAACATATACGGGCTTGAATTCATGTGAAAGTCATCATAGTGAACTTGATTAGAGGCTGTGTATTTTAATTTAAAAATCTGTAAGTAAAGGAATGTTTTAGTTTTACTCATATTTGATGGTTCTATTGGGCTTTGCAATAGTGATTACAGCATTTTCACCTAAGAATGGCCTCTGTCAAAAATCATATCCTATATGGGTATACAGAGGACTAGGAAGCTGGCTTACACAAAGTCATCTGGTGAGTGGCAGGAACAAAATACTTGCTTGTCTACCCATTGTTCCACATGCACTTTCTCTCCACCTCTTTGTAACAAGAGTTATCCCTGTAGCATGCCCATGAAGATGATGAAAAAAAATATTTTCAGTCTTGTGGGTTATCTCATGGTCACCCTCTTCCTACAGAAGGATTTTTGCAGAGTTGTCTTAGACTTTGTCTTTCCTTCTGGGGAAGACTAAGATTTGGCTCAAGAAATGAAGAACAAGAATAGTAGGCTTAAGTATTCCATGTAAATGTCAGCACTGAATAAGACAATCACCAGGGTGAGGTGAGAATTTGGACTTCAGCATTATTTCGCTGATGCATGGAATCATTTGAGATCAGAAACCTCCAGAATAAAGAGATTATTTGAGGCCATACTGAGCATTTTGGAAATAAAATATGTAACACTGGTATGTGCTTCAAGATGCAAAGCTGATACTGAAGAGAAAGCATGACTTCTCAAAGTCACCCTGCTATATGCACACAGGCACCTCCAACACTCTTTAACAGGGTGGTTTCTTTGAAAGAAAACATTGAAGGTACTGGGGCTAGAAAAGCAGATTAAGTCATCATAGAAAATTAGGTATTTGGGAAGAAAGAACAAATCTCACTTTTGTGAGATGTATACATGTAAGTGGTATACATGTGAGACGTATACATAAGAGTATATGTAATTTTTTTATATATGTGTGTATGTATAAGGTAAAAGTCACAACAGAGAAGCAGGATTTATTCCTCTTCAAAAATAAACAGAGATCTAGAGATATGCAAATCTAGAAATACAAATATGTATAATTCTAAATATGTTTGCCTACTGGAAAGAAGAGAGTGGCTATAATATATATTTGATAAATGTTTTCTAATACTGGGAGGTACTTGGAGTGATAGGGCCAGTATAAGACATGACACCAATAAATAAATTATACCTTCAGTTAAAATGATGGGAATCTGTAATACATTGTTAAAGTAGTTTGGGAATCACTGAACAATCTCAATGAGTTGTGTTACATTCTGCTGTCTGTCAGCTGAATGACAGATTTTCTGGTAAATGTAAACTATGTTGCTAGTCCAAATGCATGTGGTAACAGCAAAAGTAAATTCCAAACAGAAGTAGATTGTATTCCCATCAGTTTGTATCACACATGGCCCTATTATTGTTGCAGACCAAAAAATGCCTTTCATATTTTAATATTTACATGGCAATATTTCTTATTTATGCAATTACTTAATGTCACTTTGGTTTTCCTGAACAAAGTAAATGCCATGATTAAGATGAGATGAGAGTACCTTTGAATCATAACCTACTGAAACTTTTGCTACTTGCTGAACAAATAGATGCATGACCTCATTCTGATAAACAAAGTATGATGACCATCTGTAGTTTTAAATATCATATATATATAAAAAACATGTATTTTGCAGTCTTGTTCCATTCAATAATCTGCTTTAGATTTGTACTTGCATTTAGTGGTACCAATAACATCTTCATATACCTAATCACTCCTTGAGTTCCAGGTTACTACAGATCTTTACAATTATTAACAAAATATTTGTAGTACATGAATTCAAAAGAATATATTTGATCATTGTCTTTCTACACAACTGGTTTCAAAACAGTTTGCAATTTTGCAAAGCAGTTTTCTTCTAGTAATAAATCTTTGAAAGTTTCTTTAAGGCAATCATGATTTCATCAGTATTTCACAAATAATCCTCTATGATTTTTTCATCATTTGTTCATGCTGCTGTGTCACTGATAACACACTACTATTTTCTCAGGTAAAATATTATTGTTCTGATAATAAGCAAGAGCTAAGAGTGGTAAATATAATTATTGTACAGAGAGACAAGGAATTTGTTTAATAGAGAAAAGCTAGCAAAGTTACAGATTTTAAAAAAAATATTTTAAATAGCCATTTAAATATGATTTAAAATAATATCTTAATTTTTCAGGTCTTTCTTCACTGCTGGCAAAATAATTCACTAGAGCCTGACATCACATGTTTTTTACTTTTTTATTCTTACTGCCGTTTGATAGGTTTACAGGGTTGACAGTAATTGCTTGAAACCCCTTCTATTTTAAAACAAGTCTCCATCATAACCATGTTCAAACCTGATCCTAGGGTCAAGCACTACATGAATGTAATGAGGAGTGACTGAGAGTGCTGAGTACTTGTGGAATTCCAGGGTTCTATCTATACAATACCAAATAGCAAGCCAGTATTTGTTACCTTAACGTCAATCCAAACACTTCCTAAGATGCTTTAAAATTTTATATGCTGTACATTAAATTTCACACTCTCAAGGGATAACAAGGTACTCACATGTCTTTGCAAGGGTCTAAATCCAGCATGGGAAAATACTGACAACAGTGACACCAGGGCCTGATCCTAAAAGCATAGAAAACTAAAATCTGTGTCTGGACGTGTAAATCTGCCTGTCTTGGCACTGTCACACTGTATTTATCCCCTTCTTTCAGCATCATACTTTGAATTCCAGTAGTCATAAACCAAGAGTTTGCTTCCATGAAGTGCTCCACACACACAAACAGATAGCGGAGAGTGAATTTTTGCTACCTTTCCCCCTTAGTTTCACTGTTAGCATGGTCTTGTAGGATGTGGGCTGCCCTGTCAGAGAGGATGACATTGTGTCAGAAAGTAGATGAAGGTGAATGTATAGAAGAGTGCTTATGAAACTTGGGTAGAAGTCAGTACCAGTTCCCTCTCTGTGTGAAGGAGTGTTTGTTTTATACAATGTGAAACAGCTTAATGAGAAGACTGAGAGCTTCCAGCTTCAAAGTAACTGTTTGCTGATGAAGGCATTCTTCATGCAGGTAGGAGGCACGGATTACTGTCCCTCAGGCAGAGATGGGGGGAAATTAATGCAGTGCTGTTAATGCTGCAATCACTCAGCAAGCTGGTCCCAAAGGATACTGAGGCATTTAATACCTATGAGAGGAAAAGAGACCCCCACCAATGACTAAGACTCCCTTTTTTTTCCTGTCAAATGGTGTTGAAATCAGCACCTACAAAGAAGCTGCTGGGTAGTGCTCATTGATGAGAGAAAACGGCAGGTTTTTGATGCCCACAGTTATTCTTGAATTTCTGTCTTCCTTTGTTAACCTTTCCTATTTTCAGAGACACGTTTGATTTAACAATAAGTTTTGGACCCAAATTCATCTCTGCCTTCAACGCATTGATATTTCTGATAGGTCTTTAATATTCACTCTGAAGAAAAATTCTTTCACTTATGATATATCCCAGTTAGCTTTTCTACTTCATGTCCCCTTGCTTTTATCTCCACAAAGCAGGGTTGTAGACTTGGTTAGCCTTTCACCAGATTTTCTCCAGGACCATGCTGATTTAGAGCAGGTATAGTGACACTGAAGAAGAGAATCATGGGAAACTCCAATTTGTTATTTATTTATCATCTTGACATTATACATCATGCAAAATTTAAATCTTCAGCTTGCTTTTGCCCCAGTTATTTTAAGAACAGTCTCTTGGTCATAGAAGGCACAAGTGTCTGTACATTCCAGCTGCTGAAATATGTTCATTTTTGGCTGTGGCCTTCACTTCATATATCCTCTCATTCTAGTAGAGAGGAAACCGCCGCCTCTAGCTGTTTGATTTCAGAGGAGCCACTGTGTGCAGTAGTGTTTCACATGGGTAATACATCTGCAACAGACACAAGAGGTCCAGGACAGATTTGGGCAGAATTGAATCACCCTAAGGTGCATTATCATGATTAACTGTGTAGTCATTCTCCAGTCTTATGTTATCTACGGTTAAGTCTAGAACTGCCCCTACTTCAGGCAATGGTACATGTCACCTCCTGAGAAAGAAAATAAGAAGTGAGGATGGAAGAATACTTAAGTCTGGTAGAAGACTGGTCTCCTGTTTTATAATTACAGGTGTAAAAAGTGCTAACTTAGCAAACTGCCATAATTTAGTTTCTACTACATTGACTTTCCTTTTGGACTTTGCCAGAAGGCTTGATTCATTAAAGCTCATTTAGTTATTAGGGACTATGTTGAAAATTACTAGAGGAGTACAAAACACTCATTGGAAGGCTGAGTCACAATTTGATGAATTTATCAACTCAGAGGAGGTAAGTTGACTCATTTCAGGTGTATGATCCACAGGTGTATGTCAAACTTCTCAGTTGAAGGGACAAGAAATATTTTTCCTGTTTAGATCTGAGGATATTTTTTATAACTAAATTATTTTCCTACTTAAAATAAGTTTTTACATCAGTAGTTTACTATAAACCAAGCAGAATGCCTTCTGCTTTCTTCATTCGATGCAAAGATTGCACTATAGAAATGATTCCTTTTAATCTTTTATAAACATTTAATGTAGCACCTCAGTTAAACATATCTAAGCATTCTATTGTATCTCTGTATGTGTTTCTGTGCTTTTATTAAATCAAGTTGTGACATTTTGTGCTGCTGTCCCCTTACAGACATAGGCGACAGTGCTCCACAATTGTCAAGGGACATGAGAATGTGGCCATTACATTTTACACAGGATGTTAAATGATTAATATTTGTAAATTAATGCATTTAAATTATATGTGCCTAAGACACTCCAAGCCTTGCAAATACATTTGAGAGACTCATTTGAAAAAAATACCCCTGACAAGTTGGGTTTTTTCTTCCTATTGGAGTCCAATGGCATGTAAGAATTATAATACAAAAGATAGAGTGCATTTCAGGGCAATTATAACATGCCTACGAAGGTGTTGCAAGGCATAAGGCTGAAAGTCCAAATTACTTTACCCACTTGAGAAATGCAATAATTCCCTAGAAATGCACTGCCTGGAGTATATTATTACTGCTATGAAATAGAATTCATGAATAGAAAGAAGGACAGTGGTGAGAAGGGGGCCAGGCCTGTCCATGTATGTACTGGCTAGTATTAAAGTGGGCATGACATCAGTCACAGCCAATCAAACAGGCTCAGTAATGTCCAAAGTACTACAGACATTTCATAATTAAGTAATGAGACATGACAAGGCATTAGTTGTGTTGTATTTATTTTCAACCAGAGTGTTGTTGTAAGGCAAAAGAGTGATGGCTGGGTGCCATCAGTCCAGTCAACTGTGAATTAATCCTTTCCCATTCTCACAATGGAATTCTTATTGTGGTTTTATAAAATGTTAATTTTTAAAATATTTATATTGTTAATTAAATGAAGAGTTTCTAAGCCATGATGGCAATCAGCACAATTCTCTACATAATTCTGAGCAATGAATTGTGTTGTCTACTACTCCCTATTCAGGTCTTCCACAGCCAAACCAGCTGTTTTCTATTGTCCGTTTGCTAATGTATTCTAATATCCTGGCTCCTAATGTCTACTCTCATATCTGCATTCATTTGCATATAAGAGGCATCCCAATATGCCAGTAATGGTTAGTGAAGTCCTTTGAGCATGTAAGTACTATGGAAGTGCTAAATGTGGCTTATGTTTACTATGCAAAGAAAACACTAGTGCAGTGGGGGTTTTTGTCCCTGTCCCTTGTCAGTCAGGACTTCATTCTATTCACTGTGATTGTGAGCAGTGTGCTTTTATACTAAAAATGAAGCTTTTAGGTTTTGTGCAAAATTAGGGCATCCATTTTTTCTTTGTTAGAAAGTGACTCCAAGTCACTTCGAACTCCCACTTACTTGAAATATCAGCTTTATGTAGTGTTCTATATGGTACTCTACTCTGCGTCTGATTTAGTATAGACCATTTTATTTGAGACTGGCTTAGAGAACTATTGCTGGTGCTTTACAGGATGCCAACGTGATGGCAAATGTCCATTTTGTGGACTGTCAGCACCAGAGATTAGTGACAGTGAAACACTGATGCTTCACTTCTACAAAGAAATTGGAGAGAGGACTTCCAAGATCCCTGTTTTGTAGCTCTATATAAATACCAAAATCCCTGGACAATGTCACAAGAACATTGTAAATCCTGCATCAGCAAGGAGACAGTGATGGCATGCTTTTCTGACCCTAATATCACTTATTTAATTTCATGAGCAAAGATATGAAAAAGTTTCTTTGGTGAACATGAAGCAAACATGTATCATATCAAAATGTTAATAGCAATCACACTTCTGTATATTGTTCATTTCCAAGCCATTGTCTCTGCTAATCATTATTTGTGAAAGCAATTATTTTATAGCATGTAGAAACTGAAACATACAATGAAACTGGCACCAACAAAAGATATTGTATATATTTGAAACTGCCAGTGTAATTACAGGTAGAGAAATTATAATTACCTGACCTGGAAGTGCTATTAATTCTTAATCTCATCATAGGATTTGAGCCAAGTCATTTATTGATGTTGTTCCTGCAAAGAGAAGAAATATCATTCTTGTATTTTGTATATTGTAATCACACACTTGATGTTCAGTACTTGGTTCCTAGCATTTTATAGATGTATTTATACCTTGAATATTTATTTACTTGTGTACTTTAAAAAATAAAGTTTTCTTTTTTACCTAGGCACCTTATAAACTTTTTTATAAAATCAGAAGATGATTTAGACATGACAAATACCTCATTTTATAAAGCATTGAGAGCTGTCCTTGGAGTAAGAAACACAGAAGTGGCCAGGTAGATACTCATCAGCATGTCATATTGAAAATTACATATTGGAGTGTATATAAGTGTATGCAAAGAAGCATATTGAAACCAAATGAGAAATAGGCAGTGTTATTACAATAAGATGATATATTTCCCTGAAATTTCTAGTAGCTCTTCTCAGCTTGGCACATTGCAGGACCTGCCTTAATCCACCCATGAAGCAATTTTTCTGGAACCAGGCAGCCATGAATCAGAGAATCAGAGAATCATTAAGGATTGAAAGGGACCTCAAAAGATCATCTAGTTCAATCCCTCTGCCACAGCAGGATCACCCAGACAAAGTCGCACAGGGACACATCCAGGAGGGTCTGGAACATCTGCAGAGAAGGAGACTCCACGGCCCCCCTGGGCAGCCTGTTCCGGTGCTCCATTGCCCTCACTGTGAAGAAGTTCCTTCTGTTTAGCCTGGAAAAGAGGAGGCTCAGGGGTGATCTTACTGCTGTCTATAACTACCTAAAAGGTGGTCATAGTTGGGCTGGTGTTGGTCTTTTCTTCCTGGACACTGGAGACAGGACAAGTGGTCACAGTCTTAAGCTCCATCAGGGGAGGTTTAGACTTGACATTAGGAAAAGGTTTTTCACTAAGTGATCCGATTTTGGAATGGGCCACCCACATAGGTGGTCAAGTTGCCGTCTCTGGGGGTGTTCAAGGTTAGTCTGGATGAAGTGCTGAGTGACATGATCTAGATGTCAGATGTTAGGTTTACTTGGTTGGTTTCAGGTTGGACTGGATGATCTTTAAGGTCTTTCCCAGCCTCATCATTACTGTGATACTGTGATATTTATATGGAACCTCCTATGTTCCAGCTTGCACCCACTGCCCCTAGTCCTATCACTAAATGATCTCTAGCAGAGCCTGGCTCCATCCTCCTGACACCCACCCCTCACATATTTATATTATTTTAATAGACATTAATGACTTCACCCCTCAGCCTCCTCTTCTCCAAGCTAAAGAGACCCAGCTCCCTCAGGTTTTCCTCATAAGAGAGGTGTTCTACTTCCTCCATCATCTTTGTTGCTCTACACTGGACACCCTCCAGTAGCTCTGTGTCCTTGAACTGAGGGGCCCAGAACTGGACACAGTACTCCAGATGCAGTCTTACTAGAGCACAGTAGAGGGGGATAAGACCTCCCTTGATCTGCTAACCACCCCCATTCTGATCCTCTCCTGGATGCTGTTGGCCCTCTTGACAACAAGAGCACATTGCTGGCTCATAGTCATCCTGCGGTTCACTAGAACCCCCAGGTCCCTTTCTCCTAAACTGCTCTCCAATAGCTCAGTCCCCAACCTATCCTGGTACCTGGAGTTGTTCTTGCCCTGATGCAAGACGCTACACTTACCCTTGATGGACATTAAATTTCTCTCTAGCCTGTCCAAGTCTTGCTGAATAGCAGCACAGTCTGCTGGGGTGTCGACGACACCACCCAGTTTTGTGTCATCAGCAAACTTGCTGACAGTGCACTCTAATCCCTCATCCAAGTCATGAATCAAGGCAATTTGGGTATTTTCAGTAAAAGGGAATGTTGTGACTACTGGTCTCCTGTGGGTTTTTAGAATGCTTTTCATGACTAAGGTCCAAGCACAGTGACAATGTAGGTTCATTCTGATCCAAAACCTTTTAACTTCCATCATTTATGCTTCTGGGTAAACTAATTCAGGCTGACACTTTGTAATCTGGAATGGTGAACACAATTAATATGAAAACTGTGGATTAATTTATGTGTGGCTCTTAAGGGTTTATAAAACCTGACAAAATGAAAAAATGAATTTAGTTAGTTAATGTACTAATGTGCTGAAAAAAACCCAACACTGAATGGAGGGTTCAGAAAACCACTTATGAATTGCAGGGAAACAAACCCCAAACTAACTTAATTTGATGAAAAAAACCAAGACATTTAATTCACCCCACATAAATGCATATTAAGAATTCACCTCACATAACAAATCCCACACAAAGACATGCACGCAGAGACACATAGAAATTAATCACATATTCTTACATAATTGAGATAAAACTTCAGTGTCCAAAACCCACAAAGGCAAAGTAAACTTCCAGTCATTCCTGCTTCTTCTGGAAACATGGTGTCCACAAAATTCTGACACACATCCCTCAGCATCCACAGGCATTTTAAACTCCAGTTCTCTGTTTCATTTGCTTCTGTACAGTCTCTTGTTTCCAAAATGTTTATTTCACGAACAAGGAGAGAACTGTCTCTCCATTTCAGTAAACAGTGGAATCCAGACAACACCTTCTTTCTGATGATCCCCAAGGTACGAGTCTTTCTATTTACCATGTTTCCAGGTGAAGACTGCTGCTGTGTCTAGCTCAGTGCTATGTGCATCCTTTCTGAAACAAACACAAGGGCTGAAGATGGAGTGGAAGGAGAAGGCAGGGCTGGAAACTCAAAACCAAAACTCCAAACCCTCTCCATTTACAGAGACGCATATATTAAAGTGTGCAATTTTGGCTTTCAATCTCCCAGCCAAACATCACCAAATTTTTCAAGCCATTAAAATGGCTTAAAGATACTTCTTAGTAATAAATTACTCAAATAAATAGAATTCAGATATCTGTAAACATGCATGAGCCCCCCAGTATGGCCAGGCTAATATACCACACTCTGTGGTTTCTTGAGCTCTCATACTTCCCTTGCCTTGGTTTTAAGCAGGTTTTCTGGGAAGGTATAAATGACTGCTAAGGAAAACAACACTATTTGATTTTCTTTAGGGTAAGTATGTACTAGATTTATTGGTTATCAAACTGCCCAATTCAGTACCTGATCTGGCTTACTATCAAGTGCTTGGTAAAAATTTCCTCTCTCTCCCTGGAAATGAAGACATAGAAATTTTTTTTCTGTTCAACTTCTTTATCAAATCAAGTAAATATTTTCTTCTTGATAGTGATCCTTGCTTTTCAAAGTTCACAGTGAGAGTTTGTTGCCCATATGAGGGAATTCAGTGTCATTTACAACACCCTTGCTTTCAGTGTTGACTCTTAGAGGCTGATTCAAAAGCCTAAGCATAGGGTCTAATATCATTTAGATGCCTTAGGATATCATGATTGGCATTCAGCTGCTGGTCTGGTCTCCTAGAGATCTTCTGTTATCTCTGCTAGTCTCATGCAGATGCTATGGATATCCAAGAATGTTTAAAATGATGCTGGATGACAATTGCTCAGGCACCTGACTTCTCTTCATGCTCCCTGCTTGCAGCAAGCATTCCTGGATCAAGCAATCTAGGTTTATGTTCATGTTTCTGTAATTTTAAATGCCCTATGTATGGGCAATCCATGACTATTCAGAAGCACTTGACAGCCCATTGTCTTGCCATGAATATTTACATCATTCTACTTTTTGTAAAGTAACTTACAAACATTGAACATATTTCTTAAACAATCTAAACATACTTGTCAATTAATTTTAATGCACATATTTTTTCCATTTGAATACCTCATGATTAAAAGTTCATGACCTTGATTATATTACGCAATTTGAGAAATTGCCAACAATGTCTATGGTGATTAAATATTCCACTTTGTAATTATTTTGTAACTTTTGTTCTGCTCTTTGCTCACTCCAAAAATTATCATAAAATTTTGAAAGATGTCCTCAGTGCAGAATATGTCCATAAAATATTAAATATTCAATTTTCCTCTATCATGGCTTGAAAAATTCATAATTACATGATGATCCACATAATAACTCATTCTGAAAAGTCATATATGGCACTCCCCCTGTGACTGAGTTAATAATTTACTGCTGTGTGGGATTTTCACTCTGCACTGTTAGTCTTGGGAACATTTATTAAGCAAATGTTCATTTGCAAAGATCAGAATGTGAATGAAGAGGGTAAGAATTTAATGAGGAGTGACAGACAGGTGAACAGATTCCATATAGTTCTTTACTACAGGAGAAAGCAGATAGCTTTATCTTTCATTGCCTCAATAGACACATGAAATGAAATATAGAAGACAGGGGGCAAACGGAAAAAAAAAAGTACTCTCCTAGAAGGGCCAATGGAAGAAAAAAGAAAAGAATAACTCATGAACATGATCCAGATCAGTGGAAATGACTCTTCATATTCTTTACTTTTGGACTTCTACAGCAGCGATATTCAGACTTTTGAGAT
This sequence comes from Upupa epops, assembly GCA_013397515.1. NCBI lineage: Eukaryota > Metazoa > Chordata > Aves > Bucerotiformes > Upupidae > Upupa > Upupa epops. The sequence goes on along the minus strand of VZRI01013894.1, from coordinate 227,949 downwards.
CTTTGCTCATTATTTAAGAACATTCAAGAAAAAAATAGGTTCCAAGAGTGCAATGTCAGCTTATCTAAAAGCAACATACTCCTGAAAAAACAAGGCAGTTTTAAAATTTCTGTTTCAAAATGCATTGCACTTTATGGTAATCCTTTATCATTTTTGGATGCAAGAAATACTTGTAAGCAACATAATTCTGGAACTAGTACCACAAATTAATCAACTTTTTTTTCCCCAGTAAATAATAAAAAGGTTTGCTACAGTATTCTTCATATGATTTTTGGGTTACAGACAAACAAATGGAAGTAAATTAACATTGATCCTGTTTTTATTTTATAAAAGAAATCTAAGAAAAGAAATTAAATGCTACAGGAAGTTTTTATAATTGATTCAGAGTTCAGTTTTGCAAAGTATTGAGCATTTTGTTTCTGATATAGCAAACGGATAATGCACTTAGACTTCAGAAATAATCATTTTTGTAAAGGAAGGTGAGTACAAATTTAGGTATTTTACCGACTAAGAGAACACTTCAATAAACATGTCATAACTTCAACAAGATCAAACAAGACTTTCTCAATCTCTTGCCACTAGATATGGAAAGATATAACATAAAACAATACTTTTAAATGACAGTCAAAGTCCAAAAATTCAGGTTTTAATACCTTTTTATAAAAAAAAAAAATATGTTGTCTCATTTGTCCTCAAGGAAACAGATGAGAATTGGAATTTTCAGTTGGTTCACTTTATGAATTTACTTTCATTTGACATGGATTTTTTCAGTGGATTTTTCTTTTCCATGGAAGTTTAAAATTCCTAAAATATTTCTAGCCTCTACAGCCCTGTGATATCATTTTTGAAAACAACATTTATTTCTGATATGATTGCAAGATGAAAAAACTTTAATGAAGATGAGAATTATTCCTTGGGTGTGTTATGCTTCTTTTTTATATCTTTTTGGTTGTGATAGGTTATTACATAATTAAGGATGCACAGTACATCCAGAGAGATGTTTTGTGGGAACAAAAGAATGAAAAATAGAATTTTCTGAAAAAAGAAAAAGAAAATATTACTTAAAATGTTGCCAGTTTTAAAAGAGAATTTTGAAAAAGAGTCAGCATAAGTTCCTCTGTATATATTTCCCTGGATGTAAAGTTTTCAGCTGTATTTGTTTTGACATTTGATTTGACTGTGGCTTTTATTTTTCAAAGGTCAATCATCAATTTCTGGCTGTGTGGGAAATGAGACAGAACCTGTGGCCTAACTTCCACCCTTTATTAGTGACTAGTTATTACCTGACAAGCTTAAGAATGAGCAGACCATCTCAAGACAAAATAGTGTAGTGCAATGACTGTCACCTACTCTTGAACATGTGGAACATATAAAAAAGAAATTAAGAAATGTGACTATTTCTTTCATCAAGATAGACAAGAAGATGATGGAGATATGCTTTGGTATAGACCATAGCACATTTTATATCAATACAAAGTCAGATGACCAGAGTGTAGAAAGTAAGAGAATTTGAAAAGCAGGAGAGAGAGGTTTTGTAAAATCCTTCATTTCTCCTTCAGGGTTATATAGTATCAGAAGGTAATGAAGACCACTGTCTGAAGTGTCTATAAAGACAACTGCAAGAAGGAATATAAATGGTTGCCAAAGCTGTCAGAGGTAAAACTAAGTGTCTAATGGGAATCACTTGAATTATATTTCTTAATTAATGTAATTAATTAATTAAATTGTATATGTATGGAACCCTTTGTCTTTACATTATTCCTAACTATTCAAGAGTCAGTTTGAAAGGATCTTATTTAAGAACTGATTTTTCACACAGCTCTGAGAAGGGACTGTGGACAAGTTTTGTTTTTAAAATAAATTTGTGGGTCATAGCCAAAGAGAATGAACTGGGATATCATAAAGGAAGAATGAAATGACATTGAGAACTGAAGGAAAAAAATAATGTTAAATATAATTGCACAGACTGAACACATATAAAGTTAATTTTTTCATAGAACTTAGGTTAGGTATGACAGAGATGGAAAAGATCTATTCACTGATTGTTAGAAAAGGAACATATGTGTGCCATTACAGTCTACTGGGAGAAATAGGCAGTACTTTTACAGCATAGTCTGTTTCATCCGGAAATAGATATTTGGCAAGATTAGTGATTCCTTAGAGACTATTTCTCTGAATGGGCCATAAAGGAACCCTATCTTGAGTACTTAGTTATATCTGTGTGAGATTAATTTCATCAGAGGAATTCTGAGTCGGAAAACTGATTTGACCATGAAAAAAAGAATGCAGTCGTTAGGTATATCAGTTGTAGTATTCCTCAATCAAGACAAAAGAGTGTTAATGTCTTTGAAAGCAACTGAAAGCAAATGCCAAAGAACGTAAAAGTTTGTCTGCAGTAGCCTACACTGCTTTGATTATTTGCTTTGTTCAAACTGGGAGACGTGTATCAAGCAGTTACTATAACAGATGAGCAGGAAGCCTACTTTGTAGTAACTCAAGTTTGTCAGACATTAACAGACACCTATTTTTAAATGAAAGTATAACATTTTGGAGAAGAAGGTATCAGTACCATAATTTCAACAAAGAACAAGTGAATGAGAAGGAAGTTAAGATTGTCAGTCCTGGTTGGAGGCAAGTTTCTACCCTCACTACTTTGAGTTTCTGGTCAGAGGTGGCCAGTGGTAATGCTAATTCCTCCACCTTACTCGCAGATTCAGGTCTCGTTGTAGTTGCCCCATGTTTAAAAGCAATAATATCCCTGCTTTAAGATCCCTATTACTCCCCAGCCAGGGAATTCTAACCTCTCATATGTTAAAGTCCTTCTATTATCAGTCAAAGCTCATCCACATTTATCCCATTATCACCATTAAGGCAGATAATATCTTGTACCAAATTTGTACTCCAGAAACATGTCACAGAGATATAAAAGAATAAAACATTTATGAAGAGACAAGCATATGTCTACAAAAGAATAATGGATAGAAGCTGTAAAAAAGGATTGTTTGATATCATGAATACCTAGCAATGGGACTCAGCAATCCAAGAATCCTTGTCCAGTCCCTATGCACCTTACTCTTACTTACCTTACTTACCTTACTTACTTATCAAGCCCTAGGTGCCATTAACTATGCAAATAAAGACCTGTAAAATTTTCAAACATTTTGAAAATTCTATTTTTTTTTTAATTTTACTTCATTACCATTAAAGTGAAATATTTCAGTATACATCAGTGTTGAAGATTTTCTTTTCTAGATCTTGGCTTAAATGATCTAGCATCAAAGAACACTGCAAATTTTGTGTTTTGTCTGTAAAAGAACATATTTTCAAAACAGATTTAAATTGCTGCTTTCAAAAATTTAATTAATTATGCCCTCCATTTACTCATGTACTATGAAAGAACAGCAACTGGTCAGATCTCCCTAGTAGGGACAAAATCAGTACAGTTGCTTTTAATCCAGCTTATAAATGGCTTAACACAAAGAGTCCCAGCCAGAATTTAATGCTTTGGGCTTTCTGCATGTAGTAGTGGATGGTGCCATGGGGCTACACTTCAGGATATCACTACTGAGCTTTAAATTCCACTGAAACAAAAAGGAGAAAATAAAGTGTCACAATTAGCATTTAGCAGCTCCAGCCATTTGCTACATGTGGGGTGAAACTGTAAGAAGTGTGAATACTCACTTATATTGTGGCATTTCAAAGTGACATACACAAACAGAAATTTTTATTGCATTTGTTTAGCTATGAATATCTGGAACTTGAGCAAAGATTCAAATAGACATACCAACACTTCCCAGAATTAAAAAAGCCATGCTATTGTTGATACTGGAGTAAGAGCAATAAACTTTGAGATACAGGTAGGCTTGAAATGTTCACAAAGTAGACAGTGAATAAACTTACTATATAAAGTGATATATATATCTATCTATCTTTTAGTGAAGCCAGACTGAATTTTCACTGACTCACACAAAATTCACAGAATACCACAGAACAGTAGTGGTTGGAAGATCATCTAGTCCAACTCCCTCATCACAGCAGGATCACCTAGAGTAGATTGCACAGTGTAATTAATGGTTTAGGGAGAGGCCCCATCCTAGCACCCACACTTTAGATATTTATATGCATTAATAAGGTCTCCCCTCAGCCTCCTCTTCTCCAAGTCAAATAGACCCAGCCCTCTCAGTCTTTCCTCACATGTTAGATGCTCCAGTCACTTAATCATTTATTGGTCTTCTACTGGGCTTTCTCCAGATTGTAGAATCATCATGGCAGGAAAAGACCTCCAGGATTATCAAGTCCAGCCCTCATCCCAGCAACTCCTTAACCCCTAGACCATGGCTTCAGGTTCTCTACCTACTACTTTTTTAAACAATTCCAAGGATGGTGACTCTATCACCTCCTTGAGCAGCCTGTTCCAGTGCCCAACCACTCTCACAGTAAAGAACCTCTTCCTAACATACAATCTGAACTTTGTTTGACACAACATGAGGCCATCATCCTTGTCCTTCTTGACCTAGGGAGACCAGATCTAGACACAATACTCCAGNGCACATTGCTGGCTCTTAGCCATCCTTCTGTCCACTAGGGCCTCCAGGTCCCTTTCTCCTACACTGCTCACCAACAACTCAGTCCCCAATCTATCCTGGTACCTGGCGTTGTTCTTGCCCAGATGTAAGACTCTACACTTACCCTTGTTGTACCTCATTACATTTCTCTCTGCTCAGCTCTCTAGCCTTTCTAGGTCTCACTGAATGGCAGTATGCACCAGGGTAGAGTAGATGGGGAGGCTAACCTCACCCCTCCTGCTGGCCACACTCTTCTTAATACATCCCAGTATACCATTGGCCTTCTTGGCTACAAGGGCACATTGTTGGGTCATGGTCAGCCTGTTGTCCACCAGGACTTCCAGGTCCTTTTGCCTATTGCTGCTCTCCAATAGGTCTGAGGTCAACCTGATACATGAGGTTGTTGTTCCCCAGGTGCTGTACTCCACCCTTGCCCTTACTGAATTTCTTTAGGTTTCATGACACCCAGCTGTCCATCAAGTCCAGTTCATGCTGGATGGCCGTACAGCTTTCTGGTGTGTCAGACATTCCTTCCAGTTTGATATAACTAGCAAACTTGCTAAGCATACAGTCTGTCCCTTCATCCAGGTTGGACCCAGTACTGACTCTTCAAGGGAAACAGCTAGCTGCAGGCTTCCAGCTCTCTAAGCTCTGTCCTTTAACCAGTTTCACTTCTCTGCTCAATCACCTAATCCACATTTCTTTAGTCTATCTGTGAGGATGTTATGGGAGACAGTTGTTGAGCTTCTACTTTAACATCAGGAAAAGATTATTTTCTGTAGAAGTGATGGAGCACTGGAAAAGCTTCCTGGAGACGTGAATTTCTTTCTTTGGAGATTTCAAAACTTACCTAGACATGTTTCTGTGTGGCCTGCCCTATATGATCCTGCTTTTGGCAGTGAGGATAGGACTACATGATGTCCAGAGGTCCCTTTCAACACTTAACAATCTATGGTTCTATGATTTTATAACAGTGTCAAAACCATGCTGAAGTCAAGTTAGACCACATTTTTCAATATATTAGCCATGTTAGTCCTTGACAGTGCTACGCTTCCTGTGATAATCAAGATATGGGATAATCAACAATAGGATAGTCAACACTGTTGTAGGATAGTCAACAATAAGGATATTCTGAAGCACTTAATCAATGGATTTTTTTTCAAATTCATATGACAATTTCCTAGCTAAAAGGAAAACATGTTTAGTGAGAAGATCAGATTATTTCTTTAAAAATGCCCCCTGAACTCCGCTCTGCATCTTGTCTCTATCACACTAGATAAGAAATCTATGATCTGAATGAGATATAGCAAGCACTTAGAAATTTTACCTGATAATTAGTACTAAAGTAGGTCATAGCTTTTTCTTTCTAGATGCAGTTCACAATACTTCCATGAAAAACTTTAGCAATTGTCATGAGACTATTTAGACCAGCTAACTAGAGAGCAAGTATCTAATTAATCAGTCTTTCTCACTGGTTTAATCTAAAAAGTTACACTCCATGCATTTTTAAATTAAAATCTGCTTTCATGAGTCCATCTCACAGAATTAAAAAAAAAATAGACTAGAATTGTCACTGAGGTTCTACATTTCTTTTCAAAGGTAGCTAAGTAACAAATGCTGCTAAACAGAAGATTAAAAGAATGAAAGTGCTCAAAGGTCATGCAGACCATATGGACATGATTAATAAAGAAACTGCACTCAAATGTTGTCAATCACTTAATAAAAATATTCACAACATGACAAAAATCTATTGGTTCTGAAGTATAGTAAAGCTGCTCTTCAAATCAGATTGCACTAAATGACTGTCTTTGACAAGATGAATCTCGTTCTTCTTTGATCTTCCAATAATGCCAACACATATTTTTGAGGGATTTGGCAAGCAACACACAGAGGATCCTCACTTGCCAAAATCAATGACGTCCATTTCCATGCCTGAAAGACAGAAATACTGGCTAATAACACAAACATGCTCACTAGAGGCAGAGGAACACTTGTTTGTGCCTAGTTCAGTATACCGGAGCGACTGCTGAAGAACTATTTAGACTGGTAAAGCTCCTGCTTCTAGCACTGTCACACTTGCTTTCTGTTTCTGCCAGTAAAGGCCGATTATGCAAGTCAGCCCTGCCTGAGGGCTTGTCTATCTTGAACGTTCAAATTTCCAAAACAATTCTATTGCTTGTTTTCACAAATCAGTATTTGTGCTATATTCTTTCAGTTTTAGTTTTTGTCTCATTCTTCATCTTCTTTTCCTCTTGAAATGACTTTGGTATATTCAAATCCAAATGTACCTTAGCATGCAATGCAAAGACAAACCCATGAATTTAATTTATGAAGGGTAATTAATGTGATTTCCTTTTGTATATGAAAACTTGTGTTTTGTGCTAAGCATAAAATAATTTTGGTGGGATGGAGGGTATGGAGTTGGAGAAGCAGGATAAAATATTTTTAATGAGTTATGAGTGGTGCTTCTCAGGGGTCTGTTTTGGGTCCAGTGCCGTTTAACATCTTTCTTGGCAACATAGACTTTGGGTCCACTGAATGCATTGAGTGCATCCTCAGCAAGATTGCCAAAGACACCAATCTGTGCAGTGTGGTGAAGCTGGAGCGAAGGGAGGCCATCCAGAGGGACCGTGACAGACCTGAGAACTGGGGCCATGCAAACTGCATGAAGTTCAACAGTGCAAGGTTCTGCATCTGCTTTGAGGTAACCCCAAGCACAAATATATGCTGAGTGGTGAATGGATTTCAAGTAGTTCCAAGGAGGACTTGTAGGCGTTGGTAGACAAGGAGCTCAACATGAGTCAGAAGTACATGAGTGCAGCCCAGAAGACAATTCATATGCTGAGCTGGATCAAAAGAACTGTGTGACCAGCAGGTCAAAGGAGGTGATTCATTCTCTCTACTCTGCTCTTATGAGACCTCACCTGGAGTACTGAGTCAACACAAGAAGGACATGAAACTATTGGAACAAGTCCATTGGTGAGCCACAAGAATGATTAGAGGGCTGGAGCACCTCTCCTATGAAGGCAGGCTGAGGGAATTGGTAAACCTGAAGGAGAGAGGGCTCCAAGGGAACATTAAAGCAGCCTTCCAATACCTGAACAAGGCTATAGGAAAGCTGGAGAGAGACTTTTTATACTGGCTCTATTGATAGGACTGAGGGAAATGGCTTAAAACTAAAAGAGGGTAAATTTAGATGAGATCTTAGGAAGAAATTCTTCACTGTGAGAGTGGTGAGGCACAGGAACAGGTTTCTCAGGGAGGCTATGGATGCCTTCTCCCTGGAAGTGTTCAAGGCCAGGTTGGATGGGACCCTGGGCCAAGTGAACTGGTGAAAGGTGTTCCTGCCTATGACAGGGAGGTTGGAAGTAGATGTTATCTGACTTGCCTTCCAACTTAAGCCATTCTATGATTCTATGATTCTGTGATCATTATTACCTTTCTCAAGATGCTCATTCATTCTGTGAATACTTCAAGAGTGCTCCATTCATGAAAGGCTGTTTGTTGCTTTTTCTTCTGTTTATACCACATACACAGCATGTGCCAGAAGACAGAATTCCAAATTTTCTTGTGGGTTTTCTTATGTTGCTAGTCCACACAAGGTAGCATACTTTGGAGATGTGTTAATGTGAATTTTTGATTTTTCTGTGAAAGAAGATTGATTAAAGTGTCCAGTAAAGAGATATAGCATTTTACCATGCTATATTTTCTAAGAACAGTGATATTTATTGCATCTGTGAATAACCATCTATTGTACAGATCAGACTTGTTTCCCTTCTGCCTTCAGTTTGTTCTACTAAGAATCATAGAATTCTTTGGGTTGGAAGGGACAATTAAATGTCATCTAACCCAACCCCCTCACAGTGAGCAGGGACATCTGTAACTACAGCAGGTTGCTGAGAGCCTCATCCAGCCTGATCTCACATATTTCCAGGAATGGGGCCTCCACAACCACCCTGGACAACCTGTTCCAGTTTCTCTCTGTCCTTGTAAAAAAATTCTCCCTAAAATCAAATTTCATTCAAACCCCCATTAGTTTGAAGCCATTACCCCTTGTCCTGTCACAACAAGCTTTGCAAAGAACTTGTTCACATCATCTTATAAGGTTCCTTCTAAATACTGAATGACTGTTATAAAGTCTCCCCTGTACCTTCTCCTTCTAGCTGAACAATACCAACTGTTTCAGTCTGTCCTCAGGCAAGGTAGTACAGCCCTCTGATAATTTTTGTGGTCCTCCTGTGGACCTTCTCCAACAAATTAATCTTCCTGTACTGAGGATGCCTAAACTGGATGCAGTAGTCAAAGTGAGGCTACAGAGCAGATGGGAAGAATCACCTCTATTGACTTGCTGGTCGCATTTCTTTAGATACACAGCCCAGAGTACAATTTGCCTCCTTGGCTGTGAAGGCACACTGTTGTCTCATGTCCGGTCGTTCATCCATCAGTACCCAAAGTCCTTCTATGCAGAGCTGCTCTTAATGCCATCATGTTCTGGTATTGAGGATTTCCCCAGCCAAAGTGTAGGAGTTTACACTTAGCTTTGTTAAACCTCATGACATTCACACAGACTCACTCCTTCAGCTTGTCCATGTCCCTCTGGTTGACATCCCACCTCTCTGGGATGTCCACTTCATCATGTGGCTTTGTGTGACTTGCAGGCTTGCTGAGGGTGGCCTGAATCCCATGGTCTATATTGTTAGTCTTAAGATCTTCACTCCGTCATTGTTCCTATGCTCTGTTGTCCCTTTCACATTTTCAAATACCTGGCACTTCTCCAAATCATGCCTAGTTCTTCATTTGAGTGTTGGTTCCTTCTCAGATGGTTTGCCCGCCATCGGTTACACTCATTTACCCAAATTTACCAGCTTTCTTCTACTTCCAGCTCTTGGTCAAACTGTTTAACTACCTCCCTGTGTTTCAACACTAGATTTTCCTCTAAATGTTCTAGATGTGCTGCCTGAACAGTCTTAGCACAAAACTCTTAAGCAAGTTGGTTTATAAAGTGACTCCTGATAACTCTTGTTTCCTTTGTTTTGGTAGTAGAGGTAAGAGTTTCTTCAAAATCTTCTTTTTTTCTTCTTCAAAACTCTGAAGTGGTTTGTGCTTGGATCTCTTTTTACTGCAGCCTTCTAGAAGTTTATAATGTCCAGATAGGAATAGGTGTTCACACAGAACACCAGTTACTCATGACCATTGCCTATTAATATATTTCCTAGTTTTGCTTTTAGGTACTCTAAGAACATTTACCAGAAAATAAAATTTCAAAAAACTCTGGCTTCAGCCTGAATGTGTTCGCTGGTTTCAAACACAGTTAGACTGAACAGGTAGACAGTAGAAAATTTTGCACTAATAAAGAATGAACCTCTCTGCCTGTGAACAGTCCCAGTGTTCATGGGATGGCTGTAACTTCTAGAAGAACTGGAATAAAATATGTCACATACTTGACATTACTGGCTTATCTGTGTTGATGAACATCTTCAAAGCAAACTACATAAAACATATTGTTCAACATCCACATAAACTCTTGCTGTCCTTAGATTAATTGAGACCTCCAAACAGATCATGGTCCAGAAAAAAGCAATGGCTTTTTCTCTGCAGAACTCCCTTGAGTAAATCTGATTTACTCAAGCTTGGCATTGAGGCCAGACTCAGATCCCCATTGTATAATAATAAGTGTTAATAAATGAGTCATGCTTTATTTTGAGAATTCCCTTTCTAGGAGTAACACTAAGTTAGTCATATATTTATGACTATCAGCATACAAAGCTGAATAAATTTCTTCCATTAAATAACATAAAGCAGCTCTGGTGAGGAAGGAGCCAGTTTTAAACTACAGATAATCAATATAAATGTTAAGATTCATTACGTATAATACAGTGAAAAATATGGGAAAATATATTTTTTGGTTCAACTTTCCCATATGGTGTTAACATTTTTTTTGAGTTTTTTGAATTTTGCAAAATTAGCCCCAATTAAAAGATTCATGATTAAGATGAGTTTTAATCAGTTTTTATAAGAATTATATATTGCCTGTTCAAAATTGCACTTTGCAACTCCTGTGGAGTTGGCATTGCCTTCTACATTTCACATGATTGCATGTATTGATCTTGCAACTATTTCCAAGAAAAGTACTCCATAACATGTTATTAGAGATTTCCTGGCAATTTTTCTTCTTACAAACAAGCCATTTTCTTATTTCTGGAATGACTGAGGCAAAATTCCTGCAGAGACCCATCCCATTCACTCAAAATCCAGTTGTAATTATTTCTTTGAGCTTCAAAGGAGAGAGGATTCTGGTGGAAAAAAAATGCAACAACAAAAACAAAACAAAACAAAAAAGAAGTAATTGTAAACTATTTGGTTATCCAGTCTCTCTACTTAATGAACTGTTACTAGGTTTTTCTCTGTATTATCTCCCACATAGGTATAAATACAGTGTCAGCTAGGCTGGTTAAGTAATTGCTCTTGTTTAATCCCAGTTGGCAACTAGGCACCACTCAGCTACACCATCACCCCCACAGTGGGATGGTGGAGAGAACTGGGAGGGTTAAAGCAAGAAAACTTGCAGATTTTGATATAGGTGGTTTACTACATAAAGCAAAATTCAAGGAACACACAAATGGTAAAGGTCAATATCTAGGTACAATGTACAAACTGCAAAGTTTATGCATCTATCGGAAATATGAGATATGGAAAAACTGCATGCTGATATGTAGCTACCATATACTTACACAGATGCATAAGTGAACTACATATATACATACGTTAATGCACATGTAAATATGTAGTTATTTTATATATAATATCACTATAAAATAAGCTGTGCCTTCAAAAGGAAAATACATTGTAAGATATGTAAACTTCAGTAAAGGCTGCTTTGAACTACTCAAAAATTATTTGGTTAAAGGGTAAATACACCTTGTACCTCATAATGAAAATCTTATAGGTAAGGGTGGAGATTAACACTGCAGGCTCTCTGCAGAATATTAATAAAATTCAATATATTTTCTAAAAGATATAATTTATATTTTGTGGAAATGAGTTTCTTTTCTAATAAAATTCTTCTGTCCTTCATTCTGTTCATATAATTTTTCTATAAATCATCCTGTAGGATTTTTTTCTAAATATTCATCTCAAAGAAAACCTATTTAAATAAGCCCTCTTAGCAAGATACTTCAGAATTAAAATTACACCACGAGCAATACTTTATCCAATATGCTTCCTTCTATAGAATTTCTTTGTGACTAAAACAATGTTTTGTAGAATTACATTATGTTAAAATAGCTCATCTGGGGTGATGCTTCTAGTATATAAATACTATGTAAAAAAGATCAACAAATTATCTTAACCATTTTAATTTAACCCATCTCTAAACCTGTGTAAAGGTGGTTGATTTTCTCTCCACATCTACATATATAGTGGAAAAAACCTGAGGGCATTGCACTCAGCTTCCCCACAACAAAAGAATAAGAGAGGAGAAAAGTGCTGCTGGTTATACTTAATTTTCTTGAATTTGCAGCAAACTAGAACATTGTACTCTTTGTAGTCACATAGAAACAAAGCCTATGATGTCCCTGGAATTCTTAGGGAAGTTTTATAAAAAAAATTAGTAAATTGTATTTTTAGAGTAAAAGTCTAGGACCGATACAAAAGAGAAAACTGGACACCATGTACTAGATGAAGAAGGCTTACATAAACATATATAAGGATATAAGGAAGAAGTATTTACAATTGAGGGGTTAAACACTGGAACTAGTTGCCCAAAGTGGTAGTAGAAGCCCAATCCCTGAAGATATTCAGGGTCAGGTTGGACATGCCTGTGAGCATCCTGATGCAGTTCGTTGAAGATGTCCCTGTTCAATGAAGGGACTAGATCTTTAAAGATCGTTTCTAACTCAAAGAATCCTGTGATCCTGTATTACAATTCCAGGTCATATTTCATAGTGTCTTCTCACTTCTGTGTTAGGTTTTTGCCTGAAGTAGGACTTCCATGCACAATAAATACTTTTCTGAATTAAGATTCACCAAAAAAAATTATTATTTTTGATGAAAAAGAGAAAATAAGAAGTAAATCAAAATACTGGAAATAGACCTATAATTTTATTTTCTCCCAGTTCATACTTCCATCATCAATAGAGGAAGCTCATAAAAGTTGTACTGTGTATGTTTCCCTGAAAAGTCATATTCATTGGAAGAAATAGCCATTTTTACCATGTTACAGATAATTCCTACGAGAGGACTTACTTGTTTCAAAAATAAGTTTCTAGGAAACTTGGAAACTGAATATAGTGTTACTGTATATGTAATATTTCTTGCTTACAAAAACCTGATAAATCTTGCATGGAAATTGACTGTTGCATGAAAGCAAGCAAGCAAATGTTTCACAACACAATATGCAGCACAGACAACATTTCTACTGAAGCTAGATATGCCATCAATAAAAATGTAATTAATGGTATACTATATTTATATCTAATTTACTACATATAATAACTTATAGCAACATATAGTGGGATATAATGATGCACAGCCATACATATGTGCACACACACATTATTTCTAGATTTTGTAATAAATGCAGACATCTCACTATGGTCACTTCTACTCTCTGTGAGGCTTAATATTTACTTATTGCTACACTTGGCATCTCTAAAAATGACCAGAAAACGACCAATTGTGAATTTGCCAATTGTAGATTAAGATGTTTCTAACATAAGGTCCCACACTGCACACTGCCAATTGTCCTGTTGTGCCCAGCTTGCCGATGTGTAGATGAGAGTACAGAGTAACACTGCAGGTTATGAGGCCTCCAGAATTCATCAACTCAGAAGAGGTCTACGTTTGAGGTAGTTGATTTAGGATGCTTTTACAATTAATGTAAAGAAGGAAACTCTTCAAGATAATTTAATCTCAAGTAATAATTTAAAATACTTTAGATAATCCTTCCTAAAGAGTGTGATAAAAGAGTTAATTGCTGATCTTAGACAACCATCTGAACGAGTATGCGCAGGATATCCAAAGGAAGAAAAAAATAGCAAATAATTCTACAAACTCATATTTGGTAAGCAAATAACACCCAGAATTTTTTTCTATCATTATTGTAGAAAGCCCAAACAAGTTTTATATCCAGTCATCTTCCAAGAAGTTTACATTCTGGGCAGCATTTCTGCATGTAATTATACAGTGTCATATATGTATATATATATATATAAGTATATACAGAGGCATCTCAAACTACATTAGATGTCCTGTTTACAGAACTGAAACAGAAATACAGAGGTTCAAATCAGTTCCGAGCACAAAGAAATCTATCTAATCACAGATGTGATTAGATATGTTCTAGATGTCAGATGTTTAGATTTACTTGGTTGGTTGTAGGTTGGACTGGATGATCTTTAAGGTCTTTTCCAGCTTCATCATTACTATGATACTGTGATCTATATTTCAGACGCTACAAAAATATCCCACACATCCACATAGTGCTAGGAGTGCAACACAAAATCTACAACTGATGTGTCCTTTTCTGGAGCAGCTGCTTGAGGTGGAAAACACCAAGTCTCTCAAACATTATTGCTTGTCAGTGTATTGACAACTAAACTGAGCCCAGAATCCCACTCCTAATCTAAAATCAGGTGAATTCTGAGGGGTCTAATTCAATTTGCTTCTAGGGTATTTTTCTCCTCAGCAAACCATCTTGACAATTTTTTTCCATCAGAAACATGAATATTTTCCTTCCTTCTCTCTATGATCATAAAGACATTTAACTCTGATCATACAATTCTTATGAGAAATTGATCAAAAGCAGAGTGAAGACCACAACAGGTAACATTGTTCTTTGTGGGAAGCATTAAATGCTTTGATAATGAAGCAGTATTCATAAAATGCAAATGCACTTATGCAAATATTTTATCCTATTTCTAGTTTTCTGTCAGTGCCCAGCAGCAGCCTACTCTTGAAGAGTTTTGTTTTTATTTTCATCTATCTGTATCATGAGAAATAATTATGGTTTGGATATGTCTAATCTGTAAGAAGATACTTAATCTGGAAGGAAATATTTCCAGAAAATACTTTGTCTACCAAGATTCATAGCTTTTCAGTGATTCAATATTCTTGTATTTTTTAAAAGTCAGTGTATCTGTCATGCTTTTTAATTGTCCCTGAATTTTAGGTTTGGCAGGTTTTGACTTTTGTAGAATATTTCTTCTAGCCACATCATTTCAGTTTAAATAATAATAAGTAGTTTGTTAGCTCAACATTACCTTATTCTTTAGGAGTAAGAGAAGGGACTAACTAGCAAAGAAAAAAAGTGAACTTGAAAACTCATCTTAAAATTTTAATCTTTTTCCATAATGGATTGGGGTTCTGTGAACTCCAATTTGCACTCTGCAATATTCACCATTATCACTCACACAATAGGGCTTTGCCTGCCACAAATACTATTTAATAATTTCCTTCTGATAGTCATCTTAATGAGGTATTCAGTGTATGATGAAGTATTTCAAGAGCTGATTAGCTGATATTCTAAAGGCATTTGTAAAAAGGTAACATTTATTTATCTTCTGTTTGTGTAAATCTGCCAAATTCTACCACAACATTGTTTCCCAAAGAAAGCAAACTTTAGTGACTCTATTAATGTTCACTCTATATAATGAAGCAGAAGCATTCATGTTTTCCTTCAGGGACATGCTATGAGTAAAAAAATCAAAAGTATCTAAGAAATTTGCTAAAGAAATAATGCAATTATCTGGCTCTGCAGCTGGCTGGAAGAGACCTTCAATTGCCATGTTTCAGTTCTTACAGCTTTCTTTGTTAAGCCTTGGCTATGTTTAGAACATAATTAAAAAGAAATACATAGACCTAGAGACTTCACAAAAACACTGATGTTGGGGGTGATAATACTTCAGGGTGCTCCATACCATCAGTATGTTTGCAACCTCTATATTCTATTTAACTGAAAAACTTTTATTTGTGGTTCCATTTTGTAAGATGTTGTTTGGTCTCCGTTCCTCCTAGGCCTTATCTGTAATTTGTGAGAGATTTCCATCATCTTGAATTTAGTCTTTATTCTGCAGGATGAGGTACAATAATGGAAATGCAGTCATGTATTCCTAGCTCAGTTGAATTTCAAGCAGACTTAGCGATCCTGTATATCTCCTGCCTTGTTTCTCTAAGTAGGTGCAGTGGCATTCATACCCTAAGGGAATTAAAATAGCAGACCAAGTATATGCAACTAAATCCACCTCTATGTTGACTCTATTCATGTCTAATCTTTTACATATGGGACACCATTTAAAATATTTTTCCCAGTGGTAATTTGACTGTCCTTGCTGCAACCAGTCATTCTGGCTTCATACTACTTTCTGTTTGGAACACTGTCTATTTATTCACTCTTTTGTTTGTCCAGCACTCTGACCACTTTCTTTTCTTGGGATCATTCCAGGCACTATATCCATCACCCTGTACCTCATCTCTCTTCTGTAGTTTTCTCTCATCTTTTCTTGCATTGTTTTGCCACTGTACTACTTGCTCTGCAGATTTTGCCATTAGTTCCATTGTTGTTTCTTCTGCCTGTGAATGCAAATGACATATATTGACCCAGTCAATATTGCTTTGTTTGCAGCAATCTTCTATTGTGTTGGTTTTGTCTTGGTAACTTCTGAGAGAAAAATCAGAACACAAAGTGACTACTGCAAAATGACTTGAGAAAATATGTAGAAAGCTCAAAATTCTCACAACTTTGAAAAGTACTTGCAGAGATAGAACGCAAAACGTTGTGAAGAAAAACATTTTATATATGATGTACAACCATTTTTCATCTCATTTTAAAGAGCATTAAAAGTAGGCTGCTATTGCAAAACACTCTGCAGCTGAAAAGTGCAGATAAGTGCTCCTAGAAGAGAGCTCTTCTTGAACAGCCTCTCCTCAATTCAGTTGCCTATATGTAACTCAGAGCACACCTGGCCTCCATTTCAAAACTATAGCAAACTATTCAGACTATTGCAAACATCTATTGCCTGTGTTGGTAATCTTGTTGTGTTTCATCCATCTCAACTTTAGGTTGAGTCTTGAGTCCACACCCTGGAAGTAGCAATTTTTCTCTGTTTACTATACAGGTGCATAAACAATCAGATTTTAAAATAGGTGAAACTAGAGAGGCTGATATGTATTTTTAACTGGTGGAAGCAATCCCCAAAGGAAGAATGACTGGGGCTGGGAGGTAGAGTTCTCCTTTGAACTTGAACTACTTCACTACTTGATAATTTGGGAGGGGGATATTTTAGAAGATTTACATCCAAATCTGGTCTGCCTAAATTATGAGAGTTGTTACACCTCTTGTAAACTGAATCTCTCAGCATTTCTGTAAAGTCTTCCTCTCCCCAAGGGCTTCCTCTAAAATATATTTAGTTTTTTTTAGTCTTATTTTTTTAGCTTTATGGAAAAAAGCAATCCCAATGCATACACATGTTCTTTTCCGAGTAACAGGGAGCACACGAACCTTTTGAAACAGAAACTTTAATGAAGAAGGAGATATTTACCAGTTTAACATTTTCTATGCTCCCTATGATCTTGATGTAACAGATAGTCAACCTATTACCCTTTTATAAATAATATTTTGCATTATTTCTTTTATCTCACTGGCAGCTCTTACACACCGATAGATTATTCTTTTCCTCTGACTTTACTCTCTTTTAACATTCACTTTATATTTTGATATGCCCACTCTGATTTTCTTTCTGCTAAACCTTTCCCCTTTTCTCATTACCAAAATACAAAATGCTTTAAATGTAGTTTCAAACTGGTTTTATATTAAGCACAAATAAGTGTTAAATTCATGTCATGAAAGTTGTAAATTACATTTGTATAATCTCTTCTAAGGAACACATTAGAATAGAATAAAAACAATGCAGCACTGTTCGCTGTCTATTTCACAGGCATGTATTTAATTAACTTATGCTACTTCTAAAATTCAAAAAGCTTAATCTTTTTCTGTCCTTAAATTAAACTCCGTGCGCTCTACAATGACCAAAACAAATAATCTATGACCTACAAACAAGACACTTGCATTCCCCAAAGATTTACTTCATCTCCTCTAGGTTATACATCTTTGAACCTCTCTTTTCTGAAACGACCTTCTGGTGCTCATTAGCATGCTGATTACCATTAGCACAACTATAATGCAGCAATTTTCTTGGTGTATGTTAAAGAGAAATGCTCATCTGAATGCAGTCAAGGGACAAAATTAACCACATAAATCTACAGCACAAGCTGGATCTCATCTAACTTTACCCAAGTCTTTCTCTCTCTGCTAGGTATGACTTCATCACCTTTCTACCCCCTGATGGCTTAATAAATATCCCCAGGTTCCACAAGATTTAATTTACCCTTTCTCTAAATTTTACAGTTCCAGGGATGACTGACCACTTTGCTGTGTTTTCTATTCATATATATACTTTTTTTTTGCCTCTCCTATTTAGTTCTCAATTCCACATACTTTTTTTAAATAAAGATTATACAAATGTTAGTGTATATACATGTATATCAGTGTCACTACTTTCGTGTTTTGTTAAATAATTTGCAAAGCAATGGAATAGGATATTTTACTGCACAGATTATTTTGACTTAGATATGTATGCTCTAATTATAAGATAATTTTTCCATATAATAATCTTTTAGTACTGGCCTTAGTATGTTGCGTACTTTGAAAGAAAACCTTTTCTCAGGATCCAGCTACAACAGCTGCATAGAATCATAGAATAACTAGAGATCGGAAGGGACCTTGGAAGATCATCTAGCCCAATCCCCCTGCTACAGCAGGATCACCTAGACCAAGACGAACAGGAACACATCCAGGTGGGTCTTGAACATCTCCAGAGAAGGAGACTCCACAATCCCCCTGGGCAGCCTGTTCCAGTGCTCTGTTACCCTCACTGTGAGGAAGTTCCTTCTGATATTTATATGGAACCTCCTATGTTCCAGATTGCACTCACTGCCCCTTGTCCTATCACTAGACGACCTTGAGAAGAGCCTGGCTCCATCCTCCTGACACCCACCCTCACACATTTTTATATGCATTAATGAGGTCACCTTCAGCCTCCTCTTCTCCAAGCTCAAGAGACCCAGCTTCCCCAGCTTTTCCTCATAAGGGAGGTGTTCTACTTCCTTCATCATCTTTTTTGCTCTACACTGGACATCCGCCAACAGAGATGTGTCCTTCTTTAACTGAGGGGCCCAGAACTGGACACAATACTCCAGGTGTGGTCTCACTAGTGCAGAGTAAAGGGGGAGAAGAACCTCCCTTGATCTGCTAGCCACCCC
>VZRI01013894.1:93261-208723 GCA_013397515.1 Upupa epops | reverse complement strand
GTCCTAATGACTCTCTTGTCCCTGATGTGCCTGACGTGTCCGGGACAAATTGTTCCATCACCTTCCCTGGGATGGAGGTGAGGCTGACTGGTCTATAGTTACCTGGGTCCTCCTTCTTACCCTTCTTAAAGATTGGAGTGACATTTGCTAACCTTCAGTCCCTAGGCACCTCTCCTGATCCCCATGACTTAGAAAAGATGACGGAGAGTGGCTTAGCAATGACTTCTGCTGTTTCCCTTACCATGCACTGGCGCATCCCATCAGGGCCCATGGATTTATGTACATTCAGTGTGCTCAACTTATCCCTAACCCAGTCCTCGTCAACCAAGGCTGGCTCCTCTTTTGCCTTGACTTCCTCTGGAGCCTCAGCAGTCTGGGCTTTGATACCAGGACAGCTCCCAGGTGTATAGACAACGGCAAAGAAAGTGTTCGGTGTGTCTTCTTTCTCTGCATCCTCTGTCTTCAGGGCACCCACCTCATTTAGCAGGGGTCCCACATTGCCTCTAGGTTTAGTTTTACCTGCAATGTATTTGAAGAAGCCCTTTCTGTTACTCTTGACCTCTCTTGCAAAGTTGAATTCCAGGGAGGCCTTGGCTTTCTTAGTTGCATCCCTACATTCTCTCACTGGAGCCTTATAATCACCCAAAGTGGCCATCCCCTCCTTCCATGACCTGTAGACTTTCTTCTTCCTCTTCAGTTTGCACAGTAGCTCCCCATTTTACCACACAGGTCTTGTAGCTCCCTTCTTTGACTTCTTTCCTGACAGGATGCACTTGTGTTGTGCTTCAAAGAAGTGGTCTTTGAATGATGACCAGCTATCTCGGGCCCCTTTATCTTCCAGTACCCTGTCCAATGGGATTTCCCCTAGCAATTGCTTGAAATGGCCAAGTTGGCCCTCCTGAAGTCCAGGGTAAAAGAACCTTGGTAAAAGAGCCTGTTGAGCTGCACTCCACCGTTGCTGTGTGAGGTCTGTAACTTGTTTCAAAATGAAGCAAACACAAAACCTGATAATATTTATCACAGGGTAGATGGTGGGTGGTGGATGGTTATAGATGGTAGAAGGAAGAAAATTCAAGCTATGAAACTTGTCTAATTCAGTCAAAGGCACAGGTTTGTTTTTCAATACTGTAATAAATAACAGTAAACCTCCACATTTCTCTATGTTTACGTAGATCTTACTTTCATTAAATTAACCAGATATAGTCTAATTTGAAATGGGGGGGGTTTAGTTCTGAGAGAGGAATGATGTAACTAAGAAATAAACTGGTTTTGATTATAAAATGGAGAGACTCAGAGAGAAGAAAATGGTGAAAGTAAAACAATAACTGTCAAATGAGGAGGTAATTAAGAAGAAAGAGAGGAAGAAGTGAATTGGGATACAGACCTGAAAGAATGCAAATGGAAAGAAGGAGCTGACATAAACAAAGGTTCCTACTGAAGGGTACCATGGTCTTAACACTCTTTATGTTCATAGAATAATTTGTTGAGAGATTCATCATCTCTTGTTGGCCTTAGGCTCAGGTTTCCTGGGGCACAGAAGAAAAAGGCATTCATCTTGGCAGTGAATAAAGGACTTGGCTAGACAATGCATCCAAATCTGGGAAATGGTCAGTTTCTCAAGACTAATGATTAGGATATGCCTAGAGTGAATAGTAGGGAAGAAAGAAGTCATTCAGGAAATGTATCTGTAAAACACTAAAAAATCTCATCCCCCTCCTTCCGCGTGGCTCACCTCTCCACTTTGATCCCATACTCTCAGGGGCTGCACTGTATTCCCATCTTGTGTGAGGATGAGAGGAGTCAAGCAAAAGACAAGCAAGGCATAACTTCAGCAGTTCAGTAGTGTCACTTCTTGATAAACCTCTATTGCCTTTTGCTGTTTATCTTTTGTATCATGACACTCTTGTGGTATTATTTAACTTCCGTGAGCGGGAACCGTAATTCATGCAAATTTAATAGACTCCTCAGGGCAGGATCAGTTATAAGTGCACCAATCCTGGCAGAGGTTTGTTCAACGTGTTCTTAAAAACGTCCATTGATGGAGCTCTTACAGTCTCCCCAGGCAACTTAATCTACCACTTTACTGCTAAAAATGTTTCCCAGATGCCTAACTGGAATGTCATTAATTTAAGCCCATGAATCCTGACCTCTTTCAACATCTCTCACATAGTTCAAATATACTATTATATGTCTCCTCATTTTTTTCTCTACTTCATAGTCCAGTTTTCCCAATCATTGTTGCTTGTTGCTGGTCACCTACCAAGGGAATATCAACAAGGGGGGATTTTTTAAAAATAGTAAGTAAAATAGATATCACTGACATTTCATTGGACTGGCTCTGTCTCAGAGCTGTAGAGGCTTAAACTTCATCTGGCTGGACTGTGTGCCAGATTAAGTTAAAACAGAGAAGTAGATGTCCTCAAAAAAGTAAGAGAAACACCCCAGAAAAGAATTAGAAGAATGACAGATGACCATGCTTTCCTTGCAAGGCTGCTAGGAAAACTCAGAGCATAGTTTTTAAGTTTCAGTGAGGAAATGTACTTTCGTGTTACTAGTCTGGGGAGGGCAGGGGTGAATAGCTTAATTTTTCTTCCTGATGACTAGCAGTAGTCAGCAGGTAATAAATTCACTTATTATTGCTAATGACACTGACAAGGAAAAACTGACAAGGAATGTTTAGTAAGCTGTATGAAAAAATAACGGTCAATATCATATCAGCTAGGAATCAGCATTTTCCAGACACAGGATGGAACAGGAAGATGTTGCTGTGGTGATGAATTGTACACTATGGTGTCAGTTAGTTGAGAAGATTAAAAAATAATTTATTATTCTAGTTTCTATGTGTTTTGAGTATAAATTAAGATTTCATGAAAGTACAGTGTATCTACAGCTCGGGTGAGGTTAATTCTATGGTAAGTCTGTAAGACTTGAGATCCAAGGATTCTTCCTATGTACCTGGCTATGTAGCAGTACTATATATCAGGAAAAATTTGAAGAATCTACAACATCCTTGATGGCTCCTTTGCTTCCAAGGTATGAAAATTCAACACAAGGCAGGAACACAGTGAAGCTCACAAAGAGTACTATAGGGAGCCATAGAAATTAGGAAGTGCTGTAGCTAGAATTACATTCTTTACCATTTACTTGTCTTTCTGCTCAAGTGACAAAACTGGGAAGGAGGAATAATTCCCCTCATCAAAGATGATGAATCATAGAATCAGAGATCTGAATCATAGAATTGTAGAATCATTAAATCATTTAGACTGGAAAACTCTTTTAGGGTCAGCAAATCCAACTGTTAACTTAATTCTACCAAGTCCACTGCCAATTCATTTCCCTAAGTTCCATTCCAGACTTGTTAACAACTCAATGGATGGTGATTCAACCACCTCACTGGGAAGCCTGTTCCAAGGCCTGATGACTGTTTCAATTAAGAAGTTTTTCTTAATTTCTAACCTAAACTTGCCCTGGCAAAACTTCACCCATTTCCTCTTGTCCTATCACTTGTTACTCATGAGAAGAGACCAACAGCCCCCTCCTACAACCTGCTTTCAAGTAGTTGTAGACAGCAATATGGTCTATCCCACTCCTCCTTTTCTTCATACTGAATAGCAACAGCTCCTCAGACACTCCTTACAATCTCTGTTGTCCATATCCTTCATCAGCTTTGTTGCTCCTCTTTGGACATGCTCCAGCACCTCAGTGTCTTTTTAAATAAATGTTCCCAAAAGTGAACACAGTATTCAAGGTGTGACCTCACCAGTGCTAAGTACAGGGGGGACAATCACTTCCCTGCTCCAGCTGGTTCCACTATTTCTGATACAAGCCAGGACGCTGTTGGTCTTTTTGGCTACTTGAGCACACTATTGGCTCATATTCAGCTGACGATCAATCAATAAGCCCAGGTCTATTTCTGACCCCAAGGTCAAGTACCTTTCCAGTCATTCTTACTGAAGCCTATAGTGTTGTAGTGGGTTGTTATGACCCATGTGCTGGAAGCAGCAGTTGACCTTGTTGATGCTCATATAATTTGCCTCAGTCTATTAATCTAGCCTGTCCAGGACGCTCGTTACAAAATTTTTAGCCTCAAGCAGATCAACACACCCACCCATCTTGGTGTCTTCTGTAAACTTACTGAGGGCACACTGAATTCCTTCACCCAGATTTAATGTTGACATTAAATAGCATAGGTCCCCAAAACTGAACTCTGGAGAACGTCACTCAGGACTGGATGATGCAATCATATGTGTTCCCTAGTTTTCAATAGCTGGATCAAAAATTCAGAAATGGAGGGGGATATCAAAAGTTCAGGAGCAAGTAGAGCTTTGGGATAATGCAGTCATAATTTCCTTTTACAATAGCAAAACGCTAGTGTATATGTGGTTACCACATGCATTACAAGGTTACAAGGAGAAGGCGGCACTGCTAATGGCAACTGGCTTGTTCTACTGGTCCAAACAATCCTAATTATTACTTTTGGGAAAAATATGTAAAATACTCTGGAGAACACAGTTACAGCAAGCCCAACAAAAGCCTCTGTTGACCAAATGCTGGCAGCTTTTCTGTCAGAGCTAATGCTGATTGCAGCTGGGAATAGGTTAATTATTGACTCCAGAAGACAAATCCAGCAAAGGACTTAGGTGCCTGGACCAGAAAAGGAGAGTAATCCAGAAAAGCTTGCAGAAACCACAGAAGTGTCTGAGACACTAAGCATATTTGTGATTTGGTCATAAAATTTATTAAGGAGACTTTCTGTTGCTATGGCATGACTGAGCATCCAGGCTTCATACTAATTCAGATTCCTTAAGTTCTTTGCAGGACTTAACATGTTAGATGCTGGATCACAACAGATATACAGTGGCAACCCTAAATCTGCAGTCATAAGTGTCTTTCATAACAACTACATCTCTCTCTTCCACGTAAAAGAAAAATAAATTCTTGCAATACTAGTTCAGAAATTGAAAGACCTCAGTTTAACCTGAGCTTCACATTATGGTGCACAGCCAGCACTGGACATACAAGGACTCACCTTGAGTCACACTGTTGGAACAGTCATGCTCTGCAGAAAAAATTTTAGTGTTTTATAGAAAAGGAATAAAGAGGAAGAAGGAAGAAAGAGACAGTGAGTTGATTAAGTCCCTCGAAATACGCTGGGCTATTTCATCCTCCTAGAAGATGAGCATTTTATTGTCCAGAATATAGTTTCATATGTCATGAATAACAGCAGTTGCACTGATCTGTACAGGGATATGGTTTTACTGGTATGCTGAAGAAAAATATTCTTCAGTCTCTACTTCTGAGCTTCTTCATGCCTGATAGCCCTCACGAAGCTGCACCTCAGGCTGTCCAGTCCAGTCTCCAACCCATTCCTGGCATTCAGTTAATTCCAGAATAAATGAATCCCTAAAGTACTGCCTTTAATGTTTTTGTTTCCTTCACCTATGCTGACCTCAGCAAGTGAGGGTTTCTGTGCCTGGGTGAACTGTCAATATAAAGCAAGGCAAGCTTGCATTTCCTCAGAGGAATATCAATGCTGAACACTGATCTCATGCATGTGCACCCTACAAAATATTTTGTGTGTCCCCCCCATTTCTTTTCTGCTCAGCAAAACCAGACCCTAGCCTTTTTTATTATTTTTCTGATTAAGACATACATAAGATTCCATGATTTAAGATCTCATAATTTATTAACCATTTGTTTAATTTAATTCAATTCTGGTGGGAAATTCTACCTCAGACGCAAACCTCATATGACACTATGAGGCAGACGTACATGTTATATATATATTTAACTTACATTTGAAGATGAGGACCAAAATCAAACACGCACACACTGGGAATGAGTAGCAATTTTAAATATGGATAAGCTACTGTTCCTCTATAATGTTGTTTGTTTACTAACTACAAAAGATAAGATGCTTGAGAAGCATATAAGCATCAAATAATAGATTATATCAACTCTTTTTTAATTGTGTTATAAGAATGGAATATACATGAATACCTAGGAGATTAAAGACATTTATAAGGGAAGAAAAGCAATCTAATGGAAATATCTAACAAGTAGAATTGAAGGTAACAGGAATTTTTGAAAGGAATCAATAAAATAAATCCAAACAGAAGTAGCTGCATGGTATTTTACAATATGAATAGTAACACAGAAAAGGCAGAAGCATTCAATAAGCAAGCCTTTTTATAGGTAAGAAAAAAACACATTATACAGTCTCTTTCAAGCATGATGAAGCACTTTTGAGTCCAAAAGCAATTCAGTTTAAACATAAATACCAGAACTAATCAGCAATAAATCAACAGGTGATTTACATGCAAGAAATTTAGGTTGAAAATGGAATGAGAAGCTCCCTGGGCCATAAGTACTGTATTTTCAGTAGCACTTAAACTACTTTGACACTCAAAATTCAAAAGACAAAAATCTAAAGTAAATGTCTGAGATAATAATAGACATTATCCTGTGCAAAATAATGGATTATATAGAACTTCATTAACAAAGAATTGAAGTAATATAATTAAGGCCAATCAATATAAGCTCTTGGCAATTTTGTCTTGATATTGTAACATGATTAGAAGTTTAGTTGCTAAAAGTAATTGTGTGAATATAATACCGCCAAACTCCTGTGTGGCATATGACTTGGTGACTTGTGACATTTTGAGTATTAAATTAAAACAATATATTATATAACATCAATTAAATGGATTAAACAAGCTACTTGATAGCTCTTCAAATGTAATTGTAAATGACTAATCATTGTTGACTGGTTCCAGTGGGTTTAGTTCTATTTAACATTTTTATCAATGACCTAGCATAAAACATAAAATCATCACTAATAAAGTTTTCAAATGACATAAAGATGGAAGGAACAGCAAATAATAAAAAGGAAAGATCATTGATGCAGAATGATATGAAGCCCTTATGATCTCAAATTTAATGCAAGAAAAGAGTGTGTATTTGAGACCAAACTTGCACAAAAAGCATTCACATTTAGATTACCACAACTGAGTTAATGAATGACTAGAGCGTGAGTTTTGTGGCTTATATTATATGCAAGGAAAAAAGTTCATCTGATCCTGTTGTGAAAGAGCAGGTACGACTAAGCATCTTGTCAAGCATCAGGCAAGCTGACTGTGAAACACACAAGTGTTGGTTGTCTTTGCTAAGGCATCAGGAACTCTTGTTTTGACTGTGACAAATACGTGTGTGACAAATGTAGGGTGGTTAGTCACTGGAATGGATTGCCCAGGCAGGCAGAGGAGTCCCCATCCCTGGAGATGTTTAAGAAAAGACAAGGACATGGTAGTTAGTGCCATGGACTAGCTGATTGTGGTGATGTTATCTTATAGTCTGGACTTGATCTCAAAGGTCTTTTCCAGCCTCAATAATTCTGTGATTCTGTGTGTAACTGTCACTGTTGGAATCCAGTTCTCTCCTGTCATGAAAAAGAAGCATTCATCCATCTCATGTGATTATGTATGTGGCACTGAAGTAAACATTCTCGTAAAACACATCAGTTCTGTGATTTATCTGAGGTTGAAAAGGAGAAGCTGATCTTCTCAGTTAAATGCTTACTAGGTCAACATATGGGACTTACTTTGATCTTGGCTCATGCAAGACATCAGGAAAAAGACGCCTTCTATTAAAATTTCATGTCTTATAATTAATGATCCCTTTCATAAAATTGCCTCTAATATCTTTGAATCTTAGACAGACTGAGTCTACCTGCAGGGAGAATTTTCTTTGCAGAGATGCATGGGAGATCATAAATTGCCCAGTTTCAGTAATTTATTGGGTCTTCAAGGGGCTAAAACTTCCTTTTTCTAAAGAGCAAAATTCAAAAGAAAGGAATTTTCTGCTGTAATGAAATTACATATGGAAATGTTAAATATCTACAACAGATTCAAGCACTTTATACACAATGCCTCCCAAAGAAATTTTGAATCTACAGAAATCTGTAATAATATTTATTGGTTTGGATCTCCTTCCCCCGCCCCCAAAAGAAAAACAAATAGTCTACAACTTTCAGTTATTAAGTCCAGATCTGTGATATCAGGTGGATATCAGATATCCAAAAATTACCTAAGCACAGGTCAGGTGAAGAAATTAAATTAAGCCACATATCCAGTATATACTCACACCAAAATGGAAAGGATTCCCCTTACAAACAGAAATAAAAGCTGCAAAGCAGCTTGCAGTGGGCAGCTAAGAAAAACCTCTCACAGAAACTGTATCTATAAGACAGATGCTATGAAACTCAGAGCACCTACTGATGAACAAGGAGGCAGCTTGGTGCAGGATGTGGCCGCCCCAAGCACACATCTGAGCAGTGGCTAGACTTGAGAGCCCAGAAGAACCATCTGAAAGTCCAAGCCTAAATTTCCTCTGTTGCCAGTGAAGCAGGGACTTGGAAACTGCACATTAAGAACTCTGAGTCGTTCACCACAAGCTTTCCAAGACAAGTGCCATTGTCCCATTACCTGTAAAATGCATAATAATTGTTGAATGCCTATGGAAAAATCAAGGATTAACCTTCAGGAAAAAAATCTGTTTCATTTACACATATTGGGTGCCTATGTTTCTCAGCAAGTTATAATGTGACTTAAGCAATTGTGCTAATAATTTTATTTTCTAAACATAAAATTTGGATAGAAATCAGATCTTGGTCCCAGGATGACTAGATCCTCCATGCTGTTCTTCCAACTCTGAAATAACTTTCTATTAATACAGCCTGCCACTGGCTGTCATATTTATAAGAGCTCTTCCAAAATCTCAGACAACTCCAGAAGGAAGTAAAGTTGGAGTGATGTATTTGTGGCCAAAATGTTCTTTTTTGCTGTTTTTTGTTTGTTTGGGTTTTTTTAAGGAGATTAAATCATTATTTGCTGTAAACCTTTTGAAGCTCTTCCTTCCCCAGTACTGAATCACTGGCCAAATTACACTAGTACTTGTTTTCATTTCCAGTTACTTAGAAGGTAGATACTACAATTGCTTTTTTTCTTTCCAGTCATGTACAGTCTAACTACTGGTGCTGCTGGATTCAAGGAGACTTTCCACTATTACCCCTCAAAGGCACCAGAATTATTATTCCAGTTATTTTTTTCCATATTCCCTCAGAGCAAAGTCGCCTTAGAACTTTTTCTTGTGCTTATAAACATACAATGACTTGTGAAGAATTTATTCAGCTCAGATAAGGCTGGATGCATTCTAAAAATTACTGTTGTTATTTATACACTGTTTTGCATTGTGTAATTGAATTTGGTGGTTGCAAAAGCCTTGGAGATTGAAAACTTTTGTTTATATATTCACAAAACGATTGTTGGAAATGCAAGTTTGCCCAGCTAGCCTGAGTGGTGGGCCTCAGGAGAGGCCTGTTGCAGAACTCAAAAGACACTTCAGATCCAGTGAAGTCCTGGGGTTTATGATACTAATTGCAGAAATTGCACCAAATTTTAAGTTTCTAACTTAGAGGCATAGTGCTTCTTGTTACTCCACACAGTTACAAGAGACGAAGATGGGCAACTGCCAGGTCATAGGCAGAGACGTCTTGCATGCCTTTGCTGACCCTATGGAACATTTGGACATCTTGCACACTTAACATCCTATCTTCTACCTTTGAAGTTACAGTGCACCAGAGTCTCCTGGGTTGTTGTGAGAAAGAACATTCAGATGTTACCAGGTCTCAGCTACTGCTGAGATAGGCAGGAGACACTTAGTCTCCTTGGCCATCTGGTCCTCAAGAGCTAAGCTCCACACTGACCTTTTCATGCAGACTACATGTTTCTCAGAGGTGTATCAAAGCTGGTAGCTGAAGTGGCAAACTAATCACTTGCGTGTAGAGCATACTGCTGCAGGCACTGGGGTGATAGATTGTCCAATTTTACTAAGAAAGGTTTCTTGGATAAAAGAGATTACAATAGGGGTATGCACAGCTGTCTTTGTTGTGGACTAAACAATAATAGGCATGGTTCTGGTGCTTTTTTATTTTTCATTGTCAGTGACTTTCTCAAAAAGGGAAAACACCTTCAGTGAAAAGTTTTTAAAAGGCTGTGATTTGCATAAATATTTTAGATCATTTCCAAAGTAACAGCTGTCATGGAAGGCTGTATTTCCATTTGTTTACAATAATGGGAAATCATTACCATTTTGATGTCCCCTGAGAATTGAAAAATACATATATAAGCACAGAGCAGATTAACACGTAGAATGAGTGTGTGTTCTTGTGTTCACAATGGCTGAGCTGCCCCCACCGCAGCTGGGAGCCATAAGGTTATACATTTGCACTGCCCCTCCATGATAATCTCATATTTAATTGTGTAATATTTTAATTTTCTCTCAAAGAAACAGAGCTGTTCCGTTCTAACCTGTGACACATTTGGATGTTTGGAAAATTTCCAGATAGTCTAATTATTTTTTTACTTTTCTGTGCATTTATTTATTTCATATGTCCAAACTTTTTTCACACATGCAATGCACACAGGATGTGTAGTTTAGCTTAGTTATATTAAAAATGTTTGTGCTGAAGGCCTATACATGTATTACTGACTGTTACAAAACAGGCTGGCATATGCAGTATCAAATCTACATAAGCATTCTCTCATAAAAGCCATAGACAAAGTAGAAAGACTTCATTGCAAATTTGCCAGAGATCTAGTTTTTGTTTTCAAAACAGTACATGACACCAAGCAAAAATTCTTTACCTCTTTTATGGCCATATGAAAATTAGGTATGTAGTTTAACTTGATATTTTTCTGCTTTTAAATTCATTACAGACAAAAAGTTACTCGTCAAGGACTATGTTTGTCATCATTCCTCACTTACCAGATGCTATCAGACTGATGCTTTTCTGAAGAAGATGGTATCAGAAATGCAGTATCAGACAAATAATATCATTTGTATGTTTTGAGTCCACAAAATCCACTGAAACATAACATAATCTTAGCCATACACTCATTCCATTTGAGCTCCAGGTTGAAGTCTGCAGCATCAGTAAAATTGTTAGATCCATCTCAGCTGCTATTGCTATTACAGCATTGATGGGACCCTGGCAGCTAGCTTTGTTAGCACTGTTACAACAGTGCTGTACCCAAATGTATATGTGTCAGCCTTGTGCCTATGCTTGCATCAATACCTGAACTGATACCATTATAGTGCTGACTGCAGTAGCACAGAGTTCCAGACAACATTAACACTAGGAATTTGCCCAAGGTTGATTCAAACTCACCCTGCCATGACTACGTGACTCTCAGCACAAGAGCCAGATCTCTGAAAATCAGCTCAGGGAGTTCCTACAGTTACTTCAGTCAAAATTTTTTTTTGTGTGATACAGACATGGCTTAGGTGTCATTGAAGGGGTCATAGATGACAAATACCTCTTGTGGTAACTCATAGTTTCTGAATCTGTAGGAGTCACTGCCATGCCTTATGTACACTGAGGGCCAAATCTGGAAAAGGATTGTCATGCCATAATGCTCCATGATGCCATGACTACTTCTCACATGCCAGCTTCCTGAATAATACTTACAAAACCAAGCTATGCTCTGAAGTCTTTTCACAGCGGGGTGGGAAACATTCAGTTTCTAAGATGAGGATTCGCAACAGCAGCAAGGTAAGTGGAAAAAAGGGGAAAGAGTTCAATACCTAAAATAGCCAAATGGAGGAATGAACAGGAAATATTTGAATTCCTATCCTTTCCTAGAGTTAAGTGCCTATACCAAAAAGTGACTGAGGGCATCTGAGACCACTGTCTTACTCTACTCTGAATTGCTTAAGTCCCTGAGGGGTATAAAGGATTTTTCTTCTAAGAGAAAACTGAGTGAACATTCAACCTATGATGGTTAATGACACTCATCTCAGGCAGGTTCTGTAGCCTCTTTAGATTCTAACCTGCTCTTAGTTCCTACAGAAGGTCTTACTCGGTGTAGCCAAGTATAGAAGACTGACACCTGTTTTAAATGTTTTTGAATCTGTGCTCAGATGTGAGGCAGCATAGATCTGTCACCATTGATAACAGCATCAAAAATGGGAGAAGATTACATTTCTCTAGGCTACCTGTATGCCTTCAGCTGCTTATACAATGACTCCTCATACATAATACATGTACAGTCACTGGGCAACAACTGCCCATTTTCTTTCTACCCTTTCTAAATTTGATAGCTCACCAAGACAGAAAACTAGAGAAGCAGCTTTCCTGGTCTCAAAGGAAAATCAAAGCTGAAGAAACAATGGGCAGGATCAGCACCAGCTAATTACTTAGTGAATATTTTGTAACTACTAGTTAATGAAGTGCATTGTCATAGTTTGAATTTTTATGGGACTTGCAAATTGCAAGCTGAATTTTTGCAGCTCTGCAGACAAAAGCAAGGGTTTGGAGCTTCTGGTTTCAGGTTTCTGGTTCCTTGTACTTCACTTTTTAGTTGTTCAGAAATATGAAATGTCACTGTTCTGAAGGCATCATGCCCCGAGAAAGTGGTGAATGGAGAGAAAGTAGAAGTTGGAGGTTCAGAGATCAGTGGAAGGAAGTTTTCATATTAATTCCATTGTTTGCTGAAATTGAGGGAGTTCTTCCCTCTTGTGATCATATGAATGAGCATGCTGGAAATGGAGAACTGGTTTGGAAGCACAAGTAACAGAGGAATGGATCTAAAATTCTCCCTGATACTGAGGGATGCATGCATGAACTCCATGTTTCCAGAAAGAGCAAAAGCTGGAAGTCTCTTCCCTTTGAAGGGGTGGAGATAGCAGTTTGGCCCAGTTATGTAAGAGCATGGAATTAATCTCTCCATGTCTTTTTTTTGTGGGTTTTATATGGGGTGAATTAAATACGTCTTATTGTTTTTTTTTTCCCCAGATTGAGTTAGTTTTGGTTTGGGCTACAACTCATAAATAATTTCTGAACACTCTTTGTTTTGTTTTTGTTTCATCCCATTAGCTCATTAACTAAATTATATGGTTAATTGTGTCTTAGGATAAAACTCCTTGACACAGAGGTTTTTCTTATAGTCACTGGAGAGTAACAGTTCACTTTTATACTACTGCAAAGAAAGGAATAATGGAACTTTTGGTGTTTTTATGGAATTTGTATCAGATTACAAACTTAGGATCCCACATCAGTAGTTTTCTTATTATTTGCCTACTGAGCTGTAGACTTTATTGAGGAAGACCTTTCCTGCAAGTACAGGAAAAGAGGCTGTAAGAGGTGGGTGTTGGTCTCTTCTCACAAGTGACAGGACAAGAGTTTCCTTTTTTTCATTTTTACTTCATTTCTGGCCTCAAGTTTTGCCACGGGAAAATTAGGTCGTACATTTGGAAAAACTCTTTATTGAAGGTGCATCAGGCATTACCATGGACTTCCTAGGGAAGTGATTGAGTTGCCATCGGTTGTTTTTAAAGTTCATGTAGATTCAGAGCTTAAGGACATGTTTTAGTGGTAGACTTGGTAAAGTCAAGTTAAAACATTTTCTGTGAGAAATGTTCCAGATAATATTATAGCAGACAAATAATGCTGAGGATCGTCGCTTCACCTGAATTAAAATACAAAGACATGTCTTTGTTTCAAATAATGTCTTTGTTTCAGATTTTTAAATGACAGACTTTTAGAAATAAACAAACCAGACAACGTCCCACATGTAAATATTTTAGATAGGAACCTACATATTTTGCAGTTCAGAAGTTTCAGTGTTTCTTGGGAAACTAGTATAAACATAAGAAGAAGAATGCTCTTTCACTCCTATGTAAGTCTGCAGGACAATTTAAGCATAAAAAATGTAGTACTACTGCCAAGCCTTCTCAAGTGGTTTAAATAAGCCTAATTCATACATGCTATAAAGAGCATATGATCTCTACACATAAATAAAGTTTGAAAGAGTACATGAGTCACAGACAGGAGGCCTGAAGAAAGAATGTCTAAAGTTGGTCAATAGTCTCTCAATCTATATAGACTTTGTAGTATTGATGCATGTTGTCTATAGTTTCTATTAGAGAAATACATTTTTCTTCTATGGTGCTAGTAAGTATTCATCCTCTAAATAAGAGCATTGAAATATTATTTTACTGAGATTCTACACTGTAAACAGTAAAGCACTAAGGTCACATTTACATTAAAATATAGACCAAGTCTTCTACATGCACTGTTTGTTCCACAGCAGGACAAACACTGGTCACATTTACTGTAGAGTAAATCCATTTATTTGTAAGGGAGCAGTAAGAAAAAACAAAATTTTATTTTACTTTACAAAAACAAATTTTTCAAATTAGCAGTTGAGAATTAATCTGGCAGTCTTGAGTATAAAATATTGCATTCAATTAGAAAATACTAGGAAATTAACATGCTGATTTAGCTTGTGTTAGAATACTGCACAAGTTGCAGGTTTTTTGTGTCCTGACATGTTTTGCTGTGATAAAGGATTAGTACAGCTGGTAGGAAAAACTTCTTTGCACATTGTATATAAACTGCACAACCTTTCCTGTATCAACTTTATGCTCCAATAAACAAGACAATAATGACAAATTATCAAAGCAGTTCTCAGATGTGACCCTCAATTGGAAGAGCAGCGATTTAATGAAGACAAAAGCTAGGTGAAAGCTGCTAATATCATTTACTGATAAACAGATTTTCTCAAGAGGCTCCTAGCTCAATCCCCAGAGGCCCCATAAACCTGCATAATTCCATTTAAAATATTGTGCAATTCACTAAATTAGTCTTTGAACATCCTTACTATCCAATTACAAAGCCCCAGCATGGACAGAATAATGAAATTTTTCAAACTGTGGAATGCATGTGGTCTTAACAAACTTATGACAAACACTGAAATTAGCTTTCAGTTTTGAAGCCAGTAAGGACTATTGCTAATGCTTCAAGTCAGAGATAAAACAATGAAACACTATTGCAGTGGTGAAGCAGGATGTAAAAAAAATAAATCTTTGGCTTATACAGAATTCTCAATACAGTCTACCTTCAGGAAAAAAACATAGAAAGGTGTTGAATGATGTTTTTGCATTTGCAAGCTATTTGGCCTGCTTAAGTTCTAGTAACAGCTTTACTGAATAAAGGGTACAAAATACCTCCTGGACACTTTTATCTCCCAGGCAGGCAGAAAAAGGCGAGAGTTTCTGAAGTGAAATTTATTTCTGTTCAAGCATTGGAAGCTGTATTATTAAAGCCATTTGTCATGGTTTGAATATTTCTGCCTGATTCACCATTAAATTGGCCTTCTAATTACCAACTTTGTCATGAAAAGCAGTTGAGCTGCTTCATTCACCAGAAAACTTCAATCCCTTAATAATAGCTTGGTTCAAGTAGTGGGGGAAACATTGTTATGCTTAAAATTTAAAATAGGTGGGATAGTCATTACAAAAAAACCCTCTAAAATCCACATTTTAGATTCAAACAAGAAAATCAGAACTGAAATTTGAAACCATTAATGATGGTTTCAAATGCTACCCAGAGAATATTTTGAATCTATTTTAATGATTTATTAATTTGGATGGTAAATATTTTACCACTTAAAAATGCATGTATTTCGAATTTATATAGAAAGCTGAAATTAATCCATGTAACTTAGTGAAACACATGCTCCCAAATCTTAATGTTATAGAGGCTCAGGACAATGCGCAGAAGTAATAGTGAAATAATTTGTCAAATTAGTGTGAATGATCATGCAGTAATAATTGCATTTATAAATGGTTAAGCAGATATCAAAATGACTTCACTTACTGGACATACTCATGAAACTGTGATAGTAAGGTTGTATATGCAATTATTAATTACTTTCTTTGATAGCTATGGCATGCCATGCACTTACCCTCGCAGTTCTGTACAGTGAGCTCTCAACCCCACTGGAGTTCATATGCCAAATCATATTTAAGGAGGTTTTAAAGGTAAATGTGGGCTTTATTATAAAAATTTCATCTCTTCTCTGTGACAAGTATTCTAATTGCATGAATTGAACACATATACATACAATATATAGCTTATATATTTATGTGAAGCCTACATCTATCCATCTACATTTTTTAAGATTTCAGTTCTTTCCTAATATATCTCAAAAAGTAGGAATCTGGATATTAGTGACTGTTCTTCTGTAAAACAGATACTGATCCTTATTGTCATTTGCAGAGTAAGTCTGGAAAGCTTGTTTATGTAGACTTTTAATCAAGACTTGGTAGGTAACATTTTACTGTCCTTAGGCCCTTCTTGACCAAGATTTGTCATACAAGGTTGTGACAGTCATTCTGGTAGTTCAAATAGCTCCCTTCCAATATTTGACAAAAGATGAGATGAAAAACCCTCCCAGCGTACCCCAAGAAAGATGCAAAATTTTGTTAGTTACATCTACACCCAGGCTGGAGTATCATGTTAACCTTGTTTTCCAAGGGAAAGTTACACTTCACTTAACCCAAACATGCTTTTGCAGGAGGTATGGCTTAGGTCCTTAGAAGTCTGACTCACCTATTAGATTGCTCATGCTTTTACTACTATATAGTTCCGTGGTCAGTGTTGAAGGTCTCCCAAGCAAGTCCAAAAAACATGGGTACAGCCATCAGAAAAGATGTTAGGAAGCAAAAGGCAAACCCTTAGATCTTTCTATGTTTACTACCATATTATTGAAAACATAGTGATGTCTATAATAGAGCTGAGCAACAGCAACCAGCAGAACACAGGGATGAATAGAAAAATACGAAGTTACAAGCAATGCAATGGATGACCTTCGGTTCACTCCCTTTTCTGAAGCTACAAGAATTCTTAAGTCCGTATACAGATGGTCTGAAAACCCTGTAGGATGAAGATATTTGCTGTACAGGGTGCTGAATCCAGGTATCTCCTCAACTGTATACTGTGAATCCAAATGTTATCACAAAAATATCATGCATACCCCTGATTTCTGCAAAATCTTTCTGTTTCTATAAGAAAATGTATTTAACTGCAGGGTACTTTCACAGAGGATGTACTCACTGACTATTGTACTTGACCCAGGTGCAGGAAATTGGTGCAGATTAGAAGAAATTACAAATAAGTGAATGAGAAATTTGGAGTACTACAATGAGAAAAATGGATATAAGGATGTGTTAGCAGCAAGCCATCAGAGGATGGGAGTTTTATTACTGTGACAAAAGTATCACCATACTTGAGGAGATATGCTTGAGGTCTATACTGCAGAGAAGACAGGAAGATCAAGGGAAAAAAGAAATTTGCAAGAAGAAAGAAAATATACACAAAAATCTTTCTGATAGGGATGCATTCTTTGTACAATGTCAGCACAATGGTGCCCTGACTATTATCTAGATATCAGTCTAATACAAATGATAAATTAAAATTATAACTAATAAGAAGACAGTGGTGGAAGGAAGACATTCTCAGAAATAAAACATATTGCCATGATGGTAAAAGATTAACATTTTTCTTATTAAATGATGAGGGTACTTTTTAATATCGGCATTATAATAGACTATACGATGAATCTCTTTATCATACCTAAAGCGCTGTTAATTCATCTTTCATGAATACATTAGGAGAGAGGGTTTTCCCACAGGCAAACACATCATACATATTTGCAAATGTCTTACATAATGATGCAAACACTATGCATAGAGAGTAGCTGTATTATGGTGAAAGGGAGAAACAACACATGCACAAAAGAGACTTTCATTCAATTTCATTAAATACTTAAACCGACAAAATAATGTCCAATTTGCTGTGTATAAATCTTGTAGGCAAGGAAAAGGCTGCTGCTTAAATTTATTCTTTAGCTTAAATTCAACCATTCACAATAAGGACTTGATGACCGTAGATAAAACAGATCATTTGTTAGCATGTGGATTGCATTTGTTCTTAAAATAAAACACTGCTCATTTTACAGATACAACTACCAGCACATTCCTAAATATCTTCTTTGGGAAACAGTGCATGCATCATACTCAGCTTAAAAAATGTTATTGATATACTGCAGTATGGAAATGAAATTGGAAACCACAGCTACAGACACAAAATAAATAGTCGTCATTTTATTTAGCTTGTTACCATCTAGTCTAGTCTAAGAATATTACCTTAACAGCAGACTGTGAATTCATGAAGAGTGACATGTGGGCCCTGTTGTCAAACATAAAACCAACCCATTTAGTGCTTGTTTTGCATCTACACAGGAAGTTTTCTTTCATTAACCACTAGTCGCTATATCTTATTATAGCTATTGTTTAATTTGTGCTCTGTTTTACAAATTACACTTGTACAGGCCTCATGGGGCCACTAATAGAAGCATGGTTGTCACCTTCCCCTGTGTAAATTCTTTTGTGAACCTTTATAATTAGTCACTTAACAAATTGAGGGAAATGAATCTGTGATTGTAAAGTGCTCACTGATGCTAAGTCAACCATGTGACAGTGCAAGATGAAGCCTAAAAAGTCAATGGTCTCAGATATCCAAAGGGTTAACAAAACCTCATTATGGTAGACTAATACATGGAAATTAGGTATATGATCATCAAGAAAACCTAGAAAAGTTTGAATCATTCTGTTGAGTTGAAATACATATGATTCTTTCAAAATATAGGACTTCACCTCCAGTGTCTTTCTGGAGGAAGTTGCCAAATTATACAGTGGAGTCACATAGCCTGGCTGAAAGCCTGTGCAGGCCAACTCCCAGAGTTTTATCTACGGAACTTTAAAGGAAGAGCATTGGTTCAGCTGTTGCCTCTTGCAGAGAACAATGTGTCTTAGCTCTCAGCATACCACATTTCACTTGTTCCTGTAACCAGTTGGTTTCCTGATATTCTCTTGAATAAGTAGTGAGAAAAACATAGCCTGCACTCACATGCACTTTTTCTCTACAAAAATTCTTGCAAAATAGTTTAGTCTTTTTCATTTTGTCAATTGAAAAACAGTGCGCTGTCACAGTTTTCAGTAACCAAAACCTGCCATTGTATTTTCTGTGTTGACTTTTAGCAAACATGATTTCTTTACAAAAAAATGAAGAGGGGGGTTGGATAATTTTTTGTTACTAAGATTTTATTAATTGGATTACTGTCTACTAATTCTCTTGTCAACATGGTAACATGATTTCAGGGTGTTGGGTGTTGGTCTCTACAATTACATATAAGTAATTATGTATTAACACATATGTGTTAACACATATCTGTAGTTGTCCATTCAGATTTCATGATGCTTACAGTTACCAGTGTTCCTAAAAGTGAGAAAAACTTACTTACACAAAGTACATTTTACTTACTGGAGAAGAAACCTTTGAAACAGGAGTAGGAATCAGAATTTCCCCTAATCTCAGGTGAGTGATTTAACCACTGATCCAAGTTAGTCATGATGTCTTCTTACTGGGAGGACACCAGTAAGAGAAGTGGAGGAAGTCCTCCCCACCTTACCCTAAACATATGGTTGCTCATTGATTATAGCATTCCTTGAGAGGTGAGAACTGTGGTTTGAAACTCTGCCAATGGAAGGAGAATTAAATTCACATCTTTAAATTGGATCTTCTAGTCACTGGAAAAGAAAGCTGCACTGTGAAGGTATTTTGCAAGAAAATAATGTTGAAAAGCATGTAATGCCTTTCAGGGTATGAATTCAGACTCATGTTGACTCTTCCCTGATGAGGTATCTGAACTGGCTGGGTATAAATCACACTCCTCTTCTATGCAGGTCAGATTATCCAACCAGGACAACATAAAATATCCCCCACCTCTAAACTGGCTCTGCTGGCTGTTGTTCTGATCACACTGTTGATAGGAAGTACTCAACATTAATCAGGTGCTCTGAGAGCTTTTTAAATCCAGAATACAGTGGATTTCACTTCAAGCCTTGATATTCATGAATTTCACTTTTCCAAAATAATTTCTATAGTATGGGGAAACTCACCACCAGTGACTGTGGAAACATTCACTTCATACATATCACTCCATAAAACACAGTCTATGCAGACTTTAAAGAACCAGGATATTTATCTGAGTAAGGTACTAATGAAAATTCTTCACCCTAGATTCTGGAGCAGATGGAGATACAACTCTTACCAGGATTGTAGTTGTGTTCATTGGGTAGGTAGAAGGAAAGGAAAGGAAGGGGTACTTTTCCCACCCAATGGTTAGTGATGTCAAGTAGTTCTGCAAGATGGAGCACACTTCCCGCTGTCCAGGCAAACTTTAACTTCAGTGATACACAGCTCAGTAGCTGCAATATGCTGTGAAAATAGATATTTGATTCCTGAGTATCTGCCGCAGCCAATGAGACTAGAGGCTGTGATAGTCATAAAGCAGCCAGCGCATAACAAGATCTGCAGCATTTTAGCGCTCTTGCAGCCTCTCAATGATCCGATCCTCACTGCCATAGCATTACCACCTGTCATGAGATTCTTCCTTGATCAGGATCAGCTGGACAGCCCTTACATGAAAGAGCCTAGAAAATGATCAAAACCAATGCAGTGTGGTATATATCCTTCCTGATGTGAAACAAAAGTTGGTGGAGAGAGGAAGCCCATAAGTAAGACTGTGGTACTATGAGGTTGGCTCTGGCAGAATAGACAGCTAGGCCTGTTTTGTCACTGGTTATGGCAGTGAACATTATGGAAACAGGAAACACCTTCATAGCCTGAAGACATGCGACCAAGAAGCCAACCGATGTGAGAAAAATATTAATGGCTGTAGAGAGTGGCTTGGTATGGCTATTTGAAGATGGGTACAGGAGTGCAGATTCTGAAGTGAGAAGATGAAAAATAAGATCCACCTGGCCCACCAGTGGTGGTACACATATCAGTGAGTTATGTAGGAGACAGTAAGTTTTGTCTTAACAAAAATTCTGCTTTACAGTCCCCTTCTGTGACACAGTGTTTATTCTAAGTGCTTCCCACTTCTTTTATCTTCTGAGTCATAAACTCCTCTGAGTCTAATGAGGGACATACAATATTTTTTTATCTGAATGTGGCATGTACCTACATTTTCTACCTTAACATAATTCTGCCTGAGAATAAAATCAAACAGGCTGCTAGGGAAAAATCTAATTACAGAGTGACAGAGCTGAGCAATCTCCAGAGAAATACAAAACAACAGGGGAAAAAAGCAGGCAGCTATTAACTGTGAGACAGGTATGTGTTTGTGTCCAGCTATATTAACAGGTGTATTTTTCCCCTGACCAAACCCTCAGAGAAAAAGAAAATGAAATAGTTTAGAAGTAAATTCCTGGCTAAAGAAAGATGGTGTGGAGAGTATTTAGTTATCAGAAAATGCTGCAGGGAGAAACAGAAACTGTCTCTATGTCCCAGGCTAAGAAACGGGTGTCCACTCAAAACCAACCAAACAAAAAGTTAATGAAACTCACAGAAATAAACAAGATTCAGAAATAGGTCTTCTGCTGTTTTATCTCCGATCTCAGAATGCTGTGTATGCTGCAATGAATAAATGATGACCTGTTTTTAAGAAGAGGTGGCCTTGCAGGCACCAAATACATCTGGATTTGCTGCTTTTTCACAGATGAAAAACAGAGGCCTGTAGCCCAGTGATTTAATCTAGGGACTGAGTAAGTATATCTAAAGAGGGGCAGTGAAAGCTCTAACTAGCAGAATCCATTTGGGAGAGATGAAAAGGGCCTAAAATACAGCACACTACAATACTGATCACCACAGCTTGGACTGCTGGAAGCTGTACTCTTTAGCTTCTCTCAGACTGTTAAGGACCCGTGAGAAACAGATGCCATATACGTTGAGTGCAGTGGGGCCTTCTACACTTCCTTTAACTGTGCAAATTGCAATAAAAAGAAGCAGCAAAAATAATAGCTCAGTAACCCACCTGAAGGACTTGTCCTGGACACTTGCAATGATTTGGTGCCCTGAAAGATATTTTAATGAGATTTTGTTAGGGCTATGAACGTTCATTGACCTGATAAGCACTTTTTCATTACTAAATAATTATTGGCATTCGTTCTGATTTGGTAATAACCAAATGTGGCTACTGACTTAATGTCATATATAGCTTAGAATATACTTATATACCAGGGACCATTTCTACACATAGTTATTGGAAGCCTCAGCAATGAAACAATCATTAAAGGAATAGCAACATGATTT
The DNA here is from genome assembly GCA_013397515.1 of Upupa epops. Lineage (NCBI taxonomy): Eukaryota > Metazoa > Chordata > Aves > Bucerotiformes > Upupidae > Upupa > Upupa epops. Next base: position 186,663 of record VZRI01013894.1, on the reverse strand, counting down.
TTAAGGATATTCTCACTACAGAAAAAATCAGGTATTTCAGAAGGATGACATGCTGAAGGTTCCTTTCCTATAAAATTCATCACACTTATTCTCTGACTAGAGAGTATTTATGCCACCTAGATTTTCAACCTGGCAGGTCACATAAAACATGAATTCCCTTCTAAAAAATATGTATATATAAATAAACTCAGGCACACATATAAAATAACTACATAAAATACATATAAACACACATATAGTATTTAATTGTACAGTTTTCCTTTTGTCATTTAATTATTGGATTATTGAGCCATATTGACTTGTATGTCTTCTATGTGTGCATCATACAAGTAACTTAGAATTTTCTCTGTATTATTAATGTCCCTTGGCTAGTTGAAATTTTAAATAAAATGGCCACAATATATGATCCTGATGTATTGAAACAGAGTCAGTGTATTAGTCTATGGAGGAGAGTATTGACCTAGTCTAAAATGCATTATTGGGCCAATTTTAACATAGAAGAATCACAGCAATTGATTAGTAGCTGTTGGAATGCATCTTGCATCAATATGTGAGCATATTTTCAACAGCTTTCAATGTGCTGTTATGGGAACTCCTCTGCAGCCTAGATTTTGCTCCTTCTCCTCCATCTAGCTTTAATGTTTTTATCTGCTAACACCAAAGTGGGAATGGATGAATTCTCTGGACTCAATCCTACCATCGGTGCTGTTGGTAATATTTTATAAAAATATGGGATTATTCAGGATTCACTCTGGCTCATAATGGGGTAATGATCATACTTTTTGCTTCCTTTCAGAAGTAACTCTGCTGCTTTGGCTGAGATTCCCTCACAGAGATAGACTTTAGAAATATTTTCAAAGAGTTAAGGATAAAGCTGAAGGAAACTTGAGGTTTTTTTCTCACTACTCAACTACTTCTCCGCCATCTATAATTTTTGTGTCACTACTCACATGAAAAAGAAACTTTTTGAACATCTTCAGGCTCAAAGCAACTCAAAAAGGAACAAATACTCAAAATGAATATTTGAGAGAGATTTTGTTTTCCCACTATCAGAGTAAAAGCATTTAGACTATTAAAATGCTAGGTAGCAACAAAAGCTACCACCATTCATCAATCTCCTTATGCAGTTGAATTAATGGCCTTTTATTTGTACTTATAATCTCTCGTAAGCACAAAATAATTTCTCTTCATTTCTGCCTATTTTCTATCAGTAAAAGGGCAAAGATTGCTTTGCTCATAGTGATGAAATAGAAGTAAATTCTCTGATTAAAGATGAAAAGACATTAGTGCTAGAACAGTATGAATGAAGGTATAACATTCAGGTACACTGGATCCAATTGTGTTTCACAGCTCTTTACATACAAACAAAATCTGTGTGCATGTACAGATTTCATTTGAAATTTGCAATAAAAGGCATTTTTCACCTGGAACGAATTGCATTTGTCATTTATTACGAAGTCTCTTTCAGAGAAATTGTTGATTTTTCACAGAGGCTCCTATGCTTCTTATTGCTCTTGCATTCTTTCAATCAGCAGTGGATATACATCTTTGTTAGCCTAATTTGGGGACCTACAGAGCAGGAAGAAGGAAAGCACAAAGGAACACACTTGACATATTGGTCTATTTGCTACCTCTTTTAAACTCAATGCATACTAATGAAAGTGATCCAAACTATTCTTCTCCACTCCTCCTCCACTTAACAAGCATAATAATAAATGAATATTTAAACTAGCTGCAAATATATTAAGTGGAAACAAATAGGTTTCATTTGTAACATGTGCACACAGGTTAATTAACAAGAAGGAGCTTTTGTGTTGAAACAAGGCTCCCTGATGCTGTACATGCAGGTGCCGTTAAGGGCCAATTGAGCTCTATAGGATAATTATGAAGTACCATTGTGCTCTACCGTTTGTTAACAAAGTGCTGCCTGCAATTTGCCTAAACCTATAAACCATCATCTGTGATCCTCAGCAGCAATTAAGTGACAAACATCTTCTCATCGGAGACTTGGGAAAACAAAAGAGACATGATAGCATTTAAGGAGCCAGATGGATATTTTAGAATGTCAACCCTGACAGCCTCCCTTTCAAGAGCAAAATATAAAACAGAAGCCTGCTTGGTACCATGCTGAGGGGGAGAGGAGAGAAGTCACATCCGAATTATTAAGAGGAAAGCAGCGTTAATAATCACAGAAGTGTTCATTTGAACAGCTCTTAGTGGAAAAGCCTTGGACTAGCAAACAAGAGAAAGACAAACCCTCTTAAGACAGCTGTAGCTGCAGCTCTGTTGAGTCTGGGCTGGTGTGGGGGTTTCTTTGTCTTTCCCCTTTAATTCTTCCTTCTAGTGTCTTATCGTCGCAGAAGAAGAGTTTCTTTCTGTGAATAAAAGTGTAAAAATTCTTTTTTCTCAGAAGAGGACAAACCAACAGCCGGAATTTTCTCCAGGGCATAAGTTACTAATTAGTCCTGCAAAAATAGCGTATATTAGGAAAAATGATAAATCAGCACAAAGAGGCATTTTAAAACAAGAGATCTACTCCTACTATAAAATAATTGATCTAGAAGTTTTGAGGATGTAATCTTTAAAATGCTTCTGCAAGCTCAGCAACAATTCCAGGAGCTATAAACTCTATAAAGGCTTAGTTCAATTAGTTCAATTAATTGCCTGGTTGGGAGACCCTCCAAAACTTGTGGAAGCTCTTGTTTTCATAGATAAGAATCTTCTGGGCATTTTGTTGCCTACATTAAACGATGTTGTCTGGCTGATCTGTGTAATTGGTAGAGCTAGAAGGGTATTCAGTAACATGAAAAAAAAATTATAAATGTATGAGTTTCACCATCTAGTCTGTATTTTTCCCCCCATTGACAAAACAACAGCATTTACAAATGTTTTCAGTAACCGTTTTGAAGCTACAGCTGAGTGTGTTTTAATATACCATCAGGTCAACAGCTCTCTTGAAAGAAAAAATCAACCCAGGGCCAAACAGTCATAGAGGACTAATTAAGTACTTGAGGAGTAGGAGCATGCAGATAACTAAAGCTGACTTGACCCTGTTCTTTGTACTTCACTGGGTTCCAGTATACCTTTGCCACTTTCCTCTGGATTTATGTTTTTATGAATTATTTAAAAACAGCAACTTCAGATGTACAATTAGTTTTCAAGGAAACAGATGTGAGAAAATAATCACAACTTAAACAGCTTAAAAATGGCTCTGATCTTGACAGAATGCAAAATGCCAAGTTTCCAGGCCTGCAGAATTAATCACTTGGCAAAAGTGTCATTAATCCTTGTGTGCTTTCTGGCCTTACTTTACAGTGCTCTGTCAAATGTCATGGATCACCTGGAAATCTAAGTCACGACAGGGCNAAAAGAAAAATTATCAATGTAGGCATGTTTTACCTTTGTGTAGTTTTATGCCGTTCTGACTGCATACATTTGTAACAAATATAAGACTAAAAGATTAAATCTAGAATACTGAATTCTTTTTCTACTTACAAGTGGCCTCCTCAATAATCCAAGATTCATTATTTGATTCCTCCTTTCCCACCTGACAATTTTCTCCTTTACATAGAAGAACTGCATGATAATCAAGGATGCACCACATAGCTTTTCTGTAGGCAGACTGATGAAGGGTCATAACAGTCACTGGGCAGATTTCTCTCAGTTCCAGTACCAATGCACAACCTTCTAATTCACTTGGCAAAGTAAGTTTCATTTAAGGACACTTTGTGTTCAAGTATGTGTAGAGAAAAATGATGTCACATATACAAGGATTAATGCACCAGTGAAAATGAAAGTTAGAGTCACAGGCACAACCCTGAGAGGGACACAAAGTCTGAGACGGTGTAACCCAAGGAAAGCTGAAATGAAATTATTGAAAAAATTATCTAATTTTGCTCCTTCCTTTTTAGATCGTGGCTTTGCTGCTAGTTTTAAGATGCAGTTAGGTGCCATTCAAATATCAGTTTAAAGAGCATGAAGTTAAATGAGCACATCTGATCTATTATTCACTTTGTAATAAATGATACAATATGGTGAGCATAAGTGACATTTCATATAACTGTTTGTATATTTTTATTTGCATTTCATGCTGATTATGTGCTTTTATGGGCAGGTATTGATTCATGATACTGGGGGGTTTAAGATGATTATTGACTTCTCAAGCTTTTGTTGGATCTCAGGTAACTGGAAATAAAGCACTTCAGGGCAAGTCTGCAGAGGCAGATCCTGTATTCAAAATAATAACAGAAATGTATTTGCTAGGAAGTTCTAGTATTCATTATCATTCCTCATCTTAAATGACCTTGGAGATAATTTCTTGTTTCAAGCAAATTCTTGGTGAAACGTCAAATGGCCTGGCTTTGCTCTAAATAGTATTTGGGATAGCATACACCTATGCTACAGTCTTTATTTACCTCAGCAAAGTTTTCTACCTTAGCACAAAAAATCTGTAATGCTATGTTAGAATCATTAATATGAAGTCATCTTTGTTATCAAACTATTTGTGCTATAGTATCTTCTCCACTCAGTTCATTTTTTCATGTGCAGGAAATATCTTTTAATCGCAAAGTTCATCTAAATTGTGATAAAAGCTACAATTATTTCTTCTTTGACGTATTTTCTGGAACAATGGCTAGAAGAGTCATTCACATGACTATGTGATTCAGGGAAAGCAATTTCAAAAGTCTAAAAGAAGTGACAAATGTGTTCTTTACATCTTTTCAGTATTTATTTTGCTACTCAAATAATTCATTAATTGCCAGTTATGCAAATTCCATTCTGTACTTACAGGATATTTTTTCCACTGAAAAGATGTTTTAAAAAATACCTACTATTATTGTTTTATTCTCTACTGGCTCGACCTCTTAGAATATTATATCCTGTTAATTTATAAACACATGGATTGTCACAGCCTATACAAAATAACTTTCAAATCGTGCGAAAGAAAAATACTGCTTACAACTAGAGGCTTTTAACCTAATTAGCATAACTAAGCATAAAAAATAAATGATCAGAGACTATAACACGAAAAATAATTGAATACAATGACTATGTTTCAGAACTATACAAATCAGACCAATGGTTTGTCTTACATTATTAAGGTCTGAAGAAGAAGGATGGTAAATAAATGGGAAATAAGTAGTGTAAAGATGTGTTTGGGGAACTTACATTGAGAGTATGCAATCCAAATTACCCAAGTGGATTTAAATATTTGAGTTTTATTTAGATATCGTGCCTGTATTGGCTAGGAGGAGAGATAATAACAATCCATTCACTCAGTCATAACCCGTAAGAGTAGAGGGCTGAAGGCAGCAGTTCTAGAAAGCCATGTGGCAGTCAATTAGTGGTAACATACATGGTACATGTTTCCCTGGGGAGTCCTAACTTATCTCAAAAAGCAGCAATGATAGCAGAAAAGGTGATCAAGACCAAGAGAGGAACTTTTTTAAACTCACTGGTTGATATAAGAATAGGTAGAATTTGAGGAGCCTAGCAGGGTGGAAAAAAAAAGTGAATCAAGAGAGGAGGATCCAAAGGGCTTTTTGTCAGACGTCTGTTCTGTCTCCTATTTGAATGAACCTATAAAGAGTCTGTCTTGTCATGTAATCCACCCCTGAATCTGGGAGAAAGAGCATTTGTCCCTAAGAAGTTTTCCAAATATTTCAGGCTTTGAATTACTGCTTTGGGAAAGAAATCTGTACTGCAGTCCACTGTGCCTTACAGGTTTATCAAAACACATCATTCAAACAAATGGGACTTTTTGAAGAAATTTGCTTCAGAAAAGACCCCCAAAAGATATCTTTCTAGGGAAAAAAAATCATCCCTTCTCCCTGCTGTTTCTGTCAAACAAGACATATTAATTGGCTTAGAGAATCTAATTCCATCCAGCTAAGGATGGAATTTTCCCTACTTGGAATTTGAGGAGGCTTGTGTGTTTAGCAGTTGTTCAGGGATTAGCAGAGAACATGTCATGTCGTGCAGAGTCATAGAACTTTGTTCCGTTTTAGTCAACTTGGCTGAAAGAAGCAGATGCTATGCCATCAGTCATGTGAGTGAGCATTCTGAAACGTAATCCTTTAATGGAAGTTAGCAGTATAGCAGTGGAACTAAAATAATGAAGCCGTTTCTTTGACCATTCTAAGCAAACAGTGCTGTAGGTTGTACTGTCCACTACGTTGCAGTGATGGAGGGTGTTTTCTTGGAAGCGGTCACTACAGTACATTTATGAAAAGGAAAACGGTTTTTCCACGCCTACAAAGCAAGTTTTGCCTAAACTGTTGATGAACGGATCGGTCTACAAACACAAGGAGCTGTCATCTGCGTGATGTCCAGAAGGTGGCATAATCTCTACGCTGATTGAGGTCTGTCAGCTCCGCTGCCGGGCGCGACGAGCGGATCTGTTTCTTACAGAGACCTTATCGGACTTCCCCAATTAGAGACGACCACATCTGTTGGACCACAGTTCTATTTCTTCTGGTGCTTCCTTCTCATATCACCGTGAAAGTCACTTGTTGACTTCGTACAGCTGTAGCAGTAACGTACCTCTGGGTTGCGGTATTAATGCACAAACACCTTTTGTTATTCTTTTTCCTTAGTTTCTAGCAGTTAGGTGAATGATTTAGGGTTGTTTTTATCTCCCAGGGAAAATAATTCACACTGTTTTTCATGCTGCTCTTTAGTCATTATTGACCTGATCCTGAACCTCTGAAGTCAGAGGGAATTTTGGACAACTTACCTGTTAAGTGATTAGATGCAGTTGTAGACATATTCACTATCAATGTATTATATTTTTTATACCTCAATATTGGGGATATTTTGTGAGGGACATGCCATACTGTCTGCTGTACACAGACAATGTTATCCTGTTAAACTAAGATGTCTTGTGTCAGGTAATACAAATGTTACGTTTCTCATGTCTCAAGTATTCCCACAAAATACTTCCCACATTCATAAAATGGTTCCATAGTTCACTCTTTACTTATCTTTGGAGATTTTGCATGAAAGGTTCTATTTAAAAATAAATTGAGTTGGCTGCTCAATAGCCCAGTCTATTTTCTATAGAAAAACACAGATCTTTTCATTTGCTGGTAAATTGCCTTTCAATGACATATTGAGTTACCTCTGTGCAAGAGAAACTTAGTGGAGAGAATAGATACTTAATTTTGCCTGTGCATTTGATTTCTGCAACTCCATTTTTGTGATTTGATTAATAAGTACATTTTATCACAGCACTTCTGCAAGAAATGGGAATTCAACACAATAAAGTAATTACAGAGTTAATCTACAGCAATGAGGGTTTGGATCATCCTTCTAGATTATTTGGGGTTTTTTTAATCCATTCAAGAGTAAGATGTCTCTCTGAGTTTCAGTATTTTTTATTATTGGGTAGGATTTTTTTTCTTTTTCTCAATAAAAGATACTTCTGAGTTTTTTATTCTCACTTATGCTCTCTGCCCATGCTGTTGGAATGTCTGTCTGCCAGCAGGCAGGGAGTTTCATGCACATGGAGCAGAGGAAAGGCAGCACAAGGAATGAAGCTTAGGGACGCAGCATTGCTCTACAGCCTCCCTTGCTTCAAAATAAGAGCTACACAGGTGCTGCTGGAGGGCTTTGCTACACTGAGTTCAGCACAGATACAAGTGTTGGACTGAAATACCTTCATCTATAGGGAAAATACATGTTCAGTGCACCAGGAGAAAGTTATTGAAGAGGCTTTTGAAGAACATCTGCTTTGCTCTTTCTCTACTCAGCTAGCAGATGGCACAAGCAACAGTCACTAGTATTTCTGTTAGTTACCTGTACAGGCTAGACACAGGTCAAGGCTTCTCTCATAGGTGCTAATCAAACAGAGCATGTTTGAAAGGGCTTATACTGCAAATCTAAATCATATTTCATCACTTATTGGGTTTCCCTGAATCTCCTCGTTTTGTATAGAAATACAGGAAACAAAAGACTCCTCTTACACAAATGCAAACAAAAACATCCAAAGTCAAAAAACAAACCAAAAATACCAGCAAATAAACCTTTCAACAAAATAAATCATTTAATACATATTCCTGAGCATTCGTAGTATGGTTTTCTTTCCTGCAGTTGTCAAAAGATGGGGAGCAAATGGGTTATAGTTTTTGTCACCCTTATTGTTTCTTTTGGTGTTGTGGAAGTAAACCCACACAAATTGATTTTAAATGTAAATGCTGACATTTTAGTTTAATGCATTCACCAATTTAATTGGCATTTTACATACATGCTCTATTTCAACATACTCTGCTAATGGAACTGTATGTTGAAAAATCAAAACCATTTACTTCTAGACTCCTTACTCCTTATAGCCTCAAATGCAAAACTAGAAAGTTGGTAAAACTTAAATCTGGAAACAAAAAATCATTAGAACACAGATTATTTACATTAGATCCTAAATCAAATTGAAGTACTCATAATTAGTAATCATAATTAACTTAAGGCATTTTAAAAGTGCCCTACAGAATTGTTCTACATGCATATTCCACAGACACAGGGATATATTAGAGATCTAAAAACATAGCTAAACACAACTGTTGTAAATATGCAAAAATCAGTCTGACATTTTTGTTTAGAAAATGTCTGCCATATGACCCTTTCAGAAATATAAAAAAAAGCACAAGGGCTTCTACATAATTTAAGAGCCCAAGTGATTTTTGCATTTTCACACTATTGTCTCACACACTTTGACAAAATCTTACATTTACACCCTGTAAAGTTTCGGGGTTTTCTTCTCTACTGCCTGTTGAGAAAGACTGTTTAAAAGTATGAGGCACTAAGTCAGATGCTCAGAAGTCCTTTATCTTCAGCTCTACTTGGCTTAATTGGAGTAAAGTACCATTTTTTTCCCCAATAATCCCTCAAGCAACTCCATGTGGAAAACATCTCTTGTGCTTTATGAATAAATATTGAGGGTTCAAACTGTGAAGTGAAAGCAATTGGGCATTTTTTTATTTAAAAAATGAAAAAGGATAAAAAAAACCCCCAAAACAGATAAGAAACCAGATTAACTAAATGAAGCTTAGGAATGAACTGAACTGCATCTTCCCTGTGTCTGTACCTTGGAAAATTCAAGTTCCTTTTCTCGTTTTAGCTTTAATACAAAATTCAACCTGCTGCTGAGAAATACCCTCACTGAATTTATTGGACAAGGATTTCATTGAACTGTTGGCACTTCAGAGAAACAGGTTTTTTTAAATCTTTCAATGAATAAATATCAAGACTGATAATGTCTTGTAATAGCATCTCCAAATTCATTACAATCCCTGTTGACAACATTTAATTATCAACTATGCAAATGTGTAACTCTGAGCTCACTAGCAAACTTCTGAATATGTAGATGTTATTTTGTCTTTATTGCCAGCAAATTAATCAGATTCTTAATAAGATGTAAAATTGTGTCAATATTGGCCGGTCTCTCTCCTCTCATTACCCTACTTTTATGTCAGAACAACAGCATGAGAAGATTGAAGACAGCAGATGAAGTTCTGTTTAATACCTGATGCTGGGCCAAAGAAATTCAGACTGAGTTCTCAAAAAATATCTCTCTGAACCACGAGCTTGTACAACTGTGGATGTTCCAAGACATATCAGGAGATCATGAAGTTCAACCACTTGTATAGAAACAGCACTAAGTACGGCAAGGAAGAATTAACTTTAAATACCACTGGTTTAACTTTTCTTTTTGTGTTTTAGACGTTTGGGCAAGATACAAGCATACTAATTTGAGACTTAGGCTTCACCAAATCCTCTTTCATGAGGATGGCCCCTCAAAACTGGCTGTCGAGTTTTGCAAGCTGTGCTGCCCACAAATTTTCTCACTAGAAATTGTCTTTTGTGTGCATATACAAAATATACAATTAATATAATCACAGACTGCTATGGGTTGGAAGGGACCTTGAAAGATCATCGAAGTTCAGCTAAGTCCTGCTAGAGCAGGGTAAGCCTACAGTACCCAGTGTACCCAGATGGTCTACCCATGCAAGTACAAATGAGGCCCAACCTTGTTTAGCTTCCAAGACAAAGATGAGGCTGTTTTATCAGGGGGGCACAACCATGCACTGAAACAATGTCATCATCAGGTTAATAAACACAATTTAACATAATTCAAATAAAAACAATTAGTAAAGAAAATAATTGCTCCATGCAAATTTATAGTTGCCAAAATCTTTCTCTGAGAAAGCTGGAGTTAATGCACCCCCTCAATAAAGAAATTATTGAGCTATGCTAAGCCACTCAGCAATGATCCTCATGCAACACATGAAATCTCACACCTCTGCACCAGCCAAAACCCGGGTCTCAATGGAGATGTGCTTTCTCTCTTACTGCATTTTCTAAATACAAATCTGAAGGTTGCTAAGAACATTCTTAAGCAGTTGCTGCTGCTGGAACTTAGAAATCCCTTGCACATGGTATGTGGCTCAGAAAGCAGACCACCACCACAGGACCCAGTATTTCTGAGCAGTTTTCAAAGTTGCCCCCTTATCAAGTGCACTGCAGCCATCAAATAAGGAGCTACCAAAAAAGACAGATCCTGTGGGAATGCTCATCAAGATAGGAAAGTTCCTATTATCTGACTGCCTGGGGCAATCCAAACCCCACTTAATTACTGCCCTTCAGACAAGGAGACCTGCATTTAAAAACTGTATGTGCACCAAGTGAAGAGCACATAAAGCCAAAATGAAATATGGGCTCCCTGTCTCTGATTTACCAAGTACCTGTGCTTGAAGAGCAGAAATGTAGCAGGGAAGGCTGCCATCCTACCTGTTCTCCTAAGCTTGTCTGCTCAGTGCAGACAGCCAGATACTATTGAGACTTGGCTTCAGAACGTGGAGATATGTCTAGCTCCCCAAAATTGAGCCACTCATTCATATCTTCCACTCTGACAGCAAACCTGTGTTTCTGAACCAGGCATAATAATCCTTTTCCTCCTAAACCATTATAATTTTATCTATTTCTTGGCAAAATATTCCAGCTTAGTACTAGGAAGGCTGTGCTAAGCTTAAGTAAAGAACCTATAATTCTACAGCTTGTTGTCAGTCACTAAGGAATGCCAATTTCTTGTCAGTACAACAGAGGCGTCATTTGCAAGACTCAATTTTGCCTTGTAGCTTATACTCAATGCACTAATGTCTTTTCCAACTAACACTAAAATGTCAGTTTCATGTCATGGTTTTACACACCAAATGAAAAGCTATTATTTTAGCTCTGCCTTACCATGTTGACTGTATGACTGTAATTTCCCATACTGTTGCTCCTTCATGGATAGATGGATTAGGCAATGAAAATCAAAACTCAGGATGATTCTGAGATCCCTGCCACAGTTTTTTTCCATCCCAACACCCTGCACCTCTGTTACAGATTGGAGAAGACCTAGAGTTATGTGTAGAGACACACAAGTTAATTAATGTCAAGGGTTAAGAACAGGCTCACACTCACTCAGAAAATTCATATTTGCCAATTCTCTTCTTTATTCCTTTGTCTTTTTAGGAAAATATACAACTATGTGGATTTGATGCTTACTAATCACCTCTGTTCCTTTTACCACAAGACTCCTGGTTAAGAAAGCATGTTTCTGAAAGTTATCTAGTATGATACAAATGTTCTTCATCCTCAAAGCTGCAGCTATAAGCTTTCACATTGTTCTCTGGGCACAGGAGGCTATATGTAATTATGACAATTGTTAATGATGAATTTTGAAACTTAAGTGACACAACTATGAATCTGGAAAAAAATAAAGACAAAAAGGGCATCCATCTAGGTGCAGTATGGTTACATTGTCCACTTCTTATTTGTTAATGTGGAGACTCTTAAATAATTTAAATTAGTCTCTCTTTTCTCTTATTAAACAATGACTTTTGTGTAATACTGCTGACTTCCATGTTAACATTTTTGGTGGTTTGGGGAGAAAATGCTCTGACTGAGACAAAATACAAGAAGATATTCATCAGACAAAACTGTCTTTGCTGTGGAAAGGAAGGATTCAAATGTACACAGCAGACATATACAATAATTTCTGGGACAGATATGATGATGTACCATTTTTCTAAAAAATTCAGAAAACACTATTATTATGTATGTGATGCAGGCTCCCGCACAAATATGAGAAGTGATGTTTTGGAAAGGATGTTTTGATGTATTATCAAGCGGGATTCACATTTTTACAATGCTTCCAGCATCCAAGCCTTGCAAAAACAGCTCTTCTCAGGCAATAAAAACCAACATTCCCTCCTCCTAAATAATTAGTGACATTTGAAAGCGAAGATGACTTGTCAAAACTGCTCCTTTCTTTGGAGTAGAGCATAGGAAGACATTCATTTATCTCCCAACTACACAGTTGGTTTTCTGTGCAATTTGAGATTGCAGTGATACAGCTTTAGTTATCCCCTACAAACTAGCATTAATTATTCCTCACTCTACTGATGTAACATTGCTTCTCCACGTGTACCACAAAAAGGACAAGCACAGCGGGATTTTACTCTGTCTCAGTGCCACCTCTGTAATACATGCATCTCCGTACTGCATGTGCATCTCCTTGATTTAAATGCCTCTTTTCTTCTCTGTTAAGAGGCACAGGAGCAAAAAATCTAAGGTGGGTAGTGTTTTCAACTAAGCCTGTCAGCAGCTGAAAGCATATACTGTGCCCCAAATCCAGCAAAGCACTTGGGCAGATGTGCAGGGCAAAGCTCACAGATTCACCTTGCATAAGATTACCTCAATGTTTGCATATAAGCAGGCTCTCAAAAGCTTTAGTAGAGTTTAACAACCATACAACACACATTAGAGATGTCCAGGTTTTTTGCGGTGTAATGAACATGAGCTGTATGTTTTTCATCATTCAGAGTGCATCAGCTTCCACCTTCTGGTATCAAAGTGTTGAAGACTCACAGAATCGTTTGGGTTGGAAGAGACCTTAAAAGCATCTTGTTCCAACCTCCTTGCCATGGGCTGGTACACCTTCCACTAGGTTGCTCGAAGCCCCATCCAACCTGGTCTTGACTACATGCAGTGATGAAGAAGAGAAAAAGATTTGAAGAAGACAAGTAAGAGATTTGAAATGAAAGATATTTACTAGAAATTGTTCGAGTGTCTCTGGGAATAAGTCATTACACCCATTATCATAGAGAAAGAACATCGAAAAGAAATACCAAGTAGTTCTTGAAAATATGTGTCAAGTTTTATTTGACTAAATGCTACTGATTTACTGGAAGTTATACTAACTGAAACACAGGTGTCTGCTGTAAGGGGTGATTCTCTTCCAACTACAGTTTGCACTGTATGCTGGTTTGGGACTCATCTCACCAGACATGGACTGCTGCAAGCCAGACCTCTGGCTGGGTCTCTTAATAATATTGCATTCAGCATTTTTAAATTATGAGTTCAGGTTAATTTTTCGTAAAATCAATAGCCATTGTGGGCTTACCTATTTTTCCTGAAGAGTGACATGACTAGACCAAAGCTAGGTTGCTTGTAGTTGTATGTAACTATGTTAGAACAAGTTAAAATCACAGCAAGCAAGCCTCAAAAACTAGTTATAACTACAGGACACAAAAAGAATATGTAATGGTCTGACACAAAAATGATAATTTATTGTATTTCCTTGAGTTATTGATAACTTTTAACTCATCAATAATGAGTGGGAGAAATTATATATTCAGACAATGACTCTCTGCTCTGTTTGTATTTGATGATAAATGTGTTGCAAGGAGGAATGGCCAGACATTCAGTACTATGGAAGTTTCTGTGAAGGACTTTGCGGTCACCACGCAGGAATAATGCCACCCAGCACATGCTGCTAACTGAGTCTCTTCTGATTTTCTTCTCTGAAACAGGTGCCAATTTTGGACTGCCAACAAGTGACAAGTAAACCCCACTGAAATTCTCTGCAACTGTAGAAATAGATCAGCAGGGGAGTAATCTCTGGAGTAAGTGAAAATGTGTTTAGCTTTGAAAGATATTTGTGTTCTAGTTCTGTGTATTCATTTCTTCTCTTGTCCTGAGCAGTATACTTGGAACCAACATAAAACAAAATAAATCCCTGATAGAAAAATTTTCTTTCCTAAAGAACTAGTTAGATGAGACAAAAAAGACCCTCAGCCACCTCTCACCTCTCCAAAGCCCAGTAAGTGGGCTAATTAAAGCACTTGCCTCAACAGAGCAAAATCACTTTATTTTGATCTCAATAATTTTTGACTTTCAAATTATATATTTCCATAACATTTCTAATTGCATTTTCCTGAGTGTCTGATTTCCTAGGAAATTATTCCATATTCTCTTCAAAAAAGAAGGCAACTGAAATATAATGATTCCTTACAGGATAATTCAGTAATTTCTACTATTACTGCTGACTGGCAGGACTTAGGAATTAGTTCAGAAGGTGTTTTAAAAGAGTGAAGAATTATTAGTGAGGGAAAGAACTAGCAACACAAATTTTTTGAATACAAAAATTGATGAGGAAATAGCCAATCATAATAAAATTATATATCCCTGCTGCTTTCTATGACCTTGTTTCAACAGAGCATTTGCATTCACGCTTGGGATCCTCTCAGAGCATTTTAAATTAGGAACATGCACAATTCCAGCACTAAACAAAGACCCTTCTCTCTGTCTGAAGTGCTATGAAACGTTCTGGCTAATACAAGCACAAGATCATACAATTTGTAGAACTATCTAAAGAAAAACAACACAAGTACTCTAGAAAAAAAAATCACTTTAATAGGAACAAAGCCATTTTAGAGAGATCTACACGTGTGGAAACAGTCGTACACGACAAGTGCCTTAAAAATCTACATACTCTGTATAAGTGTCCATAATGGTTATCAACAACCCATGTGAAAGAGAAAGGTAATGGAACAGAAATATGGGTGATTTTAATAACATGCATGTATATATTAGTATTGTCCACAGATCATTAAATACTTGAGAAGCACATCTGATTTGAGGCTCAGGATGCTTGAAGTTCAGCAAACAGAAGCCTGTAACATCTGCTTCACACAGCTAAGGTGCAATAGATGAAATCCTTCAGCCATGTGTGCTTAAAATCAGGTTGTCTTTCAGATGCAGACAGCTACACTGTTTGATTTCATAAGCAGGAATACTTCTACTTGGACCTAGCTATTGTGACTAGGACCCATCAGAGGCAGGCCTGAGGAAGAACTGCACATCCAGGGACTGTTATTCCTGAAGGAAGAAGTCTGGCATTTTTTCAGTTTGAGTATTTCTCATGTTAGATTCTTTTTACAAACTTTTTACAGAAGAGTGACAGTGAGAAATGGTTACACAGTTTTGAAATAGCAGGAATGAGGGAGCTAGGAAATGAGGCAAGACAAAAATATAAGACATGCTTAATTTGTCCAACCTTCCTAAAAAGGGAAAATCTCTTTTGTATGAATTTGGAGAAGTAGTACTTTCTTTGCTTATTTCATCCAAATGATCTCACATGGAATTAAAAATAAATGACAAAGTAGAAAAAACACAGCCCTAAAATCACAATGATCCTAAATCACTAAGGGGTTATAATGACTTGCCCCTATTGTGGCTTGCAGCCCAGGAACAGATACACAGTAAGTGCTACTCCTGTTAGCTAATGAAGATTCTCCTTTAGCTCAAGTGGTAGCGCTGTTGCTTTGGGATAGGAAGGTTGTGATGTCTTGCCTAAAGGGATATAAGTGTTGCAATTCAGGTCCCATATGAGAAAAATTCTTCACATTGGTGCCCAATTAGTGATCTGATTCCTGGTGTTAAGTCTAATGCAATTTAGCACGCACCTGCTGAATAGCACACACGCCAACTGCCAACTGAAATGCTCTGGTTCTTTGTCTTCGTTCACAGAGAGTTGAACATTTTGTTGAAGGGTAGGGAGTAGAACACAGAGGAAAGGAGTGTTTTTGAAAATTTGCTTGAACAAAATCTGCGGATTTGCTTCAGCAACATTTCAGAGCTGCTCACATTTTGCTCTGCAGCAAACGGATGTGGCTATTCACTGAGAGCATGTCCTGAGTACATAAAACTTATACTAACCTCTGAGTAATACCTTATGATGATTAGTGGTGATTATCTAACCCTTTGACCTGAAAGACACCAAAAGAGAAAATTCCTGCCTTGACTTTACAGTCTGAAACATAGAGAAGAGAGGCCCTCACAGATATATCAGCCTTTCTCGTTTGATTCTTTATTTCTTGTGGACTTTGGGGAAAAATGAAAAGTTTGGGAAGGTTTTGAATGAGAAATGGATAAAGGATTTTGCAAAGTGCAAACCTGTAGTGAGCTGACATGGTTGTCTGAAGGCAACCACAATTAATTAATTTAGATTAAAATAATTAAGAAGATGTCTGTCTAAGGTTGTAAACTCCCTCACATATCATTAATAATACAGTAAATCCCAGAAGAATGAAAATAATCATACCAACAGGAACACAGCCAAGCAGCATCCTACAGAGACTCCTTTCTGACCTTTTATCATCATAGGAAACATACCCTCAGTCCTGTTAAAGAATTCTACTAAACAGATATCCTTTGCAGAAAACTGTATAAAACTGTTTTGAGCCAAAAGGGGACTGAAGCTCTAGAGTCTCAGGGACCTCCAGAAAGCACTCAATTATCCCTGCATTGTGGAATAAGGGNTAACAAACACACTAAACTGAAGAGGTCAGTGGACAACTGTGAAACTCCAGCTTGTTGACATAACCTCTTTTCATTGAGAAACCCTGCCCAGAAATCTAGTTGCTATATTTAGTCTCCGAAGCTGTCCTAACTTTAGCCTTCATGTGGCTTTGAAGTGTTACCCACCTACACTCGATAGCAACAAAAGAATCTCAGAACATCCAGAGCACAGATAATCTCAAGATTATCAATGAAAATAAAACACTTGTGATTTCTTAGATAGGCACAGCTGATGAAAAGGATTGGCAAATTGCCTGTTCACTCTGATAGTAGAAAGCTGGTGGAGGATCCAACCATCAACTTAAATTTGGATCCTAAATTGAAGCAAGGGCATACAGAGCTCTCATACAGATTCTAATTATTCCTTGCCCCTTCCTGAGTACAACATTGTTATCTGCTTCTTACCTGATTTGGCAAATTTTTCTGCCAGCTCCTTTTTTTATGAAGGCACCATTCTAGATGTTAGCTCACATAATCCAGGTCAGGTAGAAAAGCAATTCAATATGATGCGTTTCTAAATGAAATTATGGAGAATAACAGAACAGTCAAATGATTTGTTGAGATGTGCACCATTGAAAATTAAGAACATGCACATTTATGTGTTCTTTAGCAACAATCACCTTATGAGAAGTGATCTGGTTTAAAATTAGGGCATTAACTGCATTAATTAAAACTGTTGGCTTAGAAAGTGCAGGTTAGAACTCTTCCAACTATAACTTATAGTCCTGCAGAAGGAATTCCAGGTTGGAAATGGAAGACTCCAAAGTGCTGCCTCTGGTCCAGCATCACGAAGAGCTCTGATGGCAGTTCTTGTTGCCTGCAGCAGGGCCAGAATGCTATCTTTAATATTGAAGTCACAGACTCCTCTGCAAGAAGACAAATGCACTCCTGTCACTAGCTTAACAGATGCAAAGGATGGATTTGACAGCAGTTCAAAGTGGAATAAGGTTAATATTTTAACAGTAATTATTTTATCAAATTATTATTTAGGGACTTGTGAAATTACGGAACAATGGAAGTCTTCAATGACTTCCTGAAAGATATCAAGTTACTGGGCTGGAATTTGGACATGCTGGATGAAGTACAGCAGGCTGAGCCATGCAAGAATTCACAGTAGATTGTTCTAGTTATTTGAATAATTTTTGTTGTTGTTGTCTTTAGACCCATATAAGGATATGTTACCTGGCAAGCTAATACCTATATCTATGACATAATTTTGTTTTAATACAACACATGGTCATTTGCAACCTAATCATTCAGTAGAACTCAAAACTTGAGAAAATATTATCTCTGTATGTCACAGCCGAGAACTTATTTTCTGTGTTTTCAATAAGCCAGCAATATTTGCAGTTCACCCTCTGCAATGCAACCTATAGTTTTGCCTGCTTACTGGTTTGCAGACAAACATACTCACATGATAATTATTTGCACCAAATTCAGCATGGTGGCTCTGAGAAAAAGCACATTTTACTTTTAATTTCTGGACATCTTTTGATGAGCCACCCAGTACTGACTCAGCAGTGCTGGACCTTCACTTGGGGCCCAGAACTCTGCAGCTGCTCTAGCTCTGCATTTGCCTAGAGCAATGTGCCAGCTGTCTCTGACTGTATTACACCATAGTAATGCGAACAACTGGAAGCAATAATGTGTCTCCCCATTTGCCTAACAATACCAACATGAACAATAATTCAGAAGACTGAAGATTTGTGCTGTAATTTAATAAACCCCATGCACATTTCTACAATTGAGTATCACATCTGTGCAATGGATCCTAGAAGTGTAATATTCTTTTATAAGGGACCATTAACCAATCTTAAGTTTATAGGTTTCCTTAAATCTTTTTCATCAGCTGTTAAACTACAGTAAAGAGAAAATTGCCTCTTATGAGACAAGGGATAGTAAAATACAAAGACTGTGATTAAACGTCAATCAATTAAGGATTATAATATAATAAAAGTGCTGACTGATGTTTAAAATGAGTACTTTCTAGCTGAATTTTATAAGCAATATTAAGAATTGTTTTTAAAAGTTAATAAACCCCACTTACATCTTATTATGTATCAGAGACACTGTCTTAGGTTTAGTTAGAGAAGAGGAGAGAAAAAAATTGTTTTTCTGACAAAAATACCTAAGAAGCTGTTGTCAATCTCCACATTAAATATGATATATTTCCTTCTGTCATTTTATTATATCCCTGAATTCTCTATTTTAAATCCATTTCCAAATTGAGTAAATAATGCTGTATGTTTCAGTTTCAGCTGAAACATACAAGGTATCAAGGGTTTATACCACGATGAAATTAACCACTTCATTGAGTTAATGAGCTAATGAGCTGAAACAAAAACAAACTAAAGAGGGTTCAAACCCACTTATGAAAGTTGCAGATAAAACCACACTAGCTTAATTTGAGGAAAAACAAGACACATTTAATTCACCCCACATAAAAGCCCCATACAAAGACATACAGAGATTTATCACATATTCTTACATAACTGGGACAAACGACAATCTCCAGCCACTCAGAGGAAAGAGACTTCCACTAGTTCTTGCTTCTTGTGGAAATGCGTAGTCCATTCAGTTCATGCACCCATCCCTCAGTGGCAGTGGGTATTTTACAGTCCAGCTCTCTGTTCCATGTACTTCCACACTAGTCTTCCATCACCAGCATGCCAATTTGTGCTGCCATGAATGAGGAAAGGACTCTCTCTATTTCAGCAAACAATGGAATTCAGACAAAACCTTCCTTCTACTTATCCTTGGGGTAATACTCTTCCTCTTCACTCGCCACATTCCCAGGGCAAGATGACTGCCTCACTCACTGACACAAAGAAGAAAGCTAACTGAAGGAAGAGTCAGAAACCAGGAGCCAGAAGCTCCAAATCTGTTGTTAATTTTTTTTTGCAGAGCAGAAAATAATCTCATAATTTGTCATAGCAACTTCCCTCTGCAGATAGCAGATGATGCAGTAAACAAATAAAAATAAGTGACGCACAAAATATTATTTCATGTAACATACATGAAAGAGTAGGCCAGCTGAGGGCAGTAGAACAGTAAATGCAATGCTTGCATGCATCTTTTTACTGAAGATGCCTTAGCGATCTTTCCTGGAAAAATTCCATGGAATTTAGGATTAGACTACACTGGTTCTTGAGAAATTATTACTTAGAGTGAATACAGATAGCAAATAATAACATTTTATAGTTCATATGAAACTGTATCATGAATATTGTTGTCTATTACATTTTCTGCTTTGAGAAAGCAACAGAAATGTTTTAATTTTCACAAGGAAAATTCTACAAAATGTACAATATGCCTAACTTTGTGCAACAACTTTATGCACTAGCAACATGTACTTCTTGTGCTCCCGCTCCCACGCTGCTGAGCAGCTGTTACTAAAATCTACATTACCACTTGGAATCTTTTATCATTACATTTGTTGCTTTTATCCCTGTGATTTTCCATCATTCAAAGCAGGGTGTATTTATTTCTCTATTCTTCTTGTACTGTGTTATGTATTTGCTAAAAGTCACCTCCACTTCACAAAATCACTTCTGCCTGGGTCATACTAACTGTCACAATTTCTCCCTAATCTTCTCCCATTTTTAAGCGAATCTTATCCTATGTCCTATGCTTTACATCTCAAGCTGCATTAGCACCAGAATGAATAAAGACAGATTTGTCAGGAATTCGTGTCTTGCATTTGCAATTAAAATTAATCAAAATTGTTAAGTAGCACTGACAGGCAAGGGCAGATACACATAGCATAGTCATCTACTGTCCTTGGTAAATCAGGTTGAAAACTACTCTTGTATTCTGTTTATCTCTCTCTAGCTACCACACTCTTTCCATTACTGTCTACACAAACACAAGATGCCTAAGGTACAACTTTCTATTTCAGCTTCCTGCATTGCTTAGTCAGTTTCCCTATTCCCATTTCCCTTAGCTACCCCAGACACCATTCTCAGTTCACCATACCTTGTTTCCTATTAGATTTTGTCTTTAACAGATCATATATATCAACAGATAGACGTTTCCCCTCCTTTTGAAGATCTATTATTTAGGATTGGCAAGAAAATACTGATTATTTGCAAATTCTCCATCACTGGTGGCAATCCTAGCAAGTCCCTGTTCACCAGGACTTTGAAGGCATACTACAGTAAAGCAGAGCAGGAATTTGCTGAGATAGGCATGTAGTCAAAATCATTTGCAATAATTATCCATTTGATCATAATAGGGTGGAATTCAAGTAATTAATTTTTGGACATATAATGCAGAAGTTATACCCTTGTTAATCACTTAATCTCATTACTCCTTCTATAATCAAAGCATAGGTAAGGATTTCTAGAAAGATCAGTTTACACTGAAGATGTTAAGTAGTCTCAACTGAAGATCAGCACCGTATGTTAGCCTCCAGATTAGCTCAGACTACAGCCACAGCGATCATAAAACGCAATACCAAAGAAATTTAAAGGAGAAGAACCCATAGCTGATGGTGGACAAAGCAGGCTTTCCCTTCTTAGCAGCAGATAATTTAATCAGTACAACAATCAGGTAAAACCCAACTCTTTAACTGGGCACAGATCTGAACAGAGTGTTCTGAAGATTTTTCAGAAGTCCTTATATGTGAAATATTATCACAGTGACAGGGATTTGTGTGTACATGCAAAGTCATGTGAAACAGGATGTCATGAGGTGAAATGACCAGATGAACTGTTGCACACCAATTTTTTCAGCTCTGGAAACATTTGCTTCTGTAAAATTCCTGCTGCACATAGATCCTTTGGAATTGTCACCAAGTATTTGAATGACAATCCTGTCATTAGAAGTAGTGTAAGAAAAGGTCCCTGTATGTATAATGTAAATAAATATTTACATTTGATCAAGGACTTATAGACATCCGGTTTAGGAAGGCATCATAATGTCAAAGATGCATTTACACAGACATAAGATATTACTGTTCTATAGTTTTTGTAGTGGTGGAGTAGAAGTGACTCTGATCCTAACATAAGCTATTCTATTATGTATCTTTCTTACTTTTTGTATCTCATGATAGTAGTAAGCTGAAAATTATCTTCATCTCCTGACAATTCTTGAACATACCAGAATACCTCCCAAGAGCTCACAGAATCATTTTGGTTGGAAAAGACTTTTAAGATCACCAAGTTCAACCATCAACCCAGCACTGCCAAGTTACCACTAAATCATGTCACGAAGCACTACATGTATATGTCTTTTGAATCTGTCCTGGAATTGTGACTCCATCAGCTCCCTAGGCAGCCTATTCCGATGTTTCATAACCCCTTAGCTGAGGAAAATCTTCCTAATATCCAATCTAAACCTCCCCTGGGGCAACTTGTGTTCTTTCCTCTAGTCCTATCACTTGCTACTTTAGGAAACAGACCAACCCCCACTTCACTACCACCTCCTCTGAGCTAGTTGTAGAGAGCCATAAGATCTCCCCTGAGTCTCCTTTTCTCCAGGCTAAACAATTCATTTCCCTCTACCACTCATCACAGCACTTGTGCTCTAATACCCTTCACTAGCTTTGTTGCCCTTCTCTGTTCATGGTCCATCACTTTCATGTCCTTCCTTGAGTGGCCCAGAAATTAACACAGTATTTGAGGTGTGGCCTCACTAGTGTTGAGTACAGGGGGCAAATCCCTTCCCTATTCCTGCTTGCCACACTATTTCTAATACAAGTCAGGATGCTGGTTTTGTCTTTCAATGAAGACCATTAATATTAATGATGATATAATAAAGGAAAACAATTTAGGTCACCAGAGTATGTATATGCTTGTGTCCTGGTGGGAGTGAATGTCTATTCTAACACAGAAAAGGATCTGTTGTTGCATTTCTATTATGTAAATCCTTGTTGTGAGACAGCAACCAAAATAGTGTATTTATTTTTAAATATGGACTCGCTGCTTGTAACTTTCAGCAGTCACTCCTCACTGATAAACACTGGAACTGGCATGCTTGTTTTGTGTCACTGAAGTCAATAGAATATGTGTCAGTTGTGTGTTTTTTTATGGTGGAAAATGAAGGGGTTAAAAAACCCTATTTAAAAAAAACCCAAAACAATCGCTTTGTGTTTCAGTCCAAATTATCAAACCTACAATGAAGATTGTAGGTTACAAAAAAAATCAGACATAAAAATAAATTTTGGGAGAAAATATGTTTTATTAATAAGGCTAAAAATACTTGGGATATTCTCTCTGAAATATAGTTAAAATACATAATTCTCTCCATCATACATCAATGGCTCTAAATAGGGTGGGTTTTTCTTCCCTTTCATGAAATATCTCAATAAAAGCATTCTTTGTAGTTAGGTTAGTTTTATTATTCAGGTGCTGGATCAAGTTTAAAACAAAGGTAAAATCAGCCAGAAATCTGGAAAGAGCTCTGAGGTTACAGACTGAATCATTCCCTCCTTCCTTACTGTGTTCATTTTTGCTGATGTAAAACATGTTTTATCCAGCTATCACAGTCTTTTTCCTCTAAAGATTGATGAGAGAAAATGCTGCACTAGTAGTTATTCATCATGTATGCCCATGGATCATCACAGCCTCGTCTGTGATCCGTTCTTATACCAATTAAGTTTGGATCTCTGCCAGACACAGAACCTTGTCATGCCACTCAGAGAGAATCAAGGAACTTGAATGAGTTCCTGATTATTATAGATTATTGAGCCCCTTCAAGCCTATGTCTGCTGAAGGCTGGACTTAAAAGAAGACAACTTGGAAGCCAAAAGCAAATGAGATACTTTAGGGTCTGTTCAAGAAACCACCTTTAGAGAAGTAAATAATGATACTGTTGAAGTGTCTTTTCCTGAAACTTTTCTTTTTGTAAGACACACCCCCCCCACACACACAAACACTTCCAAACAGGCATGAGACTAAAATTTCAAACACTCGTAAGTCTCTGGCTAGGGTGTTAGTGGTAGATTTAAAACAAGGGAATATTTTTTTACCCTTGGTTGCCTCATTTTACAGTTCCTTATGCACTGCTATTTGCAGTCATTTATCAATTATGTCAAAGTTTTTCATCCTAAAAAGCCTTGACATTTTAATGACTCAAATTTAGAAGTAGAATGTACTAACTAGTTTAATTACTCTTCCTTACATGACTGTGCAGTCTTTTTAAAAAATTTACATACATTTACTTGTGCAAATAAGGTAATGCTGCTGCAATTCGTTTGCATGCCAAAGTGTAGGAAGGAAGCTTCCATATGACAGGAGAAGAGCAAATTCTGCCTTCACAATTGAATCTCTTGTGGCAGATCTTTTTGTATTTATTTCTTCAAGCAGCTGAGGGGAATTACACTAGTTTAGTCTAATCTATATGCAGTTCCTGGAGTGCACCAAACTAGGAGTTCATGAATAAGGTTAAGGACTTCCACTTTTTTTCATATTGGTCTTATGATCATTTAGGCATGAAGGCCTGACTGGATTTGCTACCTTACTTCCAATAAGTTAATGCTTTTCTTTACTATAGGTTTGGTTTATATCAACTTAACTACACAAAGAGATCTAGGCAGACGTGAAATCCAGGCCTCAAATGTCTAAGTGTCTGCTTTGAAAATGAAGGTGGTACCTAGATACCTATGCAGAAAAATATAGATAAAATGAGGTAATATCCAGTCTGGAGAAAGTCATGAAATGCTTTCTTAATTTTCAGTCAGCATGAATGTTGGACTGTCCTGAAACTTCTTGCCCTCAACTTGTTATTCCAGAGAACACTATCCTTCATGATGCTATAGATCTGATTGATGCTCCATTATGAATTAGGAAGGATTTTTCCTATTGAACTAAAGTAGCAAGGAGTCTCTTAGGTTCCTAAGTCAATAAAGCTCGTGAGCAATGTACCGTGCACATGATTGCATCTGTCCTGTCTCTGGTTTTAATAAATTTGCACAAATTTTTTAATCGCTTTGGCAACAGACTAGAGGTCTCCATTTTCTGAGCAGCTGAGTTAGACGGGAGACAGCTGAAACAAAAGGACTGTCATACAGGAGAACACTGTCAAAATATAGGTCGACAAACTCTACTAGCCTCTTGCATTTGTCACAACTTCACAAAGGTAGCCTCCAGTCACTGGCAATGACTTTTCCTCAGATTGATATTAGATACTTTAAAATATTGTCTTGTAGCTGTTTTTAGACTGTGAAAAGACAGAAAGGTGTAATTTCCAGAAGAAAATTAAGTGAATTTTGGAAAAAGAAAACTCAAGGTTGAATGTACCTTACAAAGTGAGAACAATAATGTAAAATGTTTACATGTAGGTGTGCATATGAACAGAGATGTAAATTCAGCTTCCCGAACACAGGTGCAGTGTCACTATTTTAGATGCACCTGAGTAAATGAAACAACCACTGCAGTTGGCAGACATTGAACAGTAACCATGGGACAAACAGTCTGGCAAGTCATCGGAAGGCCAAGAGAAATGTATTAGGGCATCTGTAAGGGCAGTAGACACCTATATTTTGGCAATTTAATAGACTTACTAAGCTGTTTGACTGACTTTACAAAGGTTTACTCTAGTTGAGCTCAAGTGCTTCTTTACCTCCATTAAATGTATTGATTAAATTGCCATTGAAAACAGTGGGAAGTTAGACACCTAGACAGACAGACACACAGAGATCTGCATTGCTAACCTTAAGTTGAGTGTTTCAATCTACAAGTTGGACTCTGTCCCTCAAGCATATCTGTTTCCTAACATTAAACAGAAGCCATTGAAGTCATCAGGAATGGAGCAATGGCTGCCTACCCAAGTGTCAGATGACTTAACCATCACTGGATGTATTAAATGCTTGAAATGAGAAAGAAAGCAGGCACAAAGTACTTTAAAATAATGAAATT
Source organism: Upupa epops (assembly GCA_013397515.1). Classification (NCBI taxonomy): domain Eukaryota; kingdom Metazoa; phylum Chordata; class Aves; order Bucerotiformes; family Upupidae; genus Upupa; species Upupa epops. Next base: position 161,125 of record VZRI01013894.1, on the reverse strand, counting down.
GTAACCTGCTGCTTAAATTCCAGCTGTGGTGGCTGATGTTCAGCTAACAGCCCATATAGCTTGTTGTGACCATTTCTTCTGTGAGTAGCCCCTACTTCATGCTGTATCGACCAGATGCACTCTATGTGCAAACAAAATAATATGGGGATATCTCATCTTGTAGCATTCTCACACCGTATCTTCTCTTCCATGCCAGGCTCCCCCTGCTATGTTTTCCTGTATAACTACGTGATAAATTAGGCTCAGAGAGGTAATAAGGAAGAATAAAGTTTTCATTAATGGAAAATTTCTGGGATGTGAGAACTGTGATCTGCATTCATGACTGAGATATCAAACACAAGTATCTAGCTAATCAGATTGAATGTTTGAATAATTACTGTTCCCACTCAGGTTCGAATCAATATGTGATCTCACTTTTCTCAAAAGTTCTTGTGTAGCCTGTTACAGAGAAAAATATAATTTTTTATTCCAATGTCAGTATATCAAATATTTATATTTTAATTGCTGTTCAACATGTTTCACATTTTCTTTTATCTATCTGGAATTTTCACAATCAAAATACCCTTCAAATATATGTGCATGTCCCTGATTTCATGACAAAATGCATTTTGAAAACACACACTGAATTTTGTAATTCTTAAATAATGAAGAACGTGTAATAAATCATGGTTTCCTCTCTTAAAAATAAGATCTAGGAAGATAATATTCTTTATAAACCCAAGTACATGATACATAGGCTAACACCTAAGGCATTGCAGATTTTTATTAGATTACCAAAAAAAGACTTCTCGTTCTCACTTTGCTGAGGTTAATTAAGACACTGTTATTCAACTTTCACTTCATTGTTATGGGAAACTCTACTTCTCTGCAGTTGGCCCTGCCCTGCTAATCTAAGGCTGAAGCAAAACCCACTGACCCTCTTTCTGGTTTAATCAAGCTATAATGAAATACTTTCTTGGTGACTTAAACAAGTCTCAAAGGAAAACAAACTAAAGGAAATGCCAGGTGTGCATTCTTCATTTTTTTTTTTCTTTCCTGAAATCCTGCAGTAGATCCTCAGTGACACCAGAGCACAGCCCACAGAGTAGGATCCTTAAACAAAATAGAAGTGTTTAAAAGTGAAACCTATCTACAGAGAGGGGACAGAACCCTTTTAAGGACCAATACAATAGAAGATCCAACAGACTAATCACTGTTCTGATTTTTTTAATGTATTTCAAAAGGTCCTCTCAGTTTTGTTTTGGAGCAGTAGATTGCATTGTTGTAAAGCACACATGGCTGGCTGGCTGAAACCATAGTCTGTATACACCGGGTGAAATGTATCTATTGACTTACAAGCTGGCTGCATGTGTCAAAATGCAATCCAGGATTTTTGTAATAATAGCTAGCAGTCATAGTGGTAAATTATTTATGGAGACTATTCAGTGCAAACAGGTTAGTGCACATATCCTCTTCAGCTTGACTGCCCTGGTTTTAGATCACTCAGACATTCAACTCCTTAGAGATCTGCTCTTATCATTGCAAACCCTAAAAAGGTACCAAAACTGCAGTTGTTTCAGCAACTCAAAGCTGCTCAGCCATTTGCTAAAGCTCTACCTCAAGGTTCAGTGAATAAACACCATCTCTGCCCACCTCTTTCACACCAACCCTGGCCCTGGCAATGTAAGTTAATATTAGACATGAAGAGAAATCGATCTCTAGAGCTGAAACTCCGGTGTGCAGAAACATGGAAGAATGTTCATAGCAAAGGCCACCAATGATCTTAACACAAAGTGACATTTCACTAATGCTGTCTTTCAGAAAACAGGAAAATGACAGCCATCTAGTGCGGAGTTCTGGTTGGATTTAAATGAGTACAGCACCCTATTGCAATGTAGTACACTGATTTTCCTACGCACAGAACTACTGAATCCCATGAGAATTTTGTCTTCATGAGTCCATCTCAAGCAGCTGCACTGACCTAGCACAATCAGAAGGCTGGGGATTACTGAATTCTATGTTTGAATGACAGAAGGAGAGGCATAACTACTCTGTCGCATACAGAAAAATCCCAAGACTTGACTGCTCTGGCAGACAGAGTGTGCTGATACACTTACAATGTATTTTTCTCTCTCTAGGACGATTTCAGGTAGTCAGAGCTTGCCAGAGACAGCTTTTCCCCACAATATTCCTAGTAGTTCTGAAACAGATAGTGGATCAATTTAGTTCTGCTCAGTCATTTATTTGAAAATGTAATATGGTTAAAAACACATTCATATCACCAACCTCTACTAGTTACAGGTAGACTTCCATTCAGACGATTTAAGCAACCACCTTCTTCTGTCTCAGTCTCAGAAATTTGGCCATTATTTACATTACATCGGGTAAAGAGAAGAACCTTGCAATCAAGGTTGCAGGTTAAGAAAAAAGTGTCAGAAAACCTGGTAGAGACAACAGACAAAATTCCTCTTCAGTCTTTCAGCCTTCTTTCCTGGCTCTTGTGCAGATTACACCATCACCCAGCTCTAGCACAATTTCCCTTGGGCCAAGAAGAAAGTCTCTGTCCACACATAAGCAGCTGCTTATAGACTAGCCAAAAGTAACTCCAAGGCATGTTGACAATGAGAAACCTGCCTGGGGCTGAGGCGATTAAGCACCTGAATCAGCTCTTCATACTCACTCACACCTCAGAGCTCTTCTTGTCACACAGCTAGTGTCTCGAGGGAAGAATACATGGCTACTTACACTCATTCTCCCCAGGGAATCTGACCCCAAACCTGACATGATTTCCAACACAGTTAGCAGAATAAGTGCTTTGCTAAAGACATGGCTTGCACCCATGAAGAATGGAAGTGTGCCCAATTAAATATGCACAGTGTGGCATAATGACAAAGGGCAAACACTCAACACTGTCTTTGCTCTGTCTGCAAAGAGAGCAGAACAATCACAATACAATGTAGTATGCATGTGACATGGAGCAGAGCTGGAAAAATCTGATACTGAGTTGCTAACTCCAGTGGCATGACAAAGGACCTTGGTTTCAAATGGACCTCCGTAGCAGGAGGTCAAAACTCATGCATGCCAGATGTTGTTGTTGCATTCACTTTATCTCTTTTATTTACCTCATCCTGACAGTAAAATTAGATCACTTAAAATATCAGAAAGTCCGGCTAGGAGTGAGCATGTTTGATGCCCGCATCATAGGGCTAAGAAACAAAAGTGTATAACTTTCCTCTGTGTTCTACCTGTAATATAGCTGGGACAAGAAAGAGTACCCAAAATAAAAATAATGAAAAAATACAAGCAAATAAATTATAATTATTGAAATAGGGTTATATAACTCTCTAGTTAAAGATGGCTAAAAAAGAAAAGCAAGCCTAGTGCTCCTGATACATTTTGAAGGATTCTGGGAGGGATTTCACAAATGATAAGAACTTTCTGAGGCAGCTTTCATGTATAATTACTATACTTGTTCGCTATTTTAAAATTGGGATATGCAACAAATTACAAGGTGTTTTTTCATATACTGCTCTGACTTTCAATCACCACACCAAATAGCCTGAATCTGTGTTCCCACTGAACCACAAAATTCCCACTGTCTGAATATCTGTTCATTGGTCTGTGTCAGGTCCAAAGCATGCCAGCATGGGAAAAAACCCCAATATAGGAGGGTGTGAATTTAGAGTACACTGCACAAACCCTTATTATGAATATATCCACCTCATGGGTCTTAGAGCTGAATTATCTGCAATCCTTCTTCAAAAAATAGAAAGACACTAGCATCTTCTGAGGGAGATTTATCCTACCTGAGATAGCAGCAGAAATGAATTTCCTCCTGCATGTGTCAAGAGGGCATTTCAGCCTACAGGTTTTCTTGAATTGCCTTTGGAGCTGCCCTGTCCCCTACAGAAGGGCATCCTGTGACTAACAAACTGGAATTGCATTTAAAGGCTGATGTTAGATGATAACCTCTTTTCCTAGTAATGCAACGCACATGAATAGAAATACTTGATTTTAACAAGAGTAGACCATTTTGTTCATATTCCACTTCTGAATTTCTCTGGTATGCTTTTGTTTGAAAGAAGCTGTCTTTCCAGCTGTGAAATTCAATACAATTTGAGTTTTGAAAAAGACTGATTGTAGACTGCATATGAGCTTCTCAATAATTAAGATAACAATAATTAAGATAATTATAAGTGGTATTAAAAATATTTTTGTAGCTTCTTTTGACAACTTGACTGTATTTTATTATTTTTCATTTATACAGGGCACACGATTCTGAAATAGAGTGTAACTTGCTGAATTTCAGCATTTTTAAATAGAGCCATTTCCTGCAAAACTGAAGGCCTGATGTTGCTTAGGTCTAACTTTATGTAGCAGTAAGTGTAGACACCTAAATCATTTGCTTACACTGAACCCTTAGATCTGCTTTATAAATTCTAGAATACATTGGCCATTTAGGAGGCAGAAACTTGGCAATGTTTAAAACTGATGTCATAAGAGGAAAGAGTTCTTCATATGGGATTTTGAAAATTAAATAATTGTTACATTTAAATGGTGCTGAGAGGCTTAATTAGAATTCTCATAGTGAAGGTATCATCTAATAATAATAGCATCTAATTCAAAGACCATTTTAAGAGAAAATATTCTGAAACACTGATAAAAATGGGGAAATATGGAAAATCTAGGACACCTGTAAGGTTATCTCCATAGAGTGACTACTTCTTTCAGTCAGAGCCACTCCTAATGTTCAATAGCATTTTCTGGATGTAAAGAAGTATCTATGCATTCATGTAATCATGTACGAAGGAGTAGACGTGCATATGATAATTCAAATTTTTATTGCATTCCTCTTCAGAACAAGAAATTTATATTACATTGAAGCAAGACCTTACAGCAACACTAATGCAGAAAGCTAAAAAGGTTAATATCCTCAGTAGACAGTATCATTTCATCAATAAGAGAACTATTCAATGACCCCGTATTGGAGTGAACTCAGCATAATCAATTAGCTTTGTCAAGTAAACAGATCTGTCCCTTTGGCTGCTGCGTAACTTGATATTTCTTCCTGTTCTTACCAACTCCGTGAATGGAGAAATAAAATACCCTGAAATTACACCAGCTCTGACTGAGGAAAGAGAGCTATTTAAATAACTGCTTTACCAAGTGTCTGTCATTCTTAATCAGAGGGTTTTGTCTTCCAGCAGGAAAGGGCACTAGGACAGCGCTCAGTTCAGCACCACAAAATGTTAAACCCAAACCAGTACTTTCCACGTTTTGATGAATGAGATGCAAATTAGTTGGCAAACAGAATAAAATAAGTAATGTGCCCTGCACCACTTGACATAGCTTATGAGTAATTGTTTTCACAATGTGAAACATCCTTTGCTTCTTTCATAATTTTTCTTTCTCTTGTTTTTGTTTTCTCTTAAAAAAATTAAAATAATGTAATTACTATAACACTAATTTGGAAGTAATGATTTTTATACACATTAGCTGGCTCTGAGGCACAATCTATGATAGGTCATGAGACAGTGGTCTCAGACTGGCCTCATGTAGTTTGCATTATGAGAAAAAAGCATGGGAAGGAGAGATCATTACTCTGCATAATTAGCAGGCTTAATTAAAAAATGGCCCAAGATATCAGCTGTAGCACCAGCTCAACAAACCCCCTAGGGCTTGTTCATAGATTCTGCTGCACACTGATTATACCACAATGAATCTAGAAAGAGCCACCTGGAATCACTCTCTCAGATGGGGATTTGCCATGGTTAGTATATTGGTCTTAAATAGGCCTGTTTGGAACAATTTTGTAAAATGATACAGGCTTGTAGACTTTTAGCAATGTGCAAAGAAAGTATGGTCAGCAAGGTGGAGTAACTCACTGTGTGGGGTTAACAGTGTTCCTCCTTTCTAATAAAAGAAGACCTTCAGAAACATATTTGTCCAAATTAACCAAATTCTATAAACACTAATAGCTTAAGTCAAACCAAACCCAGCTGACACCTTTAAAATATTAAATCACCTTAGGTTTGAATACCAACATTTCTAATAAAAAAGGACAGCAATTTGAATCTCTTCAGATCCCTTAGATTTGTGATATTCATATAAAACCATATTTCAAGCTTACATCTCCTTTTAATTATATGTTTTGTCCATGCTGGACAATACATAATGCTTCCTTCAGAGGAACATCAGAAATGATAGAGAGTGAAGATTTTCCTGCATTATTAAACTAAAGTTTGATCTTGTCAGAACATAATTGTCCAAAGTGGAATGCCGCCAGGACATTGGAGCTAGCAATTATGATTAAAAGACAAGCAGTGATGATTAAAAGACAAGTCCCCTTTGATAGGTATGCACTTGATATGTACCAGCAATTAAAAGGAAAAGTTTGGAACACACCAGTAAGGCAGACAACTGATGTACTTTTTCAAAGGTTTTTTTGCAGGTGAATTGTATGGGATTTTTTTTTTCGTTGTGCCTGTTACTTTCATATGTTTAATAAAGCTTACTACTGCAAGAATGAACCAGAGAGACCATTTATTTAACAGTAAAGACATGAATTTGTGTTCTTTCCTCCAAAACGTCTGGAACAGTGAACAGATGAGGAATAGATTCAAGTTCCTCAGTCCCAGCTCATGACAGCCAGGCAGCTGCAGCACCCCACTGGGGCAGGTTGGGCACATCACCTCTCCAGGAGGCTGCCCATGAATGCTAGAGCTAGTGCACTCTCATCGACACCACACTCACACGTCAGGAATTTGTCCTCTCCAGAGACCTATTTAAGTACAAATCCTATTAAGATATTTAGATAATATGGCACAATGCCTCTTTTTATCCTGAGCTCTTCCAGCTGATTAGACAAGGAAATCTTTGCTATCTACTCAAGAAGTTTCCTGGTGTGTTTAACATCTTTGGAGCATATTTTTGTGTTTCTTTAGATTAAAGACATTCTCCTAGGAAATTAAAGGAAGGAGGAACTGAGGACAGTGTGAAACACACAAAATTTCTATTCCATGGGACAATCCTGAACCAACAAAGTCCTGAAAGGGAATTAAGTATCTCACACCATGTATTTTCTACTGCCGAGTACAAATACTGTGCTTTTCAGCAGGAATGATAGTTTCACTGTTCCTAACTAAAAGGCACAAAGGAAAAGTAGAAATCACCAAGAAAAGTGACTGAAGGACAAATCAATATGAGGTGAAGGGTCAACAAGCAGCTTGCTGTTAGTCTGCCAAAAAGTATTTAATACATTCATTTGATATTATTCACATTCTTCAAGAAAAGTATGTGTATGAGAGAGATAGACATGCAGCAATAGAGCTTTTTTCTCCTGGTGAGAGCAAGGCTTTGCTGAGAAACAGAGACTGACCTAAAAGTAGTGTTTATCCCTAGAGCTTTGACACCCCTTGAGGGTTAGCCATTATTGCAAATGCAATGACAATATTTCAATACAGACAAATTAGCTATTTTCTAGAGAGCTAATTCAGTTCTTCAAGTTACATTAATTTATCACAATTTAATTACCACTAAAATGATACTAATCCAAATTAGAGGTGGCAGTCATGTAACACATGTTACTTGATACCTTCCGTGAATTCTTGAAAAATAATATTTGTTCTGCCTGAACAGGACCCAGTACTTTTGAGCTGCAAGGACACATCTGATTAAACGATTTCAACAACTCCTCTCTGTGACAGTTTCTGTAGATTTCTGTCTTCACTATTCAGGCTTTTTCATAAACTGCAGTTCAGCCTTTACTCTGAGAAGGAGAGTGTTTCTTGGCATTTTTAAGACTTGTGCTCAAAACTGTTTCAGTTCTCTTTAATTAAATTATTGGTCCAATTATAAGGCAAGGAAATTACATGAAAATTAGTAAAATTAAGATCAGTACAAGAATGCTTCCATAATTCAAACACATCTATCTGTCCCAAATGAAAAAGTAACCCAAAAAGCCAAATACAATCATGGAAACCAACCACCAAATGCCAGTAGAGTAAAAAGCTGGCACCTAAGTAAGCTCAACTGCCAGGGATATAGGAAAAAGGAGAGGAAGGTATGTCTTATGTCAACACAGATACTTGTGTGATATGAGTGCTTCAATAATTGATCAGTTTGCAGATTTAAAACTACTGAGGTTTTCCCCACCAGTATTTGTGCTGAAAACCCATGCCAGTATCCTCTTTTAATGGTGAATGTCTGATTTTCAATCTTAGCTCAGTCTCAAAAATTCTAGATGCACATATTCTTTAGTAAGCACTTTGTGTTTTGCACTGAACAAGTCTCCCTTGCACAACATAGCTGGCCACCCATTATGCTGAAAACAATGCTTTCCCCTTTCAACTTTCTAGTCTTTGCTCATATTCCCTTCCTTTATTCCCCTGGTTAAGTAAACTGAATCGTTTGCAGCTGTACCTGATTGAATTTTTCTTGGTTGGTTGTTTCTTAAAACTGGAGAGGAACCTGAATTGCATTTAATATTTCATTTCTCTCACAAGTACCTTGTACAGAAGCCTCATTAGTTCTTTTCCCCTGTGGGAAATATCTCTGTCACATACTTGCTTGCTTTTTCCCCAGTCAGGTCCAGTTGGTGACTCAAAGGCATTGAGTGATCAGTCATCACTACATGCAAATCTTTATTTTCAGTCTCTCACACATGGAGAACTGTTTGTATTTGAACTTATTTGCATTGGTTCCCTCCACCATGCATCACTCTGTTTTGCCTCATTAAACTGAAGAACTCTGAAACGTAAATGTAACATTTTACATCTGTGTGTCAGAATAGGCTTTAAACCCTACATTTAGCATGGAAATCATTTGGAACATATGTCATCTAAAGCCTACTAGTGTTTAGGTACTCAGGTACTGGCTTTCATAATGAAAAATTACTAAATCTCTTTTCGAGTCATAATTTACAATTCTAGCCTCTAAACTCAAGCACAATGTTGCACCCAGTTATTTTTGCACTATTTGGAAGATTGTTTGCTTTTATTTCTTCAGATGTCTAGTTTCTGAGTAGTGATAAAAAGTCTGAGTAATAGTCTAGAAAGTTCAGCAAATCTGTCTGGGAAAAGCTGACTTGCATTTCAGCATAAGAGTAAGTATAAAGACTCCTGTGATTTGCTCAGTTAGAACATAAAGAGAAATGGATGAAAAAGTTATTAAGGAAAAATTTCTGTTGTTGGTTGGGTTTTCTTTGTTGGTACATTTCCAAACATCACAAATATCTTGTGTGATTCACCTCATCTAACTTTGACCATTTAAAAACTATTCATGTTTTTTGTAGCTGGGCTTCTAGGCTGGTTCTATAACCAATGGAGAGAAATTTCTTAGTCTTTCCATCCTAAAATAAGTGTTTAAGATAGATAGCATTTAATGATTTATGATTCATTCTGCCTATCTTTAGCTTGTCTAGAAGTTCATATCTTCCTTCACTGACTATAAAAGGAAAGTATCTAATTAGTATAGACCTTCATGAGTAACTTGGGGACAGACAAGATAGATCAAAGATTGAGGTTCATCTTGTCTAATACATTATTTGAAATAGCAATGGTAATTAAGGTCCATGCTGGTGCTTTTGAAAAATCCATTCTTCCCCTTTAAAGCAAACATCGCTTGGAATGAAACAAAGGAAAATGAACTCAAATACCAGACTCTTCATATAGTCGAGAAGCAGAAACACCAAAGAAAACAGTGAGCCCTAAAGAAGGACAAATTTATAAACTAGGCACTTGGAGAATTTCATAAATGTAAACATGCAAGCCAAAAAATGTGTTAACAACTTGAAAGTCAGAGGGATCTTCCTTTAGTGAATGTTGTGGTTTGAGCATGGTGGGCGTTTTGGTAGTGGAGGAGCAGGCTGGTTCTGCGGCTCTGTAAGCAGCTTTGCGAACGCTCCCCTCAGCTCTGAGTCAGACCTGCCTCTTGCTCAGGTTGAGTCATTCAGCACCTCTGCAATAAACCTTTTTGGGAGGGAAAAACTTATTCCACAGCTTCCTGTTTGTTTGGAGCCTTTTACTTGGAAGCTGTCTTTTGTATGGGGAAATATATGGTTCGTGAGGAGGAAAAACACACCAAAGCAGCAGTTTACCCCTTCAGCCTACAGTAAGAGAAAAGAAAGTGAGCTCTAGGAGAGCTCAGAGATTAGCAGAGGAGAAAAGTGTCTGCCAACCATGTTAGAGAGACATGCAAGCAGAGGATGGATAGTGAAAGAGACTGTGACTGAGGGAAAAGACCTGTGCTGGAGAGGTCTGTCACTAGGAAGACTACAGCCCACTAGAGCCCACCCCACCATGTTAGCCAGAGAAGTTCAGGGAGGACTGTCTGGCATGGGAAGGATGTTCTGCTGCCACAGGGAAGGACTGAGAGGAGATTTCCCTTGAGGAGAAAGGAGATAGCAGAGCTGGGCCTGGGAAGGTACAGTTAAGAACTATACATCTCCCTGCAATTGGTGATGGATTTTTGTTGTTTAAATTAATTTTGCTTTCCCCAAGTCAAGCCTGTCATTTGCTCTTAGACACAACTGGTGAATGAGCCATCCTTGTCTTTGGTCTCGGATGTCAAGTCTCTGCCTGGGAAAGCATCTTCCCAGGACTTGCCAGGCCAGCCTTAGCCAGATTGGTGACAGTAAGAAAAAACCATCAGACCAAAACTTGAAAATAAAAGCTGTGCAGGATCTGGGGGACTCCAGTTGAGATTTTTGATCTATTGTGCATTGAGGATGAATCCTATGACATTTCCATAGGATAAAGTGTGCAAGACATTTTGTACGTTAAGGCTACCTTTTTTTCTGTGGGCAAGTATTACTAACTCCTGGTGAGTTCATGTAAGCTATGCATGCTGGCTCAGAAATGCTGTAGTTGTAGGGACATGTTGTGCTAGAATTCATCTTACATAAATTTTGCCCTCCAGAAGTCATCCCTAAACTGAGTCTGCTGCCATAAACCACATTACACATTCTAGCTACTTCATTTTAAGATTTGGGGACACATATCACCCACAATTACAGGCGTGAGGCTGAAACATAACTAATTTTGTCCCAAATCCACAGGATTAACTGACTGACTCCCATTGAAATGTGAGATGCTCCTGAGCACTTTCAATCACAGGAACTACAGCTCCTAACCCATTGTTGCAAGAAGCGTCCAAGATCATAAGCCACTGAGAGACTTCTGAAAACAATTATTACTTCAGTTTTAGAAATCACAGCCACTGTGTGGATTTATTTTAAACAAGTTTTCTGGTTAAAAAGGAGAATATTAGCAGTCTCAATAAATAGAATGGAGATGGGTATAGTATTAGTGTCTGATTTAGGCTACAGCAGAGATACACATTGGCAAATTTGTACTGCAAGGGAAAAATAATCTAGTCACATGTGCGAATGGCAAAGGAGACACATTTTGGTTCATGGGATGAGTGCTCACCTCTGCATCCTGCAACCTGCTTATTCTGATGGTCCTGATATTGCTGCAGTTTCAGTGCCTCTGCACAGTATCAAGTTACCAGACAATGTGTCAAGGGAGATCCATATGTCACAATTACAAAAATCTATTGCAGTCTCCAAAAAAATCAGAGCCACTGTCACACAAGGTCACTGAACACTTAATGCCACTGGGATTTATAAGGAAAATATCTTCCTCAGAAATGGATGGAGATCAGTAACCTGTATGCCACCGATACACATGGATAATGTAAAGAAACTAACTTAGTTGTATCTAAGGAAACAGTCTATTCATTAGCTACAACGTGTTCACGTATGAAAATAATGAGGCAAAAATGAATGCTGACAGTATTTTTTCTGTGCTAATAAATTCTCCTGTGAAAACGCTGAAGAATCAAATTCTTGAGTACACACAAAAGTGCATGAGAAAAGTAATTTCCAGGTATATTTCCGACCTGTTTTCTGTTTCCTGTTAAAATAAGTGGCATTTTTTTCCTTTCAGGAACTCAGGATATGCAATATTAAATTAGTCCACAAGTCTTCTGTAGTTGTCACACAGTTAAGTTACAACAAAGACTTCCATATAATACACCAAGCACACGCTGGTTGGCTTTAAAAAACAAACCAAACCAAAAAGAAATCCTTATAATTTACTTGGACAACATTTGTTGTTTAATATAAGAACAACCATCTATTTTAAAGACATTTTGATGTGTTCTCTTGATTTTTTTTATAATTGATATAGTCACTGGTTGAATGGTTGACTACAGAGGGTAGTGGTCAATGACTTGAGGTGCAGATGGAGAGCAGTGACAAGTGGTGTCCCTCAGGAGTCCATACTGGGACCTGTACTGTTTAATATTTTTGTCAGTGGTATAGATAATGGGATCCAGTGAACCATCAGCAAGTTTGCAGATGACACCAAGCCGAGTGGTGCTGCTAATAAGACAGAGGGTGTGGATGTCATGCAGAGGGACCTGGACAAGGTGGGCCTAGGCAAACTTCATGAGGTTTCACAAGACCAAGTGCAGGATCCTGCACCTGGGTTGGAACAATCCTCACTATCAATACAAGCTGAGGGGGACATGATAGAAAGCAGGAAGAAAAGGACTTGGGGGTGCTGGTGCATGACAAGCTGGACATTAGTAGTGTGTGCTTGAAGTCCAGAAGGCAAACTGCATCCTGGGCTGCATTTAAAGAAGCATGGTCAGCAGATTAGAAGAGGTGATTCTGCCACTCTACTCTACCCTGGTGAGATCTCACCTGGAATACTGCCTCCAGCTCTGCAGCCCTTAATACACAAGGACATGGACCTGATGGAGCAGGTCCAGAGGAGGGTCATTAAAATGATCAGGTGGCTGGAACACCTCTCCTATGAGGACAAGCTGCAGTAGCTGAGGTGGTTCAGCCTGGAGAAGAGAAGGATTCAGGGGGACCTGATGGTGATCTTCCAGTACACAAAGGGATTTACAAGGCGGCTGGAGAGGGACTGTTCACAAAAGCCTGTAGTGAAAGGACAAGAGATAGTTTCAAATTAGAGGAAGGTAGGTTTAAACTGGATGTTAGGGATAAACACTTTAGCATGAGGGTGTTTGAACACTAGAACAAGTTGCCCAGGGCCCATCCCTGGAGATATCTCATCTCCCTCAAGATGAGACTTGACAAGGCTCTGGGCAATCTGATTTAGTTGAGGATATCCTTGCTCACTGCCGGGGATTGCACTAGATGACCTTTGGAGGTCCCTTCCTACCTGAGCTATTCTATGATTTATTACTCCATCATGCTAAGACCATATGGCACAATCCTTGAGTACTGTGTTCAGTTCTGGTTTCCTCATTACAGGAAAAACATTGAGATGCTGGTGCATGTCCAGAGGAGATCTACCAAACTCATGAGGGGTTTAGAGAACAAGTCATATGAGGAGAGGCTGAAGTAGCTGGACAGGTTTAGTTTGGAGAAGAGGAGGCTGAGAGGGAGTCTCACTGCCCTCTACAACTACCTGAAGGGAGATTGTAGAAGTGGGTGTTGGCCTCTTCTCCTTGGTAACTACTAGCAGAACCAGGGGTAATGGTCTGAAGTTGAGGCAGGGGCAGTTTCGATTAGATATTAGGAAGAAATTCTTTACAGAAAGAGTGGTGAGACACTGGAATGGCCTTCCCAGGGAGGTGGTTGGATCACTCTGAAAGTATTTAAGAAACATAAATATGGTGCTTTGTGACATGGTAGAGTGGCAAGCATGGGAGGGGGTAATTTTGTGTTTTTCCATCGATTAGGTATTTAAGTATTTGTGGGTGTGGGTATGGTTGGACTTGATCTAGTAGGTCCTTTCCAGCCATGTTTGTTCTGTGTTTCTGCAATAAGAACAATATTCTTCTGCAAGGAAGAACAATAGCAATAAGAGTACCGGAATAGGTAGTACAGGGACACTCTTTGCCCCCATGCCACACAACCATGCTGCACAAACACATGCTTCCACTTTAAACTTTCACGCTGCTCCACGCACAACAGCAATTCCTTCAGTAGAAGGAGTAAGCTAAGCTGTAGATTATTTTTTTTGTAATATACCTACTCTTTGCTTTGAAGATTGAATACAGGAATATATCACATATAAAGTGAAAGAGGTTAACATAATCTTTGCTGTTGAGTTAGTTGGCATGGACATATGGATTGTTGTTATGACAATAATTCACTTCTCTCCTACACACCAGCCCCATGGAGGAAAAAAACCCCACAATCAGCTAGGGCATGTTGCAGTAAGCATTTAAGACCCATGTAAAAAGGGCCTGCTAAGAATCAGTTCTGGAAGGATGACCTAGTAGAATTTAGAACTTCTCACAAAGCTCACAGGAACAAGAGAGCAGTTCAAAGTGTTAGTATTTTAGATGATCAGGAGTTTTAAAAAACACAGTGTCAAACCATGCCTCAGGGTACAACTATTTTTACAAATGAAAGCAATGAGTACAACCCTTAAAGTTTACATGTTGGATTTTGATGCTCTGCTGAAGTTCAACTGAATAAACTTCATGGTGATTACTAGGGAAGTCACTGTACAGAAATTATCCCTTACAAAAGAAATTCAGTTAATCTTCCCAACCACAGTTTTCTAAAACTAGTAATATTTTTTTCAGCACAACTAGAAATGGCAGGTAAGTGCTGCATGCATCTCCTCTGAAGCACTTCTGAAATTCCACCCCATTAATATTTTAATAGAATAAAACATCACCTCAACTGAAACAAATCAGCATCTATAACTGTGGAGAATAGAATAATTTATTACTTTTAAAAGAAACCCATGCTATGCTAGATAATCCTTCCCCATTCACAGAAGGAATTCCAATATCTTCCACTGTTAAAGCTGAAAGCAAAAGTAAATTATTAAAGCCCTTGGTTTTGAGTTCTAAAAAAAATAATTGATAATTTTTGCAATGAAAATAACAGAAACCAGAATATTATGCAGAAGATTATATCCTACAACTGCATCAATTCCATGATAACTTGAAAAGGAAATTAAAAAGAGATATATGAGTACTAATTTCTAGTGATCCTAGACAGATAAATTCTGTTCTTTCTAAAAGTAAAGAAATGGGGGGTTTGGCAGCCAAACATGTACATTTAATCTGGAATCTGCAAGTTAAACTGTGATCCTTGGAATTTTGAATCCGAATTGCTAACAGAGTGAGAGGAAAGAAAACTGCTTAAACTATTTTTATTCAGTGAATTAAGAAAGACATCTCTGAAACTACACAAACTGAAGACTCTACTGAGGAAATACTTTGTCTACAAGGCAGTTTCAAGAACTATAACAAACATTGAAAAGCTTTAATATTCTTACCATATCTTCCTCCTTCAAAATTCACCTGAGGATGTTCTCTGCCTAAATCCCTGCCCCTGCTTTAAGAATGTTGAAACATAGGAAAAAAATGAACAGACCTTCACAAACAACCTGATTCTAAGAGCTTCCCTCACAAAGTACTGCCAAATTAAGATGTAACCAGTATTTCTATGCAACTAATATGGAGCTAAACCTCAAACAGCTTATTTTAAAATAATCTTCACTTGCAAAGACAAAAAAGCCATTTAAGTACATATGTGTGAATAACACATGTTCGATCAAAATACAGTCAGCAAATAGAGAACTTGGAAATACATCTGTCACGTCCCAATCTGTCAGCGAAAGGAAAGGGAGCGACTCAGGTTCATAGATTTGTTGGGGTCCAATTAAGGATATTTATACCACAGGGCTACATAAAAGTTGAATGTACTAAAGTTAATACATGTCACCCTCAAAAGGTAGACAAGAGAGAAGGGAAAAGAGAAAAATGTTTTAGATCTCACAGCGGACTGTAAGCATTGTCTAGCATGCTTTGGCTCCTCCTCGCCTTTGTAGAGTCTCAATGTCTCCAGCCATCTTCCTAATTGTTTTTTCAGCACAGACATCTCCATGGATGGGGATGGTGATGGAGTGATCAGCAATATCACTATTTGAGTCCTCTTTTATCTCCTGCTGTGAGGGGCAGTTTCTTCACCCTCATGATGTGAGTCACTTAGAACTTTGTGGACTTAGACAAAGCAGCAGCAAAGCAAGTTCTTGTTGTACCTTTGGGAAGCAATAACTCATTAGGTTCCCACCACACAAGCATACCTCTTTACACAGAACAGCAATAATTCAGGATCTGTTTATCCTCTTCGCACCAAAGAACATATATTTCTTTGCTAGCTGCAATGGTTCCCACACCCTTACTCTCCTCTTTGCTCACAATTGTTTGAGCCATTTCACCTGATGCTTAACCAGTCTGAAAACTCCGATGGTAATGGAACAAAGAACAATATAGGAGTATTTTCCTTCTCAAGAGGCTCTCCTTCAACCTTGCTGAAAATCCATGCTTCACCTGAATTTTTGTGGCATTCTCCTTGGTATACCACTAATATTTGGAGAAGGACATACCCCTGACTTCAAGGAAGAGAGAGAGTCAAAAATTGAGGTGTGATTCAATGGAATTCAATTCATGGAAGCAGGGATTGGTCTCTTGGGAGAACTACAGGGAAGTAGTCAGGGCTTGTAGGAAAGCAACAAGNCAAGTTGCAGCAGAGGAGGTTCCGCCTCAACACAAGGGGGAACTTCTTTGCTGTGAGGGTCACAGAGCACTGGAACAGACTCCCCAGGGAGGTCGTGGAGTCTCCTTCTCTGGGGACTTTCAAGGCCCGCCTGGATGCTTTCCTCTGTGATCTGTGTTAGATAGTTTTGTCCTGCTCCGGCAGGGGGGTTGGACTCGATGATCTCTTGGGTCCCTTCCAACCCCTAACATCCTATGATCCTATGATCCTATGATCCTATGATTCAATAGAAAATGTAGAATTTAATAATCAGCCTTACACTAAATGTTAGATGAGAGATTATTTTTATCAGAGATTATCAGTTTATTTTTGTCATTTTATCAGGCCTAAGTAACTTGCCTTAATTATGCCCATGTGGTTTTCATACTACTCTTGATTTAAAGGGACTACATATTCCAGTAATAATTCTAATGAAGTTTTAAGTACTAATAATAGGATTTGTCTAACTTAACCTGAGTATCTTAGAGATCAAAAGCCAAGCTAGTGCAGTGACGTGATTTCTTCCAAGGAACAATTGATCCAATCATCACATAGGTCTGCAAGAGTCTGAAATGAGTTTGCCACTGGCTACACACAGCCCTAGTGTGGAGATGGGGCAAGCCTTTGGAGTTCCTATGATAAGGAGCCAATGGTGCCTTGCAGCCCAACCCACAGCTGCAAACATTGGTGACAACAGCACAGCAATGGGTTGCCCCAATGTATTGAACACACCAGTCTGCAACAGCACGGACAACAAACTGGAGGGAAGAAACAGAACTTTAAAAGAGTAAGAATGATACCTCTAAGACTTAATGTTTCATGTTTTTACATGATGACAGCAAAAACCATAGGACCTCAAGCTGAAATACAAAATACTGCCACTAAAAGCTTATTGGTTTGCTAAAAGCTATTAAGAAAATGGAGGCTATTAACATCATGCCAAATAATGGTTCAGTAATAGCAGCCTAATGTGAAATTGAGAAATTTGTATCGCTCTCAAACGATCATCCAAATAATGAACTGCAAACTCTCCAGCAGAAGATGGTGCTTTCCCACACACGTACAACTATGTCATCAAAATGTTTTAGTGTGCAGATTTTCTGTGCTGGCAGCCTGTCAGTTGTATACCCACATCACAGGGGTAAAAGCCTTATCCTAAACTCTTATTCAGGGCAAAATCTTACTGAGTTGAGTTACCGGTAAGGATCAACTGGAATATGTTTAAAATCTTCAACCCACCAACTCTCAGGAAAAGTATGCCTTGTACAAAGTTCAATGTCTTTTTTTCGAAGCATTTTTCATTATACTATACTGGCCAAAACGTACTGTCTGTAATATGAACAATATATATTTTATGTGTTTTATATAATAAACATAATAATGTAATGAAATACGTCACAACTATATGTTTTACTATAATTTCTAGACCTGCCTGGATATATTCCTGTGCGACTTGGTCTTGGTGATCTTGCTGTGGCAGGGGGATTGTGCTAGATGATCTTTTGATGGCCGTTCCAATCCCTAACGATGCTATGATACATGTAAAAAACCTCTATGATACATCTAAAAAAATTACAGCAGCAAAACACTTCGACACTATTCTGCAATAAAAATTCAGTTGATTTCTAAAAGGTGTGTTCTGCATTGTTAAATGACTGAATAGAAATAACCATGAGAGAAATCATGAATTAGATTATCAGAAGGTTTCATAAAGCATTATCAGTAGATGATATTTTAATGATCAATTTCACACTGCTGAAAGCAACAGCAGTTTTAGTGGAAATCTCCTCTGGCAAGCCCTAGTCTCTGTTCCCCATACTCACTTAGATCACTGAGACAAGGAGACGTGGAAGCAAAAATACAGACCCACATAGAGAAGAGATCCAGATGAAATTATTTCTCTGTGGGTTCAAGGCACTTAAGTTCTACCCATTATTCTAGTATGTGCCAGTATAAAACACATTATGTCCTTCCTATCCTTCTGAAAAGTTGACTCTGTAAGACGTAGACAAATGTGTTTACCTGAGATGCAACAACTGAGAAATTGGAAGCTCTAATTTCAATTTCTTTGTGCTCTTCCTGGCCTAGAACATTTGAACTTTTCAATATGAAACAAACCTAACCTCAAAATAGTACATATAATATTAGCTGGACTGTCTTTTGCTAATTGTTCATTTTAGTCTTTCCAAGTTAGAAAGGAATTAGAGTGCTTTGATGAGAAATAATGGTCAAATATATTGATCTGCACTGCAAGATCTGCAAGAGAGTCCAAAATGAAATTATCACAATTTAAAATCATATAGAGAAAGTATTGACTGTCTGCAAACTAATTCAAATGTGTCCTAACACAGAACAATGGCTGCTGGTAGCACTAGAATTGGGCTAGTAGTCTGACAAATCATTTGGATGCATCCTATTAGACAATTATTCAAGAGAAACAGAATGGAACAATCAGTTTAATTCTGATTATTAGTGTGGTTATGAATGTTTTAACACAAGTTACATGCTTTTACTTCTTTTGCAATATGGTGATGTTCTTTGATGTCATATATGTGACTTCATACACTTACACATATAGGTTATAGACAGATCAATTGCATGGTCATACAGAATGCATGAAATGCATTTAATCAGAGTTGTGAACAATGTACAGTCAGATGAGATTGACTAAGAGAATTTTTACAGGTTCACTGGAAACCCTCAGTAGCACTTGACAATAATCACAGCTTTAAATACAATAGCAGGAACTGAGTAGGAATTGAGAGGCACCAGAGAGGCTAACTCTGTATGTCAATACCTAAAAATGAGAGCTGTTGTGTGAAAAAGAGTGCTAAACTGGAGAAGTGCCAGCTGTTGAAAGCCTGCACTTAAGCCTGAGTCTGAGAACTGCCAGTGTTACAAATGAAGCTTTGAAGAGCCCAGGATGGGTCTGAGAAAGCAGCATCCACGAGCAGTGTATGGGATTTAGAACTGGCAATCCAGCACTTATAATCTACCACCTACTGTGTTAGCCTGCACTTAATTTCCCTGCTTCCCCATTAATCCACCTAAGAAGGATGCTTCCTTTTCTTGCAAGATGTTGGATACCTGTACATGAAAATATGACAAAGCAGATCAACTCATTTTCAGAGCTGTGCTAAGGAATTATAACAATCTTTAGTACCTGACCTGCCCTGATAATTGCCAGGTCCCTGATTGCATGAAGGGCGATATGTGTGTTCAAATTTACATGCTGTAATTAAACCCAAGGAGACTACTTTCAAAGCCTAGAGTTAAACAAGGAAAAGTTTATAATAAGAAGTCATATCTTTCATTAGATCTGCAGATATAATTGGAAAAACCAGACAGTCTTTCTTGCATACAAGTCCCATTTCATGTCTTCAGGTCTTGGCAAAGAGCCAGGGCTTTGCAGAATCGAAGCCTAAATGTTATTAGCAGCATTTCACTAGGTATAAATGCCAGTGTAAAAGGAGCTTATTAAAAACTCTAGTCTCCATGCTTACAATCCTCCTCAAAATAACAAAAAATATGAGTTGTTCTCTAACAGACTCCTCGGATCAGTAAAAGCGATATTAATTTTTTTATGAAAGTCTTTGCAAAGATGCAGTTTGATAATTTGTTGAAAATGTTTTGTTTTGTTTAAAAAATAATTAAAAATTAATTGAGCTAAAGCATGAGGGAGAAATTGACTCTGTAACCCAGCATTTACAGAACTCTTCTGGGATATGGGAGACCAACATCGAAGCCTCTGCTAAAGCAAACAGTTCATTAGTTTTACAAAGCAGAACAACTTTATCAAAGGAGATTAGCCAGCCCTACTTTGGAAGAGACAAAATCCTGTGGAGACAATTCTTTGGGCTGATTTCTTGGGCTGTGGGATTAATATCCTCTTCTCAAAGTTGGGATGCACTTTGACTACTTTTGCACTGTTAAATCACACACTCTGTGGGTATTTCTACCTGCAAGAATAATTTGTTCCTTTCTGAAATTCAGTGTGACATAAAAAATATTTACTGCTTTTTAAAACTTTAGAAACTGTGAAATCTGTTCATTTTTGGAGTGAATTCAGGATTTTCCCATTTTCTCCACTGGTTCTTAACCAGTAATTTCCAGCTCCGTAAGTTTACATTCACCTGTATTTACCTTCAGAGGTGATGAGGTGATCACAGCTGCCTCTCACCTCAAGAAGGTGCCATGTATATGAACAAATGTCAGATTCAAAGGTTTAACACAAAGTCGGGTAAAGTTATCACATCATTTTAATCTATTTCATTGAGCTTTGTATCACCCCCACAGGTGTAGACTAAGGAAGGTCCTGAAAGAAGTGAGATTGTGTCTGTTTCTCACAACACGAGGAAGGAAATGGCAAAGTCAGTGGCAATAGTCCAGTGTAATGGCCTTACCAATGTCTCCAAATTGCCAGCTCGCAGGGAAATAACTGCATAAGTGATGCAGTTGCAGCATATTTTAGGCAGGATATAATTTTGCTGAGCAGTGAATCAGAAACACCAGTTTCACCACAAGGTGCATATCTTCCTTAGAGTAAAGAGACTCTGGGGTTGGCAGTTTGGGCTCTGGCAGTAAGCACACTGTCTTGAACCTGGATGAATAGTAAGTTAATCAGGTCAGTGGGTTACCTTGCAAACAAAAATAAAAGGACTTTCAGGTATATTTTTCATAAAGAACATGAACAGCAGTTTGCTGAAGGCTGAGATCGCAAGATCACTTTCTGTATCAAGTGAGTGTAGTACTTCTCATCATGTTCATTGCTGTGTGATGACTCTGCTCTCTGCCACTTAAACAGTAAAACCAGGGGTATTTCAGAAGAAGAAATTATACAACCTATGAAAGAATAAAACCTGTAATTGCCACATAAACATCAAAAATTGCAGTTTGTGAAAAGTAATGTTGACTCCAGATCTGTTCTTCCAATTCACCTAGACAAAGCACTGACATAAACATATCCCTAAGCAGTCACAGAGTTTAACTAGTTTTATGTCACACTCTCCAAAGCCAGCAGCCTCATGAAACACTAACACATTTCAGTTGCTCCTTTTCCTCAAGGCTCACTTCTATAATCTGTCTTCTGCTCTGTGTTTTTTGCCCCTATGAAAATTCTTCACATTGAGTAACTGCAAAAGTTAATGAGCAAATCATAGAAGTTAAATCAACTGTGCAACAAAACTTGTTTCCATGGTTTTTACCTTAAAACCTAATCTCCAATACACATTTTCTATCTTTTATGTTTAGCCATCAATGTGCTACACCTGCTTTAGGTCTGGATGCAAGTAAAGCTAATTTAGACCTCTGTTTTAACAACGTAACCAAACAAGGGATTTTATACATGAAGATTTCTCCAAAAGGGCCTTATCAAGAAGAGCTACCAGTTTTGCACATCTAACTCACTTTAGACTGTAGCTATGGTTCTCCATTTAACTAGCACCAGAAACATGCAGAAGAGACCTGTGGAAAAAAGTACGTAGTACAACCAGAGTACAACTGCATCCTGAATTTCATTTACAATTATCTAATCATGGTCATCATGTTCTTGAAAACTAACAATACCAATATGACTGATAAAATTCATGGGTTGAGAAAACAAGTGGCTTTCTACAAACAGCAGCACAATTTCTTAAAAGAAAATTGAGGAAAAAAGAAGAGAACAAGGGACTCAAAAGAGAGTTGAATGCAGTTGGGAGACAGATACTCAAACATTTCCTCTTTTAATGCATATCTATCTTTCTGCATCACTAACATGACATTAAAAATTAACAGTTTGTAATACTTTCCAGCGCTTCACCTTTTACCCATTTACTAATAGGTCCTTGTCATTCACAGCAGAGATGGAGGGAGAGAGATTTCTTTCTCAATTGAGATTAGCCATTAATTTCTTTGGAACCAATTTGTCAACCCTTTGATCACTTACTGAAAAGCACTGAATCAATTAGCCATAAGGGATCATATCCCAAAGTTCTTTTCAATGAAAACATACCTCATTCAACCCCAGAAAAGCATGCAAATAATGGATTTTGGCCCAGTGATGGTTCAGGGGACATCCTGTAACCAGGTATTAAGTTTTTTGCTAACCAGGCTGTAAATGTAACTGTTCCATTTCTTATTTACTGCTGTAATTTTCTTACTGTACTATTTTCTTAAAATATTTTGATGATATACAATGAAGGTTTTGTCCATGTAATAAACTACTGGAATACAATAAATCTGTAAAATATGATGAGGAAATTAAACCCCTAACTGCTTACAGTGGCAACATCTGCTAAACCAAGAGTGTGAATGGCTGAGATACATAAGACTAATTCAATTTATCTGTCAGGGGGATTGTTTCCTGTCAGCTACCTCTGGCAAATCAACAAATAAATACATATGCAAATAAATAGGAAAGGAACTACCATTTTTATCTTGATCAGTAAATGCAGATGAATAAAAACTGACCCAGAAAGGAAGATTTAGGAATCACTGGGGCAAATACAGAAATCATGTGAATGGCACTGCTATCTGATCAAAGGGGCATTTAAGCAGTTAACTTCTGCTGACTTGGGCAAAAGAGTAAATTACAAATTAAATAGAGTCCCATTATTCCAGCTCACGGCAAAGATTGAGCTACAGCCCTGGTACAACCTGGAATAGCCTTCACTGAAATTAGTAACAGCTATTCCTGCTTCATTAAAAGGTGATATTGGTCTGCAGGAAATATCAGAAAGCCCTGCCCAGCCAGAGATTGTGCTCGTTTTCTGCTCCAATCCAACAGTACTGACAGAGCTTATACACTGTCCCATAGGATAGTATGGGTTTTCTTCTAAAGCTAAAACAAACTCCAGAAAACCTGTTATTTAGGTCTGAAGATGCTACCAGTTGCAAGTACTCACTTGCAGTGACTATCGCCCATTGCATCTTATCTTCTGTTTCTGCATAAAGGCATGCTTTTCTTGAAGTGAGATCTCCACAGCAACTTCAAACTCCCTAGCATCAAAAAAATGCTCTGTGCAAAGCTGTGTTTGATATAAACAGATTTTTCTTCTTTTCTGCTAGAATTAAAAATTATCTATTTTATTTCTTTGCAGTCTGTTCAGAAATGAGACTTATTTATTCAAACTATTAATCTAAATCTCTTATGTGGGAGTTTTCTCAGAGTGCACACAGTTACAGCTGATCAAATAATAGTAAATATATTTGTATAATGTATTTGTTAGGAAGAAAAGAAATGAACAAACTTAGTTATTTGATAGTAGATTAATTTTAAAAATATATTCACAAATAATTTATTTAAGAGACAATGCTCATCAACTACATTTTTTACCACAAATATTTTATTTTCTTTAGTGAAAATCTTTTCTCTTGCTTCAAAGATAGGTCATATTGGTTTATTTATATGACTTCAACAATCATAGTCTTTTTATAAGTAGGATAAGCCTACCAAGAAAAAAGTAGAAGAAATAGAACCATTGAATTACAGAATTCATTAAGGTGGGAAGAGAACTCCAAGATCACATCCAACTGTCATCCCAATGCCACCATGTCCACTGAATCACATTTTCAAGTGCCCCATTTACAGGTTTTATCACTGCAACACCTCCCTGGGCTACCTGTTCCAACACCTGACCACTTCTTCAGTGAAGAAATTTTTCTAAAGTCCACTCTAAGCCTCCCCCTGGCAGAACTTGAGACCTCTTTCCTATCACCAGTGACTTAAGAGACAGACCTCCACCTCCCTACAGCCTCCTTTCACGTAGCTGTAAATGTTAAAAGAGTAGAGGTATCTGCCCAAGTTTATGGATTTCATCTGTTATCCCACAATGTCATCCTTTAAAGTAGAACGATATGACAGCATTGAAAAGATACCAGGCAGTTCCTCCCAGAACTTACACTTCAGATCCGGACTCTGTCCTTTGACTTTTTGGTATTAGGATATATTTGGGCTCCAAAGCTCTTAAGGAAAAAATCCTGGGAAAAGAAGTCTTTATAGCATCATGAATACCAAGAAAACACACTTTTGTTTCAAGGATATTTTGGTTGAGAATTTGACAAATCAAAAAATTTCCAGAAGTGTAATAAAAGTAATCCCCAGATGTTATTTCAGATATTAGATTCAGAAACCCTTAGATTTTACATAGTTCATGGTTTCTTCAATAAGATGAGGTTGGTCAGGGCCACATCCAACCTTATCCTGAATGTTTCTAGGAATGGGGTTTCTACCTGTGACACTGTTTCACCACTCTCACTGTAAAACATTTCTTCCTTATAGCTAGTCTAAACCTCCTCACTTTTGGTTTAAAACCATTACCTCTTCTCCTATTACTAACTAGAAAGTTAGTCCCCATCTTTCTTATAGGCCTCCTTTAAGTACTGGACAGCCAAAATAACGTGTCCTCAGAGCCTTCTTTTCTCCAGGCTGAACAGCTCCCACTCTCTCAGCTTTTCTTAACTGGAGAGGTGCTCCATCCCTCTGATCATGTTTGTGGCTCTCCTTTTGACTCACTCCAACAGATCCCTGCTGAGGGCTCTGGAGCTGTACACAGTTCTCCAAATGAGATCTTAGAAAAGTGGAGTGTCAGAAACACCTTCCTTGTCCACCTGGACACACTTCTTATAATGCAGCCCAGGATAAGGGTGGCTTTCGGAGCTGTCAGCACACACTGCCAGCTCATGTCCAGTTTTGCATCCACCAACACCCCTGAGTCTTTCTCTTCAAGGCTGTTCTCAATCCCTACACCTCCCCAGCCAACACTACTGCCTGAATGTCATAATCCAACCAATTTCTCATCCACCAAACAGACCAACCATAAAATCCATCTCTTCAATTTAGAGAGAAGAATGCTGCATGTGATCATGTCAAAGGCCTTACAGAAATCCAGATAAACAATATCTGAAGCTGTTCCTTTGTCCACCAGTGAAGTCGCTCCACCATAGAAGGCCACTAAGTTGGTGGTAGGCAGGACTTACCCTTGAAAAAGCCATGCTGGCTGTCTCAAATCACCTCCCTGTCCTCCATGATATTCCCAGGCACCAAAATGAGGAGTTCCCTTTTTCCCGTCACTGCATACTTCACCTGACTGCCATGACTTTTCAAATATCATGGAGAGTGGCTTGGCAACTACATTAGTCATATACCTTAGGACTCTGGGATGCATCTTACCAGGTCCCAAAAACCAGTATATTCATATTCCTCAGGTGGGCATGAATCTGAACTTAACTTCCAAAGGAAGAAACTTTGCTCCCTAAGTCCCAGACTTGTGGTCCATTCACTTGAGAAATACGGGAATAAAGCTTACTAGTGAAGAGAGAGGCAAAAAGTCTGTGAAGTGCCTCAGCCTTCTCCTTGTCTCTAGTGTTTTGCCAGTGTTGCTCATTGAGCAGATATGCTTTCTTAGACCTTCCTTTTCTGACTGACATACCTGTAGAAGTCTTTCTTATTATTCCTTGCCAATGTCAGCTCCAGCTGTACTTTGGCCTTCCTGACCCCACCCCTACACATCCATGTTTTTTCTTTCCTTGCCCTTGCATTTCCTTCTTGCCCTTTGGTTTTACCAGCAGATCTTGACTCAGCCATGCTGGTCTCTTACCTTCCTTATGTGATTTCTTACAGCTGAGGATTTGCAGCTCTACCACTCTATGGAAAGCATCCTTACAGATCTGTCAGCTCTGTTCTGCTCCCTTGTTCCTGAAGACAGCTTCCCAGGGCATTCTATTGACTAACTCCTTGAAAAGATGGAAGCTTGCTTTCCTAAAATTCATGGTCCTAACTTTACTCTTTGCTTAACTTATATCCCTCAAGGCTGTGGTCATTCAAGCCAAGCTGCCTCCAATTTTGATATCACTAATGAGCTCACTTGCACTGGTGTTCTCACCTCCCATATCTCATAATCTCTGATAGGGTTGTCCATCATCTGGCTTAAGAAGTTGCCATCTATGCATTCTAGGAGTCTAGGAGGTTTGCTTACAGCTTGCTATGCTATTTTTCCAGCAGATATTGAAATGGTTGCAGTCTCCCTGCAGGACAAGAGCCCGTGACTGTGATATCTTCTTTAGCTGGAGTAAAAAGGCTTCATAAATAGGATTCCCTTGAACAGTTGGCCTACAGTAGACACCAACCACAAGGTTCCCTTTGTTAACTTAGCCTCTGATTCTTACTCATAAGCTTTCAACCTGTTTGTGTCTATGCTTCAGACACAGCCCTTCACACTCTATCTGCTTCCGGATGCAAGGACAGCCCACCACCCCTCCTTCCTCACCTGTTACTTCTGAACAGCCTGTAGCCGTGGATAGCCACAATCCAGTCATGGGATTTGATCCATCAGATTCCAGTAACAGCAACTATGTTGCTGCTTTCCATCTGCACAGTGGCTTCCAACCCCCGCTGTTTGTTAATCGTGATGCATGCACTGGTGTAGAAGAAAAAAAAAAGCAAAATAGTGGCAGTGACACCAGCCAGAGGGCATTTATTCATAGACTGGGTGCATCTGTTTCTTCCACTATTGTGCCTGCAACTGGAAAGACACAGACAAAACCAACCTCCAGATTCCCTTCTCTATAATCCCAAGGCCCTGAAGTATCTTATGGTAATCTTTGGACTATGTGTTGCACCTTCATCTCCACACCCACAGTAACGGGTAATAGCTTAAAGGCTGTACCAGACTAGAAAGTTTCTAGTAATGCCTCTAAGTTTCCTAGTTGTAAACTTCAAAAAAAACCCCAAAACCCCAAAACCCACCTATTTCTTCAAATGCTTTATCAAAACATTTAAATTCAAAGTATCTCAGGAGACCTAGCTCTGGACACTTTGCCTGAATAGCATCTGCTCACTAAAGAGAAAGTGAAAGCGTTTCGTTGTCTACAAATGGAATACCGTATTATGTCGAGTTTGGGGTTTCTTTTGCCAGCATGATTTAGAACAAGTAGATCAACACATGCTCTAATTATATTTAACATAATAACCTTATTTAAAATGTAAATGGTTATAGTTATTCTTTAATGTCACTTGTAATAAATCTACATTAATTCCCAAAGTAAGGGTGCATTATTTAGTTCATAAATTTAAAAGAAATCTCTTAGGAATGCTTACTGTTTACAGACAATGGTAAATACAGGTTCAGAGCAAAGTTACAAAACAGGAAGGATTTCTGTGGCCTAGTTAGGTGCATTTTTGTTTGGGTGATTTCAAGATTTTTTTAAATATTTTACCTTTCTCTCTTTTAAATAAAACACAGAGACACCCTAAGACCAGGCATACATCATCCTGTCATAGAACTCTCTCTCTTCACTTTGTGCATTTAACAGATCACAATGTCAATTAATTCAATACCTGTGCAATTTGATTACAAAGCATGACACAATGTCCTACTCTCTAGGTACATGTTGAGGTATAGTATTAAATATCTCTTAAGGCAAAACCTCCCAAAAACAGGAGTGTTATAGTATTTTGGCTTCCTCCTCAAAACCTTCAGAAATACAGATGAACTGAGGAACAAAAGTTATCTTAAAAATACACCTTATTCTGTTGTTTTGGGAGAGTATTTTCATTTCCTTAAGCTTTCCAGAACAGGTGTGCTGTCCTTATTACAGTTCATGTATGGGAGCGCTTTGCAAATTCTTTCTGAGACTACAGGTTCCTTTAAGAACCTCAATGCAGTGTTCCGAGATCAAATTCTACCCCATCATTGACAAAATCTAAGCAAACTTTTCTTCCTGATTACCAGTATGAACACTTTTTCAAGGATAAAATTGCCAGTATTAGACCACAGTACATTTTATACAGCTTATGGGGCTCAGCTTCACAACTCCCTTCAAATTTCAAATACAACCCAAGCAGTTCCAAGATTTCTCTCACCACCTGACATAATCCATCAGGATGTTTTTCCTGAAAATGAGAGCAGTCATGTCAGGGAAGTGAGTTCATCTAGTGATCACACAATTCCTAGTTTCTACCCCACCATGAACTCTCCTTTATCATACAATAAGTAACAGTCATGGTACCTCACAAGAAACTAGGCAAGTGAAACGAAGAAAAAAAGAGCTTCCATTTGGGTTAGACCAAAATGACAGTTTTATCAGGTAACCCTTTAACACATAAAAAGTGGAAAAATTATAGTCATTGTGATATGTAAGTCTCCTATCACTTGCTGATACCATAAAAACTATAGCTGGCACCCACATATGTATCAGATTTAAGTGTGAAATATCTTGCTCTCAAGGGTAGTATGGGCCAGAATGAGAAAGCCAACATGTGACATGTGTGTTAGCAAATGCAATCAAACATAGGAAAACATGAGAAAAACCACACTGTCCTTTTTGTCCTTTTTTTCATTTTGTCTTTTTTTGCTTTATCTCTATTTTATTTGCCAAACATCAGGATTGGGCAAACTGCACCCAAGCTTAGAAAGAATAATAAAAAAAAAAGAAAATAAGAGAAAAAATATCCAGTAACAGCAATCTAACGAAAGAACAAGGGCAGTTACTTTCCTTTCCCATAACATGAGGGAGAATGACTGCAACCTTGTTTTATTATTATCTTTGCCTACAGTTTTATATTTGTTCTCTTTTGTTTAACACTCATCCCCTTGTTTTTTCCTCTTATTTATGCTTATATTCCGCACTGCAGTTCAGCCAGTCTGAAAGCAGAAAGTACTGGCTATATTCTACTGCAGATATTTCACATAATTCTTGACATTTTATAGAGCACAGAAAATATTTTTGAGAAAACAACGATTGGCAGACTAGTTGCACTTGGTTCATAGGGGTTTTGGGATTCCTATCGCACTCATTTCTGAAACTTTACAGCTTTCTGGAATGAAGAGTATCCCTGCATCTCTGGGAAGGACAGCAGGACATATCAAGGTAGAACCGTGTTGCAGATTTCTCAGTCCAATGATTCGCTCAAAATTAAATGAAGAGCCCTTATTACGCTCGAGGAGAGATACAGTGAGCACACTAATTAGTAGAAGCTGCTGTTTTCCCATTTTGTACATTCAAATCAAAAAGGTTCTTAGCTCCAAGAGAAGATCTGGAAGAGCTAACATTTCCTTGGACAAGTCTATGGCCAGAAAAAGATAGCAGGAATATTTTGTATAAAAGAAAAAGTAAAAACAAAGCAATCCATTTCATTTTAAAAGGCTTCTTCTCTACACTATCCTGCCTGAAATGCTAGAAGGTCTTTGCAATACTAGCTGGAACTGCTGTGAGGTAATTATATGTAGTTACATAAAGCAGCCTAATGCTAGACCAGCAAATTGTCTAAAAGGGAACATATTCCTTGTTAAATGTTTTGTCATGATGACCATGCCCTTTATTTATCTGTAACACAACATGCTTATTCTGCCCCATCTACTGTTTTCACCCTGCAAATTTATGAGGCTCTATTAATCTTCTGCCCTGCTGACTCTCTCTGTTGCAAAGTGTCAGCAGACTTTTGTACCTTGCTAATGTACAAAGTGCTTCTTATGAGTAATATCAGCATTTTGCCTTTTAATTGCACATATAATTTTTAGGTCTTACAGCTAATAAGGGAATTGAGACCACAGTTCATCATTGTCTCAAATGGTACTCCAGGGGTGTAGGGACTGTAGAAGCTCAAAGAAGAATATACTTGTCCTCGTTCCAAGCAATAGTTTCTCTCATTATAGCAACCCCCATCCACACCAGCACAGTTACAGATCTGCCAGCATTTCCATTATAAACCCTGATTTCTGGAGTTTCAAAACTGTTACAAAGCTTACTTACAAAGCTTCTTTCAGCTTAGACTCTTTTAGTATTATCATTTTTATTATTATTTCATTACTGCTTCTGGTTTTATTATTATTATATTTACTATTATTGTTGTCATTATTATTAAAACAACTTCCTATAGAATTTGATTTTACTGTTTTAAAGACATCATTACTTGCAAAAGAGCAAATATTGCATGGTAGACTAGCATAAAATAGATATTCCTCATATTTGAACTAGGTCATGAGTTTGTTCATTGCTTATACCATCCTTTTCCAACCAGAATGAAATTTAAAAGGTGAGAGCATATCACTAACATGGAACAATGCACAGTAATTTTATATTCACAGCCTTTAATAAGTTTTACCTCCACCTTGAAATTCACATTACTGAAGAGTATTGCTATTTTTCGAAAATGTAAGTTTTACTTCCTTTTTTGTATGACAGTGGATTAGAGAGAAGATCTAGTATATCATGTGCTGGAGGGTTTGAAGAGCTTTGAATGTGCCAAATTACGCAATTAAATGTGTCCCTCCCAAGAATCCAAAGCAATAAAAAGTAAATAGATTGAATAGTGGAATATCACGCCATGGGAGCTACTCGTAAGCAAATGACAGACTGTTCTTAACTATTGGGCTTTACTTTATCATGGAAAAGTCCACACAGGAATCAGAGGTCTGGTGCATTTTTCAGATCCTGCTGGGAGTGGTGCAAATCAAGGAACCACTGTTTGTTCCTGGTCATAATGCACAGCATGTGGAGGCCAGAAAGGCACTGTCACCAAGTGGTCTCTAAAGATACATTCGTATCAGAAGATTACATGTTTCTGTATGGCCTCAGAAGTTTTATGCCATGAAGATCAGCTGTTTATTTTCATATCCCCTGTTCCTGGACACCCATGACTTCAAGCGAGATACTTGAGAATGTGTCATGACTTTCCTCTGTTTTCCTCATTCTTGCCCCACAGTTTGCCAATGTTTGCATCATATCAGCTATTCATCTGAAGGTTTTTAACATTTGATTGTTGTATATTCTCCAGTTCCAGTATTGTTGTTATAAAGTGATGTATTATTCATGTAATGCAGGGCTCAATTTTCAAACTTGTGGACTTCATACTATATTAACACCATAAATATTGATTTCAGAGCACCCACAAGCATATTTAATCCTTCACTGTAAACACAAAAAAAGATACATCAGTCCTCTATGGAACATAAAGGCTGTGTACACACAGCACAATGGAATGCCAATCTAGGGATCCCAGATAGATATCTAGGCGTACAGTGAGCACTTGTGTATATATGTGCCAGGGCCTACAAGCTGTGCAGCTGCATCTCCACACTTTTGGGTACTTCGACTAAGCAACTGTGACCTTCTGAATGAGTTTGGACCTTCCACTGATACATCTAGACTGCTTCCTCTTCTGGGCTCAACTCACTGAATAATGGTGACACGTTCACAGATGGCTTTAATCAACAAGTCAGATTACAATAATACCATAAAAGGAGAGGGACAAAGACCATAGTTCAGCATTCAAGTGGTTTTCTGCATGTATGAAAGCCCATTCTTTTTTGCCTGTTTGTGGGACAAAGATTATGAGTTGAAGAGCAAAATCTGTATTTGCTGGATGTAAAGTGAGAGAGGCAAGGAGTGTTCAAACAGGCTCTGTGTGAACATTCACAAACTGTCATTAACTGGATCCTCACTCCGGCTCTTTGTTAGTTTTGGTGGAAATATTACTCCAGCTTCAACAGAATAAAGCCTTATTCTTGTCATTATCACTGTATTTCTGAGAAAAAGATCCCAGTTATATTCTTTCCAGCCAGGTTTCTCACTTGAGTTAAGAACAATGTGGTCACTGTCATCAATTACACCAGTAGTATCTGGAAAACCATTGAAAATAATCTTAAGGGAAGCATTTGTGTATGCATATATACATATAAATAGGGGTGGGTTGTAAATATGTTTGCATCTCTACATGCATTTATAAAAAGAAAAAGGTTCACTATACAGGTTCTCAGTCCATCTCAGCACTACAGCAAACCCACTATCCTTTCTGCAGTGTACAGACCTCTGGAACTGCATGACAATATCACAGGCCTGACACTTTCCTTTATGCCCTATATACCTTACTTGATTTAAAACAGTATTGTAATGATTCCTACTAATGTAACTACTATTGATAGCAGGAATAAGCCTAGCAATATGCATTTTGTAGATTTTGATAAAAAAATAGAGTAGCACAGAGGTTTCTAAGAATGTTTAGGCAAAAAGTAGCTGTCAAAAAGTTGTAACACAGTTATTTTCATTAGCTTTTCTAAAGATATTAACCAAATGTTCAGTACTATATTTTCTTTTAATTGCTTTTATCTCCTCTCATTATTTTATTGTTAAACAGTTTGAAATATGTTTTTCTTGCCTGGCATAAAAATGCCCATCCTCCAGTTTTCCTTTGTAGATGCCACTACTACATCTCCCCTCAACGAAGAGTGATAAAACCCAACCTACCTGTCTGGCTAAACATAAAACTTCTTCTAAATTTCTGAAGCTTACATTCTTTCAGATCTTGAAATGTTTATAAAATATATAAAAATTCTTTCCTACACTGACTGCCTTCTTTATTTCTTTCTCTGGCTTCTCTTTTTATACTGCAAGGAAGTATACTGCACAGAGCAGATTATTAAATGCACTTAAAACAAAGCTAGACTACATTAATTAGTGTCGTATGTGCACTTGAAGTTGGTAATATAGTTCATCCTCTGGCATTCAGCTCATTAATTTCAAAATGTATGTTACTAAACTTCTCATCTTGGTTTTATCTAATTAAATTATTAAGATAAAACTTAATAAAAGCAGAGGTTTTTAAATGTCATTCAAGGCAAAACTACAATTAAGAGATCAAATAATCACAATTTTCGAAGACCTTGCCCAGCAAGACCACTTGTATATGGTCAATTTTATGCTGGTATTTTTCCAAAAGATGTTCTCTTTATTTCAATAATGTTATGATTTGCAAAGATAGACAATAAATTAGTACACACAACTCCAAACAGATAGGTTCATTAATGTGCAGTCTGGTATTGATACGTACATATTATAAACATTTAAATAGTACAGATTAACAAAGGCCTTTAAGCTACAATGGTGCTGCAGGCTGTTACTGTCCTTTCAATACTGCAGTGTCACTAGGCTGGCTAAAGTTACTGTCAGTGATCTGGACAGCTAATCACAGGCATTTGGTGTCTTTCAGCCACCTGTATATATCCAAAATATTTGTCAGCATAGGCATTACATAAGCCATTCTTTGGTAGCAGCTGGAGACAAGGCCAGAAAGACAAGATAATTTTAAAAGGCAATAGACACCTGTGTCGAGGCATGTAAACTATCTTGACCATCCAGACATTGTGTGCTGTAAAAACATCTATACTTCATCTGAAACATGATGTTTCATAGAATGATTAAACC
Organism: Upupa epops; assembly: GCA_013397515.1. Taxonomy (NCBI): domain Eukaryota; kingdom Metazoa; phylum Chordata; class Aves; order Bucerotiformes; family Upupidae; genus Upupa; species Upupa epops. Next base: position 127,425 of record VZRI01013894.1, on the reverse strand, counting down.
ATGGGGTTGGGAGGGACCTCCAAAGTTCATTTAGTCCAACCTTCTGCCAAAAGCAGGAACATAACTCACTAGAACTGATTACCCAGAGACCCATCAAGCCTGACCTTGAATGTGTCCAGGCTTCAATCACCTCCCTAGGCATCCTGTTCCAGAAACTAAAGAAAATTTCCAGATATCTGACCTAAGTCTACCGTTTTCCAGCTTAAAACCGTGACCCCATTCACAGAATAACCTGGATTCACTACCTTGTAGCTCATCAAAATAAGAAGTACCCATCACAGAATCACAGACCAGTCAGGCTGGAAGGGACCTCAGGAGGTTTTTTATTCCAACTTTCTTCTCAAAGCAGGAGCATCTCTGAGGTCTAAACAGGTTGCCAGAGCTGTTGCTATCATGTCTCAATAAAAAGAGACAGAAAAAGACAGCACGGCCTCTAGAAAACTGCTCCACTGGCAGTCTGTCCTCATGGGAAACAAGATTTCTCTTTTATGAAGGAAGCCCCGTATCTGACTCACCTAGTTTGGAATGTTCCTTTAGAGGATTTAACCAGGGCTGCATGTACTCTGTGCTTCTGACTGAATACAGAAGAGTTTTGAGAGTTCTAAAGGTAGCTGCCATGGACGCATAGTAGAAAGTATCCAGGGGTAACACACAAGGTGCCATGGTAACAAGAGGATAAAGTATCCAGGGGTAACACACAAGGTGCCATGGTAACAAGAGGATAAGTTCCAGGGCCACAGTAGCATTATTTTGGCACATACCGAGTCAGAAAGTATGGCAGCTCCAAACATGACATATTCTAACACAGCTAGCTATGGCATCTGGACTGAAAGGACCTCCCCAGAGAAGACAGAGTGAGAGAGTCACAGCTTGTTCTACTTCTACCATGATTACTACTGTTCATTGGCAACACTGACAGCTAAAGACTACTTAATCCAGTTCTCTGACTGACCCATGGAACAGTGATATAATAGTCTGCAGAGTTAAGTTTGGTATCCATAACAGGTGGCCTCAACTACAGGCTACTTAGAAAGAACAGTACGTCACATTGAGTGAGTACATATCAATCTGTTAGCACGAATATTTCAGAGAAAAAAGCCTCTGCAGAAAGTAAGTTTGAGGCAATTGTACAGGCAATTGTTCTGCTTTCCCTTGGTCCCTCAAAATATCCTTCAGTATATCGCCTTCACAGAGTTCTACAGAGTTTTGAGTTCTGCAGGAGTCAGCCATCTATACATGGCTGCAAATATTGCCTGGTACATGGAAGAGCTAGTACAGTGAGCAAGCTGAGGTATATAGCATCTGAGGAGGCACATATGGGCACAGCATGTTCCAATCATAAGAAGTTAAAAGCCGGGAGGCAGCCTCTTGCCTATTTAAGAAGCAGCACTTCTGAGTTCTCACTAAATCTTTTCCCATACATTTGTCCTCAAATTAAAAGACAAAACACAATCCACCACTCTTCCATGAAATCTGCCAATCTTCTTGTACAAAAGAAAAAGTAAAATGCCTTCTATTTTGGAATGAGCAACCACAGTAAGACAGACAGGACTGAAGGGATGATGAGGAGAAAACTTGAAGGACATAGCTAGAGATGGAGATCCCATTTTAGCAAGATAAGTTAGCACTTTCATGATACTGGCCAAGGCATTACCTCTGCTGAAGTACATGGTTGGCCACACATAAAATTACTCTGTTAGTTCAGGATTGGAACAAAGGTATTAATTCAGTGGAACTGAAATTGTATTGTCTGACAGATTTATTCATGCCCATCCAGAAATAAGTATGGCTGCTGTCACAGGACAACAGCTATTCAGAAAAAGAAATTTAAAAAATTAAAAGCTGTTGTCTGAAAAAAAGTAAAAGAAATAAATAAAAATTTGTTTGAGGGAGACAAGATGTCTATCCTGCTTTGCCTACTTTTGTGTTCCGAGGATGCTTAGGTAAACACTCACAATCTTCATAAGAACACATCACCTCAGTGAGTAAGGTTGGTATGTTATAAGACTCCTCTATATTCTTTTTAGATTGTACCTTCAGAGGATTTATAGAAACAATACCTAGGTGGCACTGAGGAGGCTATCAGTGCTATTTACAGACAATTTAAAGGAATAAACCTGCAGTAACGTCTGTGTTTGCTTTCCCTTGTGGTCTCCCTGCAACGCTTTCTAATCCTATTGTGACTTGATTGTTTCACAGCAAAGTGCTCCACAGAGGCCAGTAATTGGCATACAGGTTCAAATTAGATTGCTGTGTGTTTAGAAAAGCAGGGGTCATTTCCCATCAGCACCACTCATTAAGAAACAGAGTGCTAAGTTTTCTATTACAGAAAATACTTCTACGTATGTGTGTGAGTGTGTGCTTGGGAGGGAGATTTTACATATAACCTAGAGCAGGATGAGTCTGTGATCAACAATATGCAAAGCAACTTTGGTAAAGGAATACATTAACAGTCTACTCAATGGCAGTTTTTGTCACTCTGCATGTCTGACCATCGTGCATAAATTCCTTTTCACCTTGTAAATACGAAGTCAGAGATGTGGGTGAATTCAGAAGCTAGCTCGGAGGCCCTTGAAAAGCTGGCCTTGTGTGCCCCTGGCTCTTGTGAATTTTAATCAGACTCTCAGCATTAATTGCCCATCAGTCAAGTTTTGGGTCCGGTATACTCGAGGTACTCCAGCTCTTGCACATTTGCTGTGGGGAAGAATGAGAAGCCAGTTTTCAGAAATGAGACAGTTGGGCCTCCAATTAACTGGAGAAAGAGAGATACCAACAGTATGAGTATCACCACCAGAGAGGAGAGTGAAGGGCAAGAAGGATTAAGAAAAGAAAGAAAATCTATCAAGAGGAGCAAACATCCTATGCCAGAAGCTTAACTGTTCCCAGTGACAAACATTTGATAACCTTTAACAGCGAAGAAGTATTTGGGCAATTCTTGCCTAACCTGAGATAACCTGAGCACATGATTTTCCTCAAATGCTGAATAGTATCTTTTCCTCTAGGATGACTAAGGGATGTATCTATCTATGCCCCATCCATGGCTCCTTCAGAATCAGAAAGCGGGCACTGCAGCACTCACACCTCCGGTGAAATTTCACTTGCTAGGCTTGCATCAACCGTTTTAAACTCACATAGCATCATTATTGCGGTAAGGCCCCTATTTTGCATAATAGCCTAGTGGTTACAGGTCTCCTGCCAGAAAGAGGACACCTGGGGTGTAGCTTGAGGCAGCTGCAATCCTATACCAACCATTGGAGAGGAGTCCCATGGGCAGCAAGTGCTGGCATATTTCAAGGGAAAGTATTTTCTGCTCCTTAATGATCTGTCAGGAGTGGGGAGGGAAGGTCACTATGTGGAAATGGCACGAGGTCAGATGAAAAGCCAGCAGATGAGTATGCAGCTCTCTGGCTCAGTGGCAGCATATTCACTAAAACTGAGCAGATCTGAAATGTTGGTTCCTGCCCTGAGGAGTGGTTATGTGTTTCACATGATGCCTTGGAAATAAACCGTAGAGGACCCCCCCAACCCGTCTGGTCACTTAATTTCAAGTTTCAAATCTCAGTTTCACAGAAGCATTGCTCAAGAGACAGATGGGGTCTGACACGAATGCCTCTTACTATTGCCTGCTCAATCTCTAATGGATCTTTAGCTACTGGATCCACATCACATCTTCCTGAAGTCTTTCCCCTTTCACTAGGTGCAGAACTCATACATTGAGGTCAGTCTTGCAAATTCTGCTCTTAGGGCACTGTTTAGAAGATGATCCTGTTCTTAAAACTACTTGGCCCTTCCCCTCATGTAGCTACTAATTAAAATACTGCTTGCATCCTTATCCAAGTCCCGAAGTCTTAAATGGTGGGGACAAACCTGAATGGGCCAAACCAGGGTCACATCCTGTAGCTTGTGAACACTACATATTAGGACTCCAGTAATGTCCAAAAATTCATGCCTAAGGGATTTTATGCACAAAGTGTGAGATCATGCAAGGTCCTTACCCCAGTCCTGTTAGCATGTAATGTATTAAACAGAAATACAGTTGTTACTTCAACTCTGCTGAGATTTATTGTCGTCTCCCTAGGATTTTGCCACTTATTCACTAACACACTGAGAATGCATGTTTTTACTCTGGTATGGCAACAGAAACACCACTGTTCTCTGAAATCTCATTCATTGTAGTTGAACACTCACACCTATAAACACGTACTAAAAAAAGCCTGTTTGTATGATGTGTTCAGAAATACATATGTGTTCAGAAATGCAGTATGATGTATTCAGAAATACGTACTTCTATGTAATATCACACCAAAAGAAAGACACAGATGCACTTTCAAGAAGCTGGGGGGAAGGAGGAGGAAGGAAGAAATGAACAAAATGGATATTTGAAAAGTTATAGGAGATAAAATTATTTTGTAAGGTTTTATTTTATGATATAGATCATAAGTAGAACTGCAGTATCAAGTGGATCAAAGATGCCAATTAGACCAGTATCTTGCCTCTAGAAGTGGTGAATAGTGATTGTCTAATAAGTGTATAGCCTTAATACAACAGCACCAACAGCTGATAGAACCTCCCCAAAAGAGTCTTTCAGTCACCAGTGATTTCCCACATGGAGGTAGAATTTGCTCCCATTCTTTCATATTTTTTTTTTACAAAAAACATGTTTTGCATATGGAACACTCTCTGACAAGTTTCACAGCTTTTTCACCTCTTTTCTCTGTTTGAAACCTAATATTTGCTAGTCTTTCTAGCTCTTCTGTTAGAGATTATAAATATTTCTGTCCTCTCCATACCACTATGATTTCCACTATGATTTAAAAGCTTTCAGATAATGTAGTTTCTAGCCCAAAAAGTTTCCAGCCTAATAATATTTTCTACTGATAATAGTCATACTAGTGAACCACCTCCCCTCCGCTCCAATTCACCAATTTATAGTTAAATTTGCTTTCATATTTCATACAGATTATTAATAAAGTTTTCTTTTTACTAAAATTGGTAGTGACTAATGAAAGGCTATTTACTGCCTAGGTCAAATCACATCCTGTCCTTCGGGGTCCTAGCCAAACAGTCAGACACATTCCGTGGTGGAGTTGGAAATGGCTGATTGGGCCAAGCACAGGCTCGTCACCTGCACGCCAATCCCATATCAGCACAAGGCCAGGCATGTGGAGATATAGTCACCATCCAATGAGCAACCACAACCACCATGATTGTGCCTAGACCCCAGATTGCAGAGTCTGGAAGAGGGTGTCTCAGGTAAATATACAAATGTTTTGTGTTTTGATGAGAAACTAAGGGTAGACTGGTTTGTTCCTCTCTCCTGGGTTCCCAGGCCATAGGTCTCTGTTGTCAGGGGCTTGCAGCGCTATTTCCTTCCTCATTTATAGACCATTATGATCACTCCGTTACTTTGGAAAGACTGCCTTGATCTGGTGAGGTTTTGCTGCAAGCTGGAGACAAATTATGTGATGTTTTTCCCAGTGAGCTCCTGTTTTCTGAGCTGCATTTGCACATTGTTGCATCTGGCAAATAGAAACCTTCTGCTTCACTTATGTCCCATATCATAAACATGATGGACTGACCCCTGACTGAGAGATTAGGTCCTTCCAGATGGAGCCAAATTAGCAAAGACCTTTCAGTGACTGAGTAGTACCACAACACAGAATGAAACAACTTTCTTATGTACGAAACTCCCCAAACCTATGTCTTTCCACACACTTCTGGCTAATCAGGTTTATTGAAACCACCACAACCATCAGAACAGGTCAGAGATTTTAACTTAAAGTCAAGGTCTGCTGAAGTCTCTACATTTCCTTGTATGCTTACACATATGGGTTATGTTCAGAGAAAAAATGAGACTACAATGAAACTCTGGTGGTGTGTATTTCTCACAAGTAACATACCTTTACAATGATTCAAAATACTGTCTAAATTCCATCGGTCCCCCTGTTATGTATCAAGATGATTTTTTTCCTCATATGCACTATTTCAAATTTATATCCTCTCTTTTTAATATATTCTAGAACTACTGTGAAATAAAAATAATTTCAAAATCCACTCAATGAGTTAAATACAATAATTTCATCATTAGGAAGGACAGTATGGAACAATCAGGCCAAACAGTCCAACTTTAATGTTAAATGACAGGTCAAAGAAAGTTCATTCCTAATAATGCAAATCACAAATCAGTGTCCCAGGAACAGCATGTATGAAATGATGTCTGAAACATCAATAACAGGGTTTTCCTCCCCTTATAATTATTATTAGCTTGGTAATAGTCATTAGTGACCTATCTCCTTCTGCTGATTTAGTAAAGTGCACCTAATAACAAGCAGGGGTCAAACGTACAAACCAAATGACACTGCATTCCCTAGATACATAGAGCACTTTCTAATGATGTAATAAATACCTTGCAGTGTTTTTGTCTCAGCCACCAAAATTAAGCCTATTAGAGTAAAATATGCCAATTGAAAACATTATAAATCTTGTCTGGAATATCAAACAAATCCTTGTAAACAATGCTGAAATGACAAACTACCTCTAGTGTTAAGAGAAGCTGAATCTCTAAAGTAGTTTTTATTGCAGTCCTCAGATGAAAGAAATCAAGCCTTCCGAAATGGTCTGAGTTTATTACACCACCAACAAGAAAGAGAGAAAGCAGTATCACATTACAGACTCTTTTTTGGAAAGGAATTAATTGATATTCTAACAAAAACACCTTTTCAAATAATCTATCCTTTTTTCGTAAGGAGAAATTATCAGCCTATGATTTTATACTTTATATGGACATTTTAGCACAGAAGAGATTACTTTCTCTTAGACAAAGAGGGCTTGTTTAGACTTCAGGAAAAAATAACAATACTATGCATCTCTGTATTAAAAGTATCCTTAAAGTCATTATCCATACATATCAGCTAGTCCCTGACTTAACCATTCTGGAACCCATTCAAGCCATGGAGTTTAAGATTGTGGTGTTATTGTTCTTTGATGTCTATAGCTTAGCAGCACAAAGCTGGTCTCACAGCACTTACTCTCTATAAAGAAACATAAATGTTTGGCCTTTGGGCTGTAAATATTGTGTCACCATTGATTTCTAACATATAAAGTGTATTTTCCTGAATGTCAAGTATTCTCAAAGAGCAGGGGTTCCCATGAGCATGGAATGTCAGGAATTAAAAACAGTTTAAAAGCAGGAGCTACAAGCAATGAAAGAATAAAGTAATAGCAAGAAATAAGAGAATGAAGACATGAAAGAACATAGCCAAGTATTATATTATCGTTTTTCCCTCAGATGAAAATGTCACCTGGAGAGCATATTATCCTATCATCACTAAAGACTGAACTGTGATACTGTAAAAACATTACTTTAATAAGAAACATAAGATAGTTTTCTGTTAGGATTTGTGTATCCCATGCACTAGAGAAGATTTTTTTTCCTAGATGAACAATAAGATTGATTTGAAGATTGATTTGCTGGTGGTTCACAGTGAAATTGTCAGTAGCTGAACGGAAATGCAGCTTTGACAAATCTCCAGCCTACCTAATAGTGAATATGAAGAGTACTCCTTCTAGGTGGTTATTCAGAGGAGCTCCTTCTCCATAGCTTGCTTCTATAGCACATGCAGACTGTGAAGCTTCATGACCAAGCAATGCAGAGTGTCTCCATTTCCCGAATCCCACTCTGACTCTTACAGCTCTGCCATGAACTTGTGTAAATATTTCCCTAACACAGATCTTTTTTGAATAGAAAATTCTGTTCATACTGGAGGACAGACATTGCCTTTCCAGCCTAGAAATTATCTTTAAGCAGCAGTACTATAAAAGCTGTGGCAGCTGAACCCCTGCTTTTGTCATTCCCTAATCCACTTGCCATGATCAGTAATATTTGAAAGTAATAATTTGATTTATTACACATCAGATTCAGAACTTCAAAAAAAGTCTGTCTCAATTTTATTTGCCTGAGAACAGTCAAGTTACCATCAAACATTGTCTCAGGCATTTACATTGATATTGACAAGTTAGTGCAAAGCATTCCATAAATACACAGGCATGCATGCCAGATCCTCATAAGGCTGAAGAACTTTTTCTGAAACATCTAAGAAACATTAGGTATCTTTTTAATAAAGTCTACCTCTTGAGAGGTGGTGACAATTTCCAGCTCCTAATGTTAAAGCACTCGTCCTGTCTCAGCAGCTTGCTTGAGGGTCTGGAAAACTTTAGAGACCAAATGTACTCCATCAATTTAGTTTATCAAGGTCAAGCTTAAGAAGGTATTTGACATGTAAAAACGTGCAAGCATATGGAAAAGACTTCTGATAGTAAGTTCTTTGCACATGAACAAACATATACCAGCTTCTCAGAGCTAGATGTAGGTATGTTCAAGAATAAAAGCAGGATCTGATCTATTTAATGAACTAAAGTGCAGGAATGGCATGTATAGGATTCCAGTGAACATATCTGAGATATCTTGCCAAGTGATCCTCCTAAAGGAAACTGATCCTACCTGATAGATGTTGTTTCCAAAAAGGAATAGTACCCATCTAAGTTAAATACTTAACTAAGGTGTTATTATATTTAAGGAACTATTTGGAGAGTCCTTTGGATTTTCTGACAAACATCACCCCTGGTTTTTTTGTTGGTTTTTTTTTTTTTTTTTGTCTCTGGAGGAAGGCTGCTTTATTAAACAATACAATGTTTCAGGAAAAATTAGGTAGATAAGATCTCCCCCAAAGCATTTCTTTTTATCACTTGGATTAACTCCTAGATGACAGCTATAGGTAACAGTGACATTAGTCACGGGACAAAATTACTAATAAGGAAAAATGAACCGAAGACTGCTTTCTTCTACTCTAACAGCCATAGTTGCAGCTATAAGGTGTGATGGAAAGTTCCTAAGGTGAAATTTCATGTCCATTGATGGTTAGATGACACTAGATATGTCTTCATCTGGTGTAAAACATTTAAGAGAATGAAGGAAGTAGTGATCTACTTGCTAATATACGCATATTTTCAAGTCACATAATATCAGCTCTTAGGTGCCATCAGCTGATTTCAGAGTAAAATTCAAGATGTATGAAGCACTCAATAGTACCCATTTGCTTCCAAGGTCCACCTTTCATATGATGTACTTCAAAACTGAATTGAAACCCTCTCTCTTTTAAAAACTGCTACCTGTAGACACCATTATCTTCAAATAGAACTTACTTTCATGCTCCCTCCTGACTGGAGTTCCTGCAGCTACAAGTGTGGAGCCTTCCTCTGGATTTTGCATGAGGGTTGGCTGCTGCCTAATATTAATTCCTATTTGTGGCATATGGCTTCTGACCAGCACAGATGGTTTAAAATAGGTACTGCAGACTATACCAAAAGAAAATAGAGTTTATCAATTTGACAAAAAGGAATGGCTGTGGCTTTTCATTTTACATCCCCCCACAAGGGAGAATTATGTCTTTTAAATAAATAAAAATATTATGAGCAATAACCACACACTGCTTCTAAAAAACACTGGAATGCAGTAAAGAATGAAAAGGCTGTGGGTACTGCTACACATTCCCATAAAATTGCTTATATCTTAGTAAATTTACCTTTCTCTCTCTGTTTCTCTTTCACACACTTTAATTATGTTACCAATGTTTTTTTTTTTGTCACTGTAAAATAAGTCAATGGTTCATGTAGTGCAGGAATAGTTTTGAAAATCTAAAATACAGCTATTGATTCTCTCAAACTATTTAATCTTCAATTAGACGTTGAACTTTAGAACTGGCAGAATACGTAAGATTTTTCTGTCCTTGAATAGCAGCTCATTTTTGTCCATGAATAATACATCTTGCTATAATAGTGCAGTCAGATACTGATATAATTAGATACATTTCTGAGGTCTGCCTACGGTTCACGCATCAAACACTGATCCTTCAGGCTGCCTTGTATAGGTCTATAGACTTGGGATGCTAAAGAAATGAACACAGTCATGCTAACAGTGCCCTCACTCCAGTTACAGATGTAAGATGACAGTGACTGCTCCAAGGCATACTAATGACAAAGTATTTAGCAGTCAGGCTCTAGTGCACACCTGCCAGAAGCAGAAAAGGGGGGATATGTGATATCCCTGTTTCTTACATTACACAGAGCCCAGCTGGAAGGTAAGTTCTTAAGAGGGCAATGACTGTACAAACCATATGTTATCACAGTTCAATCATACCCATAGCATTCCCCATTTTAATGTATATTTGGCACTACTAGATAATGTGGCATCTTCAGCCTAATCAGATAAATATCTTAAACAGTGGCATATTAATGTAGTGCTACAGATAACATCCACTGTGTTACGTTGCTTCAAACTTGTATTTCTGTATGAGGGCTCTAGCTCCTAACCTGATCTGACTATAAACCTTTCCAGAAAGCAGTCTATTTAATGTAGATACAGGTTTTGTTATTTCCACTTATGCCTACTTCTTTCTTAAAAATTTGGGTCTGGATAGCCTCTACAAAAAAAAACCCAGCTCTGTCACAGTGACAATTTTCTGTGTAAATCTATTCATAACTGAAAGAAACAATATACAGATTGGTTTAAAAGGTATAAAAATTATTGGTGGCTTTTTTTTTAATATCTAAAGACAAAATAACGTTGCCTTTTAAATTACACTTGTTCTTGATTTTATAAAGAAAACAGAGAAAAGGATCAGAAGGAAAAAGGAAAAGCACATCCATTTGTAGAAGCTTTGCAATGTACTTAGGGAAAAGTGAAATTATTCGAAGAGAAGTTTTCCAGCATGGCATTTCAATGCTGCTGATTAAACACTCTGTCCAAAAGTTGTTTCAAGGAGGACAGGCACTCTGAACCTTTGGAAAAATTGAAATGTCATGGTTTTCTTCTGAACTGGTGAGGAAAAAAATATCAACTTTATCAGAATCAGGGAAATTCTTTGCCTTCCATATCATAATATTCTCTTACATCTGCTGAACCAAACAACAATGTTTTCACCTGACTGCTTTGAGCCCTGGCCACAGGCCTAACAGGGCTGCCAAACATCCTTCCATGGCACAGCCAGGGTTTGGACCTACAGGCGTTGATTGCACAGCGGAGCCTTAGTCCTCCTTAGTCCTTAGCAGAAGCTGCATTAATGCAAATCCATATGATTACAGAGCTAAAGGCAAGAAATATTTCAGAGCAGTCTCATACTTTAAGAAAAAGATTCAGATCCAGAAAAGCAGCAAACCACCTCAGTGGGCTTTTGTGGGCTTAGAAAACTCTTTTTTGTATACACATTGGATGTAACATTAGTATGCAAAAGTACTCCGCAGACAAAAAAACTTCCCTAGTGCTTCATATTTGCTATTTGAGGCTTCACATCTTTGGGAAGGGCTCTACCTTGTACACACAAAGCTTGCTGCCAGTAAATAAAAGATGAAAACAAATTGCTTTCAGCTGAAAATTTTGGTAGAATATTTTTGATGGACAAAGTCATCGCAAAAGATTTCATGGCTTTGTTATTCTGTTCTCATCCCTGCAATCTCATCACTCTGTGCTGCTTTTGATTTCGTCAGTGAAGAAGGGGGAGAAAAGGAAAATAAAATAAAAATGCAAAATCCATTCCATGACCACACAATTGAAGCTTTTGTATGTAACGTCCATTTAACAAAAATACCTATTGTTGGTTTTATTCCATGTAGAAAAACTGATTTCAAACATCATGCCTTTGTGAAACCCACCTGTTTGCACTACCTTGAAAGAGATCCGCAACTCTTTCAGTTCAGCTGTTCTGATTGTATGTCAGTTTTAACTGATTAAAGGGAAAGAGGAAAAGCGACCTAGATTTCTCCAGTGTTCTCTTCCCCCTCACCTTGTTCAAGCAAAACAACCTTGATCACTAAATGTCAGTCATCACCCAGTGAAACTTCTTGTTGGCTTGCATGGTGGTTGTTTTTGAGAAAGGACAGAATAAAGGCTTCAGGATTTCATCAGTCATGTGACTTTATCTTGCTGCTAAAAGTGTATTTTCCAGTACTTTAGATTTATGCTTCCTTCTGGACAAGTCAGGGGACTTTTCTAAACACTGTCTTCCATCTTTGTGTCTTTCAAGGATAAACCAGACAGATGAAAACATAAAAACAGAGGAAAGAACAGACACATAATAGAAAATGACAACATTTTTCAAGGAAGAAGAATTTACAAAAACACTCCACAATTATGATTTGAGTGTCGTTCTACTGCAATATCTGTGTGCTTATTCCAAACCTCTTCATGTAGACTAGCATTTCCCTTTGCAGATCTCAGGTGTAGATGTCAGTATTGCTGGCAATTGTATTTATTCTCATTAGCAAAAACCCTTATCTCACTAGATTATTGCCTGCTGTGTGGTCAGACAAGACCAAAATAGACTCAAGTATAGCTTGGGTGCACAGCTGTTCCCCTCTTTCATGATTCCATGGACTTTACTTACTAGTGAGGAAAAAGGAGAATCTTCATCCTTTCTTTTCGAGTGGTTGACATTTTGCATGAAACTTTCTCTGCCTAGGAACTCATTAAGCCATGGGTTTGCTGGAACACAGTATCAGCGGTTAGTTCCAGCGTCTGACAGTTGGCAGAGCGACATTCAGCATTTTTCCCCAAAAGCAGCACTTGAGCTGCCTAGGGAACTGAGCAATTTCTCATCCAAATGGTCTACTAAAGACCTGGACTTCTTAAACTACTTTCTTTTCCAAGTGGTGCCCTTGCTTTGAAACTGTTTTATAAATGGAGCAATAAGAGCAACAAGAAGTTGTAATAGATTACCACTAGTATCCACTCTTCTTGTATAGATTTAAGTCTGTTATTCTCAGTACATTTAATGCAGGAAAAAAATCTAATTAAGCACTAGATTGTGTATTGCATTTCATTGCTCTGCATGAAGAAAATCACTTGGTCACATACTGTGTGGAATAAATAAATAAATGTGTAATCACTCCCTAATTATATTTTATATAAATCTGTAGATTTACAAGAAAGTAAAATCCAACACCATTGATGAGGTTTTCATACTGTGTTACACAAAAACACTCCTCTGGCTCCCTTATAGTTTAAAGGTCCATAAGAAAGGGAAGACAAGTTGTCTAACCACCCCTTCCTTGTTTGCCGGAAGAGCCTAAGTTGAGCGCTGGCGGCCACAGCGGGAGCCGGGCAAGGCAGGGCCCCAGGCACGGTCCGGCGCCGGGGAAGCAGCTCGCAGCTAGATGACCGAAGCCGGAAGGAGCGCGGCAGTGGCAGAAGGAACGGAGCAGATCCCGACAGCTCGATCGCCCCCAGCAGCACCCGGATCCGGTGGAGATTTTTCCCCCCTCCTTTCTTTATAATTTTAACTACATTAACTACCTGCCAGCATAGCCATCTGAGTGACTGCCCACACAAAATCAGTTTCTGCTTCGAAGGTCTTCTTGTGGTATCACCAGGAAAAGGCACCCAAACGGCCTGAGGCATCTGAGAGTTGAGATCTACTTTTACTCCTTTCTGCTGAGACAGTCCTGGATGGCTTTAGTCATGACAGCCGTACTATCAGTCAGCTAACAGTAATGCACAAATTCTGTAGAATTGCTGGGGTGTAAGTTAAGAATGCCCACAAAGAGGAACTACGGATAGAAATTGGTTTCAATTTAGTTTTGTAATTATTAAAGCAAAGCACTGCTTTAAACAATGTCAAGGATTTTTTTTCCTAAAACTGACATTTATTATGAATGTTTCTTGAGTATACATTGTGGTGTGTTTTATGTTTTTATAAAATAAAATAACAGGCTTTGCTTCACATTTATTATTAATGCAAGATACACAAATCTCTCCTAAAATTGTTGTATCAGGTGATATTTGCAGGTGTCATAGTTTTGTTTGGTTACTTCAAGAGAGAGAGAGTTTCCCTCACACTACACAGGTTAGTGTATTAATAGAGAGCTGGATGCAGACCTGTATCATAGGCTAGGGAAACAGTGCTGGAAAGTGGTCCAGTATAGAAGGACCTGGGAGTACATGAGCCAGCAATGTGTCCCGGTGGCCCAGAAGGCAAATGCCATCCTGGGTTGAATCAGGAATAGTGTGTCCAGCAGGACTAGGGATGTAGTTCTCCCCCTGTACTGGGCACTAGTGAGGCCTCACCTTTAGTACTGGGGGCAAGTCTGGGCCCCTCACTTCAAGAAAGAGATTGAGGTGCTGGAGCAGGTGCAGAGGAGAGCAGCAAGGCTGGTGAAGCAACTAGAGGGAAAATATTGAGAGGCTGAGGGGACTGTGGTTGTTTAATCTGGAGAATGAGAGACTCAGGGGACATCTTCTCACTTTCTATAACTACCTGAAGGGAAGTTGTAAACAGATGAGGGTCATGCTCTTGTCCCAGGCAACTAGCAACAGAATGTGAGGGCAGAGCCAGAAACTGCAAGAGTGGAGGTTTAGGTTGGATGTTAGGAAGCCCTTCCTTATGGAAATGGTGATTAGACACTGGAATGGACTGCTCAGGTAGGTGGTGAAGTTCCCTTCCCTGGAGACGTTTAAGGGAAGGCTGGATATGATGATTTTAGAGGTCTTTCCAGCCTCAATAGCTCTGTGATTCTGTGATTCCTAATACATGCTCATCTATAGGTTCTTTTCCACAGTGCCCTGTCACCAGTGCCACAAAACTGCATTCACTCACATGTCCAGCTTCATGCTTTCCTACAAGCAAATAGTACATCACACACATCCCCATAACGGGAACTTCTGAGGGGAAAAATGTGAAGGAATTCCTCGCTGATAATGGGCATGCCTGGACAAACCAGGGCTGTCAGCTGCAGTGAGCTGGCTTTGAAGGAGTAGAATAAGAAAACAAAGGCCATTTGCAAAAACAACTGTGTTGTATAAGACATCCCCAGCTGGGAGGGGATTGAGCACAAACACCATACACGTGTACCTGTCATCTTCTCTCCTGGTTGTGTGATAACTGTCTATTTACCAATGATAGTAATATTTGGAGCATGTGAATAGTAGATACCGGGCTTGGAAGAGTATATAAATGGGCCACTTGAGCAATAAAGAGAGAATAACTCTAACCGTATTGGTGTCCGGTTGTTACTTGGCTTGCGTCCCCAGAGGTGTCCGTGCAACAGAAAAATAACTACTTGCAATCAGAGGTCAGAAAACATGCTGGAGTGTGCTTTTGAAGGCTAGTATAACATAATTGGAAAGAAAGGGAGTCAGGTGGAGCTGGGATACCTATGGACTGCTGAAGTACTGAGCTCTTTAGAAAATCTGGAGAAATGTCCTAAAACAAGAGATGACTTCCCACAGAAAAAAAATATACCAGAAATAACCAACCAACAAACCTAAAGGGATATGAACTTCTGAAATCCATCAGTTACAGTGGTATTTGGGAAGCAGACCAGAGAATTTGACTTGCTGGTGTCTAACTGCATGCAGCATGAAGTGTACTTGGAAATGTTTTGGGGGTTTTGCTTCTTTTTTAGTTAACTGGAGGATAGTGCCCTAGTTGCACTTGGCACAGACATTTGAGCTGGGATCTCTTTAAGTAAAGCAGAAATGGACTTGCTGGGAAGGTCATATGAAAGGCCCCAAACCTCACCCTTACAATAGTACCTCAGAGTGCTTAATCCTTTAGCAGGATCATTCACCTCTTTAGCTGCACACCTCTGCACTTACCATACAGGTGTTTACTCCTAACCCAGGGGCTCTGTAGGAAAGCTCACAGATAGTTGGGTTGAATGTGGATCAAACAACAGCTCTGCTGCAGTTGGGAAGATATCCCAAAATAATTCTGTATGAAGAAGACTATCAGAAGAAATCAATAGTTAGTGAGTGATATACACAGAAAATAGAAGACATTTATTTTCTTTTTCTCGCCTGGTTATTCATAGGAATAATATCTATATTATGTGTCTAGTTCTTTAAATATATATCTTTTAAATGGTGAATATCTGTTAGTGTGTTTTAGCAGATAAGTAATTGATCTACGAAACAAATATTGTTTAAGTCTGATAAGGGCAAACTTGTAATGCTTGTATTTTGATTATTGCTATATCTCAATATACATTGACATCATTAGATTTTCTGTTTCAAAAGTGGGAGCTAATATTTAACCCCAATGCTAAAAAAGCTAAAAACGTTCATACAGCAGGAGCTGCTACTTATCTCTTATTAGATAGATTAGCAAACAAAAACAAAATCAAAATAAAAGCAACTGAGCTGGGATCACATGTTTAATGGATGTAGAGACTGATGTGAAAGCTTCTGAAAATACCCATTCATGAAATCTTCCTCTAAGGTCAGAGGCAACACAATCTGTCATGTCTTGAGAAAGAAGTTAAGTAGCTCTCTCGATGATTCAGACTTTGAAATTGTGACAAGGATTCATAAGAAGAGGATATAAAACTCACTGAAATTAGTGGGTACTTTGTATCTGAACAGCAGCATTAAGAGAGCAGAAAAAGGTATGTAATGAGACAAAGAGAATTGTTCGAGGAAAGTCAATGCTAGAAAATGCAGACCCTCCGCTATTATCTGCTAATTTTAAAAGGGTCTTTTAAACTGAATTACAGCTGTGTGGAAGTTTTCTGAAAACCGTGTTCAGGCAGCAGTGGGTAGGCAGCTAATTTTCCATGTAATATTATCTGAGGTGTGGAGGATCCTGACACGATATTGAAGCACAAAAGACAGCATGTGATTGTGGTATTAGTTTCAGGGAGTTCAATACCATCAACAGACAACACATTAAGTAATGAGTTTTGGCAGTCCAATCAAGCTGCTTGTGCCATTTCCCTACCTAAATATTTTATATATTAAAGTATCACTGGGACCCAAACAGCAAAATTATAACTAGAAAGCATGTGTCTCTCTTTAGTGCCCCACACTCTTTATTGGCTGGAGCTTGTAGCACAGAGAGATAAAAAGAGAGGACTAGGCTGAGCTACTTATAGAATGTATTTATATCATGTGTTCTCTGTTTTTTGACAACAAACCAATTATGTAGCAGAGCTGTGTGACCTTTTGGGTGTGTGTAACAGCCTTTAAACATTTCTCAGCACCATTCCATGTGAAAAAATGCAAGAAACAGTTTTTCTACTTAAAGCACCAAGGGATAAACTCATGGTCTCCATGTTAAGTCATATAGAAAATGTATTATGTTAATATTCTTGTCATCAGTGCCATTAAAAGATACTTACAAACAACAATGGGAAACTGAGAAGACTGTTTCCTATCTCAGGATGGTTTTCAACCAGTACAATCAAAGTACTAAGAGAAGAAATGCAAATACAGAAAGAAATCAAATTCTGTAATTGACAAATTATGTTAATCTAATGAGAAAAGTTTCAGAAAGAAGATGGAACAAGCAGTATAAAGATTTTACTGTTATATACTTTTTTTTTACTTTTATATACGTCCTAAATTATCTGTAGAGCACTGTGTGCAACAGTATAGATGGCTGCATTGCATACTACTATGATCCATAGTAGATACAAGAGGAAAAATTACTTTTTAAACAGAAAATCACACAGAATCCAGCAATGTTTGTTTAGCTTTGTTTCCATTTTAAAAAATCTTAAAGATTCCTAAAGAGTCAATCTAGCTGCTTGGATCAGTTTGAGCAAAAATATAATGCCAGACTTCTGAAAAAGGTAATGTAGATGCTAAAATTTATTTTGTTAAATGTTGGAATAATCAATAACTAATTTTCATTCTAAACTAGGTCCTTGGTGTGCCTTAAATAACCCAGTGGAAGATCATTTACATCTCAATAACAACCCTTAACAATGTCATGTCATCAAAATCCAAACTAAATCTCAATAATGTAGGTTAGTGACCAGTAAAGGACTTATTACCTGGGTCAAGTCCTTGGGGGCTGTGGCGGACCAACTGGTGAAAGCCTTGCTTGTGTGTGGCTTTTATCCCAAAATATGAGCATGGCCTCCCATAGGAATGATCCCATTATTTAGTGCTATGTCATTTTCTAAACGGTTATATGTTCAATGTATTTCAGGAGTCCGAAGCAGATTTGCAGTATGCAGGGCAACCAAGCAAAACTAAACAGAACAACAACCAAAACCAAACACAAACAGAGTAATGCGCGGTAGAGAGATTTAAACATAAACAAATAAATATGCCTTTGAAAGCTCACTGGGAGCTTCACCTTGCTTTCATTAAAATGTTTCTGCGTAAGATGGTAATTAGCAAAATTGGGAAGTAAAAGTATATTAGCTCTATGTACTAGCTAGGAACAGAGAAGCATAACTATTTTAAGATGCATTTTTAACAATGCTTTTGTGATACCAACACACTTGCTGATGATATTGAAATTTTTATGTTAATTAAACAACCCCTAACCACTCAGTACATCTCAGATATATACACTTTGTAATTACCTCCATTATTGAAATAGCTAGTTTGATTTATTCTTGCCACACTAACATTCTAGCTTCTGTTATTTTTGTCTTTAGAAAAACATAGGTCCCAGTGAGGGAATATAAAACTATTACTGTAAATTAAATATTAAAGCTAACTTATTTTTGCATAAGAACACTGTCAAATAATGGTGATAACTGTTCCTAAGAAATTAACTTTTTTTTTTTTGCCTTTTTTGGAACACAAATTAAAATCTAATTTTCAGTTCTTTTGTAAATTTCATATAGTTAGCGGGTGTAGTTTTACTGATGGCAGTAGCTTAAGAGGGAGCTATTATAGTCTTAGCTTAGCGATTAAGAAATACAACATTTGTTGAAGAGCTAGGCCTTTTAGTCTAGAATGGATTATCACTTGATCCTTCCTTAAGCATTTTTATACAGGAGTGCATTATCCCTGGAGCCACCCTGGGCTCCATGCCTCATTAACCTGGGTGTTAGATAAATCAAAGGCAGCCTCAGAGACAAAGATAAGCAAACTGCAGGCCAGCAAGACGATGATGTATGGATCCAGGAGGCTAATAGGAAAGTATTGACAGGAAAATGGTGTGCTTATCCTGCAATCACTGCATATTGCAATGAGAGCTCCCAAAAGCAGATGGGATACACTTCAGGGAATGCAGGAGTAGGAGATTGTCAGGCAGAAATGGATCCTCACATCTTAAATTCTAACAAGAACTTTCTTTGAGGCTACGCTTCAAGCACAGCAGAGAGATCAGTACCCAGGCAACAGCAAACTCTAAAAAGTGAATTCACAATAGGGGCAAACATTATTATTGTTATTATTGTTATTATTGCTATTATTATTATTATTATTATTATTTTAAGACACAATCTAACTACCAAAGCTGAATTTCACTGAAAAATGTCAAACATTTGAAAAAAGACACTTTGCAGAGACAATCCCAGATAAAGCCTTTGTGCTCAAAAAACACATTTAGTACTAAGAACACTCTGTAAAGACTTCTGCAGAAAACAGGGTTAATAAAAATTCTTGCTAAGCAAGGCCTATTCTGTGATTTCTTTGTGTGTTTTCCTTTCAGCTACAAGGGTAACATTTTCCAGAGGATCTAAGCCATGGCCACAAATCACCTTTCAGGTCCAGTAAGTGATCCACATCCACTATCTGGAAACCATGAAGTGTTTGAAGTTTTGTAAGGCCTGCTGCTGTTTTACAGGGGTATCTTTTCCAAGCCTCTGTTCACTAGATTTTATAATGATTTATTTAATTATTTAAAGAACACATTTTTATATAGATGAATGGATCAATCTCAGTATGATCATACAGCTCCTGGAAAATAAAGCTGGGGTTGACACGATTCCTTCTCACCTTTGTTTATTCATGTTGACTGTGGTGTTTTACAAGAACTTTTCCCTTAAATGTGGCAAGTATTCTTTTGTTAAAAGTGAAGTGTCCTCCTAAATCATTTTCCCACCTTAATATCATAATTTATGATGCTGTCTTTTCCTTTCTATACTTTGAGTATTAGCCCACTAGTTTAAAAATAAATATTCCTGTTTACCCCACTGGGAGCAGGAATGAATTTCAAGCCTATGTACTGCAGAGCATCATTCATATCTTCCCTAGTCTTGTGACTGACTAGGGACAAGGGCCAGATTGAAAAGCATCCAGAAGCATCCTGATAATGGTAAACAGCCTATAATTTGGCTTAAGCTAAATTTGATACACAACTTCTGAGGCTGTTTTGCATAGTCTGGTATGATGAGCCAGACTTACAGCACCCAACAACTGCTGCTCCAAAAATGAACACCCAGTGAAGGAAGGTACTATCTGCAGAGACCCTGTGTCTCATGCTGCAGAAGTAGAAATGGATGAAGTGATGGAAGGAAGGTATTCATTGTGTCAGTGTTGGTACAAATAAACAGCATCCAAGAGGGCTGGGTTCTCCCTCCACTTCTGCCATCTATGTGCTGACCCTAGGTCAGAACAAATTTTTTCTGCAATTTTCACTTTTTTGGTAGGTACCTTGAATGGAAGCACAATCACTGTAGGTGAACTGGTGGAGAGGCGAGCATCTCTGAGGCTGTCCAATCCCTGTTTCAGATTGCTCGCTTCAACATGCCTTGGGCCAGAGGTGCTTAACAAAGACTAATCTACAGAGCGAGAAGGCCCGTTAGATCAGCGTGATCTATACATGATCTCGCCATAGTGTGTTATTTCAGTAAATGGCACTTGGCCCTCCTAAGTGGAACCTCAAGTTAATGCAGCTTAGATATTTGTCCTTCAGTACGGTGCATCAGTTTCCTCTGTGTTCATCACTGCCTTTTGTATGACAAAGTGTTTAAATGTGCGCCTAAGTTCAGACACTGCCAAATGGGATAAAGTAAATCCTATAGAAATCTAGTATGTCAGATATAGTTACACTCATACATAGTAATAGTCACCACTCTAGATTAAAGGATCTCAGTACATCACAGCTCCTGTTGCTTCTCTCAGAGACACTGGCTTCTGACCAGTTTCAGAAACTTGACCAACATCTACTGAGTGGATTAACCAGAAGTTACATTCTTCAGGAAATCTGTCCTCAACATGGATTCTAGCTATACATCTTTGAAGGGGTAGTTCTTGAGCTTTGTATTACAAATCACGATTATTCCAAAAATTAAATTTGTTACACAATGGAATTTCTTAAAATACAGTTAATGACACTATTCTGTTAGGTAATGTAATACTATAAATGTCCTGCTCTGGAGGGACACTTGGAGCATCTGTCTTAGTTAGATACATTTAGAAACTCAGCTGACCTTCAAATTTACCCAAGATGTTAATAGAAACTCACTTTACTTAGTGTCCTCTAGAAAACCTCCAGCCAAGACTTCACACTGGTAATAGCAATGCAAATCACACCACTTTCAGAGGAACATGCTTAACAAGTTTAAACACAATCTTATTTACCAACTTACTCACTTCTCAGTCAGCATGAGTTAATTCCCTGACAGGGTTACTAACATAACACTTACATTTTTGTTTTCACTGATAGCAAAAGAAACCTGACAGGTACATTTTACTAGTCAGATGGTAACTAGGCAATTTTGCAAGGCTTAATTTTATATATATATATATATATATATATATATACATATACATATATATGTAGGCATGTATACACATGTATTTCTAACAGTAATTCCTAGTGTGAACAGGGGAATTCTGAAATCTGCCTGCTCTGAAACATAAACCAAAACAAAGCATGGCCAGAATGCTGTGTATTTTCTAACGACCTCCCTGCTTTTGATTTGTTTGCACAGCTTTATCTGGTGTCCTACATTATCCCAGAGAACAGCTTGATTAATGCCCACTGTAAGTGTTGTGAGGAGCAGTGGCAAGCAGGTAGTTATTCAGAAATGCTGCAGGTACCTAGCCCACATCCTGGTGACTGTGGCGCCTTTAACAGCTCTCTCGGGGGCTGCCTGTTATCTGCTTGCCCCCACAGCCCGGCAGCTGTGCATCCCGATGGCCTGATGGACTGGCTCGTGTACCTGGGGACGCAGGCAGGGTGCATCCATTACTCATTTGTGACAATAACCAATCGAGGAAGATGTAGAACTCAATTCCAGCAGAAAGACCTATAATGCTGGAGTCAGGAGGTTATCGCTGTGGGACCTGCACCTTGCTCCTTACCCCTCTTATCGAGAGCTTTACAGACTCTGCTGGAGCAGCATCTTGTAAAGCTGAGGGCTGCAGATCTGGGGCCCAGATTAGCATGCATCTTCCTAAATGCTGCAGCATTTAATTAAAAAGTAAATGTTAGTCAAATTGTTACTGGTTAAGAAGATGCTTTGGTAAATAAGAGGCAAAAGCTAAAGGGTTTTGCCACAGAAGGAGGTGTCCAGTAATTTCCTTAAATCATATCTTTGTAGAAAATTACATGTTCCTCTCTGCTGTCATTTCACAATGAAACTTTATACCAGGGACCAGCATAATCCCAAACACAATCTGTAATGCATGTTAATATAGGTAAGAATCTGTGATTAAGGTCAGCATATACACCTTAGCACTCGAAAAATTACAAGGGATGTAGCTCTTGATAAAGTACAGTTGCTATCTGATGACTGTCTTCTCACATTGAAATATTCTGAGAAAGATTCTTTTAGAGAGAAAGTAAGAAAAACTCAAGAAAGATAATTAGGAGATGTGCAATGTAAGGAATGGAAAACACTTGATGATTTAGAGCCTTGTCTTTATAGATCTTAATCCTAGGAAGTGAGGGTTAGACTTCTTTAGGCACCCTAATTGTCTAAACCAACCCAAACTTCTGAAAGAGAAGATAGAAATAGTACTCATTTATCATTAATACTTTAAATTCTTTTTAGGAAGCTCATTTAATCAGTCATACAGACCACAGACTCTGGCAGTATTTTAACAAACTGTGTCTGAACTGGAAATGGAAAGAAAGAGATCAAAAATAGTCTTAGCAAAGACAGAAAGTACTGGCTTAACTGTGTAAAACTGTGAATTACCAAAATATTGATAGATGAAGTCACCATTTGCATCACCATAGTACAGTAGAAGAATTTTATTCCTACAAAGTATTATAATCCTATTCACTTAGGGACAAATCATTAATAAAAACAGCATTAAAATATAATTAGCAATCTTTTGTACACCTTCTTAGAAAACATACCTTATTTTCAAATGGGATACATATGGAGAACAAACCACTGTATATTTAGGCATAAAACTGACAATTTATGCATCTATCTCTATTTATATCTACTTTCCTTAGAAGAGTACTCCATGAAATACATTTTAGCACAGCTCATTTGATTACACTTTCCTCTGTATTTGTCCCAGGTTTACTACCATATTTTAACCTTTTTTTCAGCATTTCTAATGTGAACTTTAGCAAATGTTAATCATTCTACAGCATATACACTAACAACTAGGACTCCAAGATCTTCCTCTTTAAAGCTACTCTCCAACAGGTCTAACCTATACTGATGCATGGGGTTGTTCCTTACCAGGTGCAGGACACTACCCTTGCTCCTGCTGAACATCATTAGGTCCCTTTTTGCCCAACTCTCCAGCCAGTCCAGCTCACACTGTATGGCAGCACAACCCTCTGGTACACCAGCTGCTCCTCCCAGCTTCATATCATCAACAAAATTACTGAGGATACAGTGTCCCCTCTCCCAGTCAGCGATGAATATGTTGAACAAAACTGGAGCCAGCATTGACCCCTGGGGAACACAGCTGGTCACAGGTCTCCAACTTGACCCTGCACCATTGATAATGACTCTCTGAGCTTTGTCACACAGCCAGCTCTCAAACCATGTCAATGTCCACTTATCCAAGCCACACTTTATGATGTCCCTAATGAGGATGTTATGGCAGACGGTGTTGAAGACCTTGCTGAAGTCAAGGTAGACAACTTCCACTGCTCTCATCAGGACCATCTGTTAACCCAGCACTAAGTCCATCACCACTAAATCATATCCCTAAGTGGTACACCTACATGTATTTTCAGTATCTTCATGATGGTGACTGCAGCACTTTCCTGGGCAGCCTACTGCAGTTCTTGACAACCCTTTCAGGAAACAAATAGCTCCTAATATCCAATTTAAATCTACATTGGTGCAAACTGAGGCCATTTCCTCTTGTGCTATCATTTGTTACTTGGGAGAAGAGACCAAACTCCATCTTACTGCAGACTCCTTTTTTTAGACAGTTTTAGACAGATTTAGACAGTGCTAAAATCTCCCCTGAACCTCGCTTATTCTAGACTAAACAATCCCTTGGCCACACCTCATAGGATTACAGAATTATGTTTCACTATACCAGCTGTAACAACTCCTGGCACTTCTATAATGTTCTAGGGTTGGAGGTGTGTTTACTTTTTTAGGATTTTAAGGTGACTCACATTCTGACAATATTCTCTTTGGATCTTTGGAAGATTAGAATTGAACTACATCTGCAAAATGAAAAAAGCAACACATGTCCTTATCTCATAAGGAACTCACTAAAAAGAACCTGTAAGTTTAATATGGTAAAATGTGCCTTTGGAAACTATTCCTACAAAAAAATATTTGATTCCTATCTGTCCATACTATATGAGACAGCCGCTGGAAAACTGCTTGGCAAAAGAAATACCTGGATGCTTCTCATGGACCCTAGGTTGAACAGGAGCTGGTGTTGTGCCTCTACGGCAAAGAAGGTATTGCCAGAAGTACTTTAGCCAGTACTGGTGGGACCATATCTGGAGTGCTGTGTCTAGTTCTGGCATCTTTAGGAGAGGTGAGACATGGACATATTGCAGAAAGTTCAGTGTGTTGGGCACAGCAATGAGGAAGGGACAGAGTATCTCATATATGAGGCTGAGAGAGCTGAAACTTCTCAGCCTGGAGAAGGCTCAGGAAGTATCCTATCACAGTATAGAATTACCTGAACAGCAGGTGCAAAAAGTACAGAGCCAGGCTCTTTCTTGTGGTGCCCAGTGACAAGACGAGAGGCCACAGGCACAAACTGAAATGCAGGAAGTGCTGTCAGAACATCAGGAGACACTTTTTAATTGTGAGGGTGATGGAGCACTGGCACAGGTTGCCCAGAGTGGTTGTGAAGATATCACCACCCATGCAGATATTAAAAAGTCATCTGGACATGGTCCTGAGCACACAGGTTGAGCAGGGTGTTGGTCCAGATCACTTCCAGAGATCCCTTCCAACCTCATTCTATGGGAAATTCAGGAGAAATTCTTGAACTTTATTCAATAGAAACTGGTAAAAACATACGAAAGTTTTCAGATATTCATCACCTGGATACCCAACCTGGAGCTATAGCAACAAAATACAAATTGCTACAGAAAATATAATTAATTGTCATTTCCTTTAGTAGGAAGGGTTCTACCTCAAATCAAAAAAAATCATAGTTTGGGAGGACAGTAGAATTTTGCTCCGAGTTCAACACTGTTACCATCAAAGGAAAAGTTAAGGCAACATCCAAAAGGTATATAAATAAGAAGAGCTATTTTTTTATGTCTCAGACAGCTGAAGTAACGATCAGAAGTCATAGTGATTTTTTTGTGTCACTCCTCTTCTATGATAGATTACGCTGTTCAGTTGGATTGACATTCTATCTCAGATAAAAATATTCCTGATTGAAACCCTGAACTTTAAGTTTAAAAGCTTAAACCTACCTTCCACTAAACTGAACTTAAACTTAGCAGTTTAAAAAGAAAGTTTCAAACCAAAAGAGAAGATTGAGGCATGATTTTCCCATGGATTTCCATTGTGAGGGAACTGGGAAACGGTACAAGTTTTGACAGCTTATGATTTTAGAAGGATAATTTCATGTAGTTTGTATTATTTGAGTCTAATTAAAATAGCAAAAAAAATACAAATTTTAAGAAAACACAACACAATAGAAAATTACAATAAAATACAAAATTACACAAATTTGTTTTTCAAACAAATATTAATTTTGGAAACAAATATAAAGATTGCATTTCAGATAAAACTTAAGTAGACACTGCTGATTTTTGAAATTTAAATAATTCCTCTTGTTTTTCAGAAACTACACTGCTGTACAACAGTTTCATGAATCCAGATTTTTTTCTCTCCTGCAGTTCCTTCATGAGAGTCATACTATTGAGGCTTTGCTATCAAGAAAATTTGCAGCTCAAGTTTTAGTAATTAACCCAAAGTCTGAGGTTTCTTTTAGGCAGAATTCACACTGAAGCTAGCATGTGTTCTGTTCAAATTGAGGCAAGTAGCCTGATCAAACATATTGAAGTTTTAATGATTCAACAGACTTTTCAGAAGGGTCCTAATAAAGCCTAACTAAAAAAATTGGAAGTTTGTTACTGTTAAAAATCATCACAACATTTAAGAAGTGGAGAAACTGCTTAGTTTGAAAGGAAGCACTTTTGAAAAAGAATAATAGTGAGAGAACTTAGGAAAATTTAGGCAAGCCAAATTATTAGTATATTTGTAAAATAAATCTGTTCCCTGCAAATCTCTAGTCCTCAGCTTGTAGATCTGTGTGTAACATACACTTTAGCTGCATTGAAGTCTGCTCACACAAAGCTCTAAGGCTTTTTTTTTCCCCCGGCAAAATCTGACTCTGAGAATAACTTATATTATGAAATGTAGTTTTCCTTTATTTTCTTTTCAATATGTTTGTCTGCCAATGTTTCACATTCCCTTTTCTTCTATTATTTCACTTGTAATGGAGATGAAGCAGTCTTGATTTCCAGTAAAATGGAAGGATAGCAGCAGGTTCGCAGGAAGAAGTCAGGATATTTGTCATAAACCATCTACCACATAGAGGAGACCAGAATTTTTTCCAGGATTATTGAGAGATCATGCAAGCCTGCATTGTACACTGAAACATTTGTCTTGAATGCCCTATGTTGATTTTAATGGAGGAGTAGTCATTCACAAGTATATAGAATTCCCCTCTCTAATACTGTTTTTACATTCTTTTCTCAGTTTTATTGACAGATCTTTATTTATCAAAAAAAATTCTGGGTTAACCACTTCAAAAACTCTGACCATCACTGGTAAGTTCAGAGTCCATTTTATAGATTCTTTTGACATGATTTAAGCTGACATTGTGTTCTTAGTGAAACTACAATCTCTATATCTTGTATGATTTCAGTTTCAAAAGCATCATCTCTACATTTACATAGAGTTTCCCGAAAGTTTCAGAGATATCAGTGAAATGTAAGCCTCATATTTTCACTGGTTTGACCTGTGGATTTGGGAACTGGCTAACAGAACTTTGTATTAAAATATTGTTAATTGTATGCCACATAAATCAGTAAGAAATATAAATAATAAATGTCATTTAACTTTACTGCAAAAAAAAAATGAACAGTAAAACATACAATAACATGAAAAACAAAACTTACACTTGTGTAAGAAAATCTTTATACTCTTGATGACTAAAGTACTTGGCTTTGATAGTTTTGATGCTACTTGTGAAAAAAAGTATAGCTAAATATTGCTCTACATTTTCTTCCGATATAAAAGTAAAATCCAGCATGTGAAGCCCCACCAGCATGTGAAGCCCCACCCTTCAGCTAAATATGTATGTGAATTAAAACTTGTGGAATAGAAATTTGTCCTGTGACACATAAAATATTTAATTCATCCTTTAAAATACAATCAAAAATAAAAAAATTTTGTCTAATGAAGAGCCAAACATCTGGTTTATGAGACAATGATTCAAGTTGACATTACTTAACAGAAATACCCTTCCATCCCCCACAAACTCGTACCTGTGTAACGTACAAGCAGAAACAGAATGCAGGCTGCCATTTTGAATATTAAAAACTCTGGGTCTTTCTTTCAAAACTGTATGCCTTGGGTTTTTTACCTAAAACAATGCATGTGCCTGAATCTACAGCATGTACCAGCTGTTTCAAGTGGCTACCCAATATAAAATCTTTTGGGGCCAGTGAACTACCATTTTGTCACCCTTTCTCAGATGTGTGTGTAGAAGAAGAAAAGCAGAAGCTGAGAAAAAATACACCATCCTCCTGAATGGTCTCTTCATTATTTTTTTCTTCTAAAGATACACAGAATGGAGTGCCCAAGCGATTTCAGGAGAGGCAAGCTGAAGCCAGAATTGAAACTTCACACTGTATCTTGATCACACTGTATCTTGATCACACATGAGCAAATACAGTTAAACAAATGTTTGCAACAGCACAGGGAAGGGGTTTAGGAAGAAAAGAGAAATATAGATGCACACCATGTGTCGGTAGCCTCTGCAAAGACTTACCATGGTGCAGGATTTTAAAATTCTCTGCATACAAACAGTTAATCACCAGAACCATTTAAAATGCCAATGAAAAACAAAATGGGTTCCAAGAGCATATAACTGCTCAGATAGCTTTTGTCAGCCCCTCCACATGAAAGACCCAGAGGCAACTGCAAAGCCACCATCAATACAACTGCCTGTGGAGTACTCTCTGGTGCCAGATCCTGCAGCTTTAGCTATAAAAAGTATCTCCTATAGCATTAGATCTAGGATCTCTGGCTGCCAATCAAGCAGGAAGAGAATGAGAAGGAAGAACTGTCTAATGCACTTGAGTAAACATATTATCTCCATTAAGTGCTATATTTTATACCTTTGTGGAGTAAGTGGTTTTGCAAAAGAACATACCTCCAAAATGTTAAAAACATTAAGCAGCAGCTTCGATGCTTAATTTTTATGAATATGAACATTTTTACAGACTTCAGGCGCCCCACAAAACATTAGGCTAATGGCAATCGTTACTTAAGTAACTTTATGATCAGACATTCTTCCATGTTTGCATCAATCTGGGTGAGCAACAAACAGCAGAAAGTGTTTGCAATACACATCCGTTTTTCTCATTGGTCCTGACACAGGTGCTGCCATTGAGAGTAGGGTTTATATGCTGGAAATGGTCAGGGGAAGTCATGGTTTCAGGCTGCTCTTGCCTATAGCAGTGTCATAATTTTGCACCTGTGACTAAAGCAGTTGTTTGTCTGTGAGCAAGGCTGAACATGATGCTCAAACTGGGAACGTCTGCTTTTGGTGTCCAATTTTGTCCGTTTTCTGGTCTGTCTCTCAGATTTGACTGATGCAGCAGCTCAAATTTTCATAACACTCAACCCAGTCATTACATTCATGTTCATTGTCAACTCAGGACACAATCGATTGCAAAACTGCAGACTACTGTTAAGGTTCCAGCCTGCAAACAGCAACTGTCTGCTTTTCATTAGGGTACGAGTTTACCGGCATTGCTACTTTTAAGACTCAAGCTGACTAAGAAGGCTGTGACAAATGGCAGTCCTGGATAGTCTATAATTTGTATTTATTTAGACAAGTCAGCAGTAGTGTTTGCATCAGGACCTAATTGCCCCTTCAGTTTCATGCTAATAATTAACTGCAAACCCAGAAATGCAGGCTAAATAAAAACTAGAAAAAAGATTCCTAAACCCCACCAAAAAAACCCAAAACTTAAGGCTAAATTTAATACTTGTCTCTCATATCTTTGACAGTACTTACAGTAAAGAAATCTATGGAAAATTATTGTTCTGAAACTTCTATTTATGAAAAAATAAAGGCTACTGTAAGTATATTCAACCACTGCAGACTATGGTTGAAACAGTAGCCATGCTTTCTCTTCTAAGCTGTAAGTTTTCTTTCTAATTGAACTAACTTCTTATCTAGAGTTAGATGTTCATATTTCAGGCAAACAACTGCTCTAAATTGGCACTGCTGAATTTATCACATTCTAGAAAAGCTCAGAATATAATTAACCAGCATGTCAGTGCCTGTTTTTTCTTTAAGTGACTGGCTAATCAAAATATTTACAACTTCTTTGTAAATTTTTCAATAGGACAGCTGAATGTAGAAATTAATACCCCAGTGAGAATTTGTAAGGGTTTTCCCAAATTCTCATCACAATTGTCATACTAAATACAGAAATTGTATTTCAGTAATGAGTTGTTGTTGTTGATCGCTGAATTCTGGGATCCCATCAGTTTTTACTGAGGTGACATTACAGAAGGAAAGAAACATACTTTGGAATTTTAAGTGCAGTGAAATCCAGATTCAGTATGTCCCATGTTATTTTCATATTGAATAGATATTGCACAGTTCAGAACCAAGAACTGAAACGCATAGGAGATTTATAGTGGAGATTTGTCAATGAGAAAAACATTAACTTTGTCTAAAGAGGATTATACTGTGAGACATTTATATTATTTTTTATCAATTAGCTTAATCTTTGATTTGAATTCTACACCCTCTGGCATCAGAAAGATGCTTGGTTGTTGGTTTTTTTCCTTTAAACAAAGGATTATTCTTCCTCAAAAGGGGATTGTCTAGTTCTTTTATTGTTTTATGTCACACAGGGGAAAAATGCTTTTGAGGCATTACCTCTGAATTTAGCAGGGACGAGAGTTTACTGCTATATAATCATTAGTCAATGCAGTAGCTGAAACCTTAAACAAAGAAAACAAACTACAAACAGGCAAGCATCCCCTAAAGGCACATCAGAACACCAGAGAGAGGAAGCATGGATTTCAAACGTGGCTGCCCAAGCATGTGCTAAATATTGCCGCTCCTGACTTGAAACAGCACACTGAGGAATACAACATCACCTTCCAGTCTTTGAAACAATACTGGGAAGCAAAAGAAAAATAATTGAAAGATTTTATCAAATGCACTTCTAGTCTCTTTTTATTTGGAGACTTCATGAAAATTATATTTCCAACACAATAAAATCCTTCAGTATAAAGAAACTCTATCATAAAGCTATTAGAAAGATATCATTAAACCTCAGATGCCTTCTTTCATGAGACATGTTTCCCCGTAAGAAGCAAGCTGCCAGATCCCTATGAACTGTCTCAGACAATTACTGCTCATACTGTGGTTGTGAGCCATGAGAAAGCTTTAGAAAGATTTTTACCATGGTCATTCAATTGCATGTACAAACAATCACCAGGGCCACATTTGGGTGATCGCTAGCCTGGGGTAACTGTAAGTACTTGGAAGGAGCTAATTAGAGAACTGTATTTCATCCTGATATATGGCCAAATGCTATACAAATAATACACGTGGTGAAAAAACATCTAATTTATGCTACATGCAGAAAAGGAAGGTGATGTATCTAACACAAATGAGAAACATTAAATACCTTCTATTTTCTTAATTTCTTTCTACTGGCATATTAACTATGAATTCGAAAAGTAATGTTGGTGTTATTCAAGACAGTGATTGCTTCATTAATTTAATTATTTGTCAACCCAGAATAAATTGTAGATCAGTAATTTGAATAAAATCCACATCAGTAATGATCTGAAACTGAATCTGCAGCTCTCTCTGCAGAATCATTTTGGCATCAGGCTTTCAAGCAAGAGTCTAAAATAACAGCATCTGATGATTGTTCACTGACCTATGTGGTATGAGCTCCTCTAAAAGATAGATGTCCAGCACTGAAAAGCTTTTTAAGTAAGTAATCAAGTGAAAAAAATTACTCTGTCATACCCAAGTGAACTGGCCATCCACTGAAGGATGCTGGTGTAGAGAGGTGCTCTCTGATACCAATATATTACAGGAGTTTTAGGCACGAGACTCCAGAAACAATGCTTTAGTTTGCAAGAATTAAATGTTTCACTGCTTTGTCAGTAATGACATGAAAATTTGGAGGAGTCGCTGGAAAAACGGAGAAGATAGATGGCACTCAAATGAGTTGGAGATGCATCACTGGAGTCAGACACAGACCAACAAACTGATTCCAAGCTAAATTATGGATAAGAGGAATTGAGAATATCCCATGGAAGGATGAAGCTTTCAAAATAAATAGGTATCACTCATGTCTTTAGCAAGAGTTTTCCTGTGCTTGTCTACAGCCGATTTTGTGAATACATGGATGAGAAAACAGGAGATGGATGCGGATCCTGCAGAGATAGCTGCATAAGACAAGTTAGGGTAAAGAAACCAAATGATTGCAATGTTTGCCAGATTTTATTCCCCAGATTGGTTCTTCCTGAAGAAGGCATGAGGTCATGGAATGATCACTAGACTCACCTCCAAAACTCATGGCCACACTAACTAAACAGAAAGAAAATGAGGCTTCTCTCACAGATCAACAGCTTGCTCAGTGCCACAGCACTATGACTGAGTGGGAACTGCTGTCTCATGACATCTTTAGCACCAGTGCCACTGTAGCCCTCGCTAAAGCCAAACTTATTTTGTGCTTGCAACAACTTCTTTGTTTCTGTGGGACCGCAGAGTAAAAGGCAAATAAAAGCCTGTCTTTAAGACACATGAGACTGGCAGAGTCCTGTTGATTAGACAATAAAAGAAAAAGTCTACCGAACCTGCTAGATAAGTGAAACCCCCTCCCAGGACTAATGAAGAGCGAGTGCTTCCTTCTATGGTGAAACCTCTATATAAGGTTTAGGTCTAAGCTGGTTGTTTTTGAGAACACAGACCTTGAAAAATTGTTCTTTTTGAAGGCATTTTGAAAGTTTCAGTTGCTGGAAATATCCTAAAGATTACACAAACCACATGCTATATACTACAGCACTTTGAAATCAGACTCTTTATTGGATAATGATGTGGAATAAGAGATATTTCATCTTTCATACATTTATTTGACAATGATGAATTTAATTCATTCTATCACATTGAATGATACATTTATATTCAGTATGTAGTTTAAAATTTCATAAATGATTAAAGTCCTTGCTGTTTTAATTATAATGTGAAGAGCTCAGC
Organism: Upupa epops; assembly: GCA_013397515.1. NCBI lineage: Eukaryota > Metazoa > Chordata > Aves > Bucerotiformes > Upupidae > Upupa > Upupa epops. The sequence goes on along the minus strand of VZRI01013894.1, from coordinate 94,805 downwards.
TAGAACTTATTTGCAGAGAATAATGTGCAAGTCAATAAATTTGGTGAGTACTCCTGACAACATATAAATGATGACTTTAGTAGCATGACTACCTGTGGAAGACAGCTAGATAACAAGAGTCCTTGTGTTTCTTCTTCAACAGAGTGAAGCTCGAGTTCGTTCATTTCCAAACTGCAATTACCTAATTTCCTTAATTGGTAACAAATGATTGCAGAGATTAAAAGTTGTCCTGTACATCCTGCAGTAATGGAATGGGTCAGCTTGCCAAGAAGAGGACTGTAGACAGCTACTGTCCACCAAGTGGTGAACTGTAATTTACCTCAACTGTGTAAAGAAGTTTCTTCGCCCTGAAAGAATCAATAAAGTCTTTGAACAAACAAGGCGGACAGCTTTTGACTCAGCTTTGCGCTACACACACAATAGTTTAGCTTTCTTCATGCTCACTGCCCATCAGTCTAAATCACTGAAACCACCCCTAGTTAATTCTCATCCACGAAATGTCTGAAGCCTAACAAAAAGATTTCATTGACTCTTTTTGGCTTTGGATAAGAATCATGTGCATCAGCCACTACAAGATTATCCAGGAATAAAGTAGTGACGCGGGTAACTGTCCACAAGGAACTGAACCAACAGTAGTAGCCTTTGAGTCAGGCATATATCACAGGTCTATTTTTTTGTTTTAATTGGACTTTGTAGTCACAGCAATCACAGTAATCACAGTAATGATGAGGCTGGAAAAGGCCTTAAAGATCATCCAGTCTAACCTAAAACCAACCAAGTAAACCTAACATCTAAATCATGCCACTCAGCACTTCATCCAGACTAACCTTGAACATCTCCAGAGATGACAACTTGACCACCTCCATGGGCAGCCCGTTCCAAAACCGGATCACTCTTTCAGTAAAAAACCTTTTCCGAATGTCAAATCTAAACCTGCCCCAATGGAGCTTAAGATTGTGACCCCTTGTCCTGACTCCAGTATCCAGGGAGAAAAGACTGACCCCTGCCTGACTACAACCAACTTTTAGGTAGTTATAGGCAGTGATAAGGTCACCCCTGAGCCTCCTCTTTTCCAGGCTAAACAGACCCAGCTCCATCAGCCTCTCCTCATAGGGCTTATCTTCCAGCCCCTTTACCAATCTAGTTGCCCTTCTCTGGACTCATTTCAGCACCTCAACATCCTTCCTAAACTGAGGGGCCCAGAAATGAACACAATAATCCAGGCACGGTCTAACCAGAGCTGAATACAGGGGGAGGATAACCTCCCTCTCCCTGCTGGCCACACCATTCTCAATACAAACCAGGATGCCATTAGCCCACTTGGCTGCCTGGGCACATTGCTGACTCATGCTGTTTACTGTCCACTAGTACCTCCAAGTCTCTTTCTACCTGAGTACTCTCCAAGATCTCCATTCCCAGCCTATAGTTCTGCCTGGGGTTGTTATAACCAAAATACACAATCTGACACTTAGACTTGTTAAAACTCATCCTGTCGGAGTCTGCCCATCTCCCCAGTCTGTCCAAGTCCCTCTGCAGGGCCCTCC
>VZRI01013894.1:70123-92613 GCA_013397515.1 Upupa epops | reverse complement strand
GGTTATTACTAGCCCTCTTTTTTTCATTGATATATTTGTAAAAGCTCTTCATATTATCCTTAACAGTGGTGGCCAGCCTGAGTTCCATTTGGGCTTTAGCCTCCCTAATTTTCCTCCTCCACAACCTGACAATTCCTCGATACGTGACTCGACTGACCTCGCCCTTTTTCCAGAGGTGGTACATCCTCTTTTTCTCTCTTAGTTCTTTGTCTCTTTGTCTCAGGCATTGCAAAGGTATTAGAAGGAACTTTGGATAAAATCACACAACTGAACATATAACACTCTTCTGGCCACAGAATCACAGAATTATCTTGGTTGGAAAGGACCTGCTAGATCACCAAGTCCAACCATACCCACACCAACAAACAACCTAAATACCTGAGAGATTGAAAAAACACAAAATAACCCCCTCCACAGCTGCCACTACAGCCTGTCACAAAGCACCATGGCTACACACTTCTTAAATCCCTCCATGATGGTGACTGAACCACCTCCCTGGGAAGGCCATTCCAGTTCCTCACCATTCTTTCTGTAGATAAATCCTTCCTAATATCTAATCTAAACTGCCCCTGCCTCAATTTCAAACCCTTGCCCCTGGTTCTGTCATCAGTCAGCAAGGAGAAGAGGCCAACACCCACCTCTCTACAACCTCCTTTCAGGTAGTTGTAGAAGGCAGTGAGGTCCCCCCTTAGCCTTCTCTTCTCTAAACTACACTAAATGTTCCATGCAGACTCATTGGGGGAAAAAAATGTTGAAGTATTGACCTTCACTCAATTTTCTTCCTGCTGCTCACAGTGTGGCATACAGTAGGTCTCAATTTATTCTATTTATGTTGCTTTTCTGCCTAAGAGGGTTGCACAAAGTCATGACATTCAAAGTGTTTATTTTAGAAAGGAAAATATTAGTAACCTTATCAAGCTGGAAGCTTAGTATAAAAACTAAGCAAAGTGTCATTTTTCCCCTCTAATCCTAATAAAAATCAAAACAAAAAACTCCCACAACTAAAGTAATTTGATCAAATTTTGCTAAAAGAGGAGAAAAATGCCTTTAAGCTGAGAAGTCATATGCTAAAGTATAGCCTAAAGCAGGCTAAACCAAAGGAATCAAAAAGTCTTCTGGAAAAGGAGGGCAGATAATGGAAACAATGACAGATCTTTAACTGTAGTAGTGCTGCTGGGTGCCACTATAATGAACTGAAACCCACCATCTCCTAGGGTTAATAAGACACCTGTTCTGAAACTACTAGTTATATTGGTTTTCCAAGCTTGCCGCAATACTTAAAGTCTTGATGAAGTTCTTACTGTGCCAAAGGAACTTACTAACAAAGCCACTGAGTCAATTTAACCTAGTGAAACTGGACCCTGTAGGCTGGGTTATCAGAGTTTTGTGTTGAGATAATTACAGCACTAAAGAGAGCATATGGGCTGTCAAGGCTGGCACATGGCCTGCACCAGCTGTTACCTGGGTGCTTTGGAAAACCTACTGAACAGCATTTTGGACACAGAACAGCTATATGTAAGTTTTCCAAGATATCTAGTGGGAGATCCTCATAATAAATTTATTTTTTATATGAGGGAGGATTACACTCAACATGACTGCAAGAAGAACAACCTTAAGCTTTGCAAGGAAAATAGCAGAGGAAAACCATCTTGCAGTGTACCTTGAAGCGTACCAATAGAAGCCTCACCTGTTACAAAGAGCAAACTCTCCAAGGAACTAGTTACTTTACAGCAGAACTTAAAAGCAGTACTCAAATACATCCATTTAAAACTTCTCTGGAAACCTGTATCTCAGTCCATGGAATTTACACCATAATTCCCAGTATTGTTATTCAGTGACAAATGTCTTCCAAATGCAATGTCATAGCTAATCAACAATCATTACTAACAAACATTATTATTGTTTAGCTATGATGCTCCCATAGGGCCTGCCTTTATGAGGTAATACTGACAAGGAAAACATTACAGGTAGGATGTATCCAGTGAATTAGAGAGAAAATACAATGAGGAATCAAAGAGAGATGCGCCTGTACAGAGTGTAACAACCGTAACACACACCAATATTTTTTAACATGTACGAACCAGAAATTAAAATTATTGCATTCAGGTGGGTTATAGTAAATTATATTGTTTTAGATAAGTAGACTTAATTACCCAAACTTCCTAAGGTGCAAAGTCATTCTAACTAAATCTGAAGTATCTGCAACATCTGTGACCTGAGAGAATGGAGACAAAGACAGAAAAATCATGGAGGAGCCAATGCATAATTTAAAAAAGCAGACCAGATGCATCAGAGTTTGGGGACTAAAAGTGCTTGCCCTAACTATAGTTGAGACTAGTGGCACTACTGCAGCTCTGAAACTCACCTGCAAGATCCCAAATCAAGTTAAACTTAGAAAGCTGAGGTAATGCAGCTCCAGCTTCTGTTTCAAGTCACCTTATCATGCAAAAACACAGATTCATGCCTCTGAGATCACTACTTTCAAAGGCTTAATGTAAATATATTATCATTTGTGCCACATCATTCAATTCCATGTCTTCATGAATCTCTCGGGAAATGAATGGATAGAAAATCAAAGATGTATTTTCTCTTTCAATATGTCATTTCAATAGGAACTTAGTTAACCCACATTTCCTCCTTTTCTGATTCAAAAAGGTAACAACATCACTGAATGTAAAGAAGGGTTTGTATTAAGGTAGTTCAATTAATAATTGTCTGCATGCTGAAATCCTTAACTTACCTTTGGTGGTCTACATCTTTTTGAAAGCATTAGAAAAGGACAATCAATATTCGTATAATAATTCCTTCAAAGCAAAATCCTATTTGAAGGAAAAGGACTGTGTTTTGGAGTTGAGAAATTTGGTTATTCGATTTAAATTTTTTAAACTCTATCCCTCACAAACATTTAGGAAATCCAGTTGTATTACATCAAAGTAAGTGCATTACCACATTATATTTTGCAAGCTTTAGCAAATAAAAAAATCCCCCAGAAGAATCTTAATTCTTATCTATGGAAAACATTAAACTGCTAAGCACTAACAACTGGAATTAGTCCTTAAATCTCTAATGAGAATAATAAAACATGAGTGCAGTTTGTGCTGTAACTTGATAAGGCCTGAATTTACTTGCTGTTAGTAAAAGTTCCTGATCCAGCAGTATGGCATTTTACTCCCTGAGGTACAGGAAACAATATCTGTCCTTTAGGAGCATCCTCTGTGGTAAGCACTTCTTATCAGGGTTATCAAAGGACTAAGATAGCAGTGTAATATCCAGTAACAGCAGCTTTATGAGCAGATTCATTACTGATTTAAATCAATCTAAAGTAGGTAGTTCTGGTTAACCCATTCAGAGCAAAGCTGACCTCCTCACAAAATTATTTCTTCTGATAGTAATGCAAACCATTTCTGTGCTAGCAGACATGGTACACATCAAATCTGAGCAGCAGCAGCAGAAAGTAAGGAGGACACACTACAATGCTGTAAGCACCCCCCCAACAAAAAAATAAAAATATCCTTTATTATAAAAGCTTGCAACTCTGCAAAGATGCAATACATTTCAAAAGTAAAATATACTATTCTTGAAAACACTGATTTGAACTAAACTAGGACAATATATGCTGAAGAAATTCAACTGAGCCTGTCTCAAGTCAGCTTGCTGTCATTCTATCTGAAAGTGTATTTTTTAATACCTCAATATCTAAATCTGATTCACTGAAATTTTCTGTCAAAACAGTTCTTCAGATTTGGTTTGCTTATGAAGGTATTTTTATTCTTTACAATGAAAAATGTAATTGTAACTTCTCTTGAACTTACAAAAGTAAAATGAAAGTATTACATTATCAGTCAGCAGTTTAGTGAGCCATGTCTATTTAAATTTAGTATTCTGACTTCCTTAATTTTAACGGCAAATGCTTCACAACTTTAAATAAAAAATTAATTTAAAAGTGCAATTTATATTTTTACAAGGGATTTAAATACTGTTTAAAAACACTACAAATGCAACTTATTTAAATGATTCTTTTCTAACTTTACCAGTAATTAGTTAACAGAGGTCTCTAAGCATTACTTTTTGATTAGTGTTAGCAAGCAAAAAACCCAAACCTAAACTAGTGCACTCAAGTTTGACACAGCTGTGTCAAACAGCTCCTTGTCATTGAGAGCCCTGCCATACAAACACCATACTTTGAGAGACTAGCAGAATGCATAAACAACATGCTTTGATGATACACTCTCACTAACTTCAGCTCAAACATTTGCACTAAATGGTCACCTTCATAATTATCTTTGGTCCCGATCCTGCTCATTCCAAAGTCAGTCTGAGTTAAATTATTGATTGCAACAGTTGATCCCTTGGGTCTTAGGAGTGAAAGGGATCGAAATGACATATAATCAGCATGTGTAATTTGAGGATCTCAAACTCCTTGGATTCCCTCGTGACTTATTTTGGAGATACTGCCTTTATTCATAGACTATTCCTCTGAACAATAAGAATAAAAGAAATTCAGATTCTCGTAAAGGAGCAGCTTTCTTGACCTAAAGAGCAATTCGCTCTGAACTCATTTAGAGCCTGACCTTGTAATCCTTCCATAACCCCTCCCCAGTGACCCAAACTATGCACATACATACACACCTTCAGTCTGAATTAATTCCTGTGACAGAAATCAAGAAAAAACTTGAATAGGGTAAACACACACAAAAAGTCAGCTTTTCTGTTCAGTCTACATTACAAAGGTTCACAGACCAAACAAAAAACTCTTACACATGTGAACTATTTTAATTAGTGCAATTTAGTGTTCTCCACAAATGCAAAAGTTGCATTCTTACTGATTGACTTAAACATTTCCTATTAAACTATGTAATTTTAGTTCAGAAAGCGCTTTCATAGTACTCTATGCAAACGTGAACCTTTGATAACAAAATCAGCATGAATTTTGTATTAGAAATATATTGCAACATTAATAAAACAAAACAGTGTATTTTCTTATGCTAATATAGTTTAAAGAAATGGGTTTATTTTGAAGGTTCATACCATACAGGTGACAATCTATTTACTCCTGCCTTTATTGGTAGTTAGATAATAAATTTCATCCTCCAAACTATTTTGCTTGAACATCAGAAAACACCTGAGTGCTAAAGAGAAGGATGGCACCTAAAAATGTGCTGATAAACTTCTCTCTCAATAAAACTGGAAACTGCTCTGTAACTTGATCCATTTCTTGCACCTGTAGAATATTGGTTTTTAAGGCTGGTATGGGAAAAAATATCAAATCAGGCAGGGATGTTGTCATTTCTGCAGAAAGAAGTGAAATTATAAAGGTTCACCTTCGGTACCTGTTAGAAAAAAATGTACAGGAGAACAAAATTTTTTCTTCTATCCAATACAGGAATAGAATTTATGCTCTGTCATATATGGTTTTAGTGCTTGCAAAGTTGCCATAAAAAATAAAGTTATTGCCCAGAGCAATAAGTTCTTAGGAGTACATCCATGATCTTCAGTAGTCATTTTTTTAAATACAATATGAAAACTTGAGAGGCACAGCAAAGGTTTGTATTGAGGGTAAAATCTTGCACTTAGATATAAATTAAAATAGCTTGCATCTCTGAATCTTAAACAACCGCAGGATCACTGTTGTCTAATTACCAAAGTATGTATATGCCTGTAGTATGAATGACTTTCACATGTCAGTGTTAACAAAAGTTCCTCTAAATTTATTTCTTTAAACACACCATCATTTGGTAGGTCAGCAGACCTGCAGGAACAGTTCAACAGTAGTATTTAAACATGCTTTTTGTTCCAGGCTGTGAATGTAATCCTACATTTCAAGGTTACCAAGAGAAGAGAAAGGCATTTTCATTGTTTCTTCAGTCTGATGGTCCCATTTAGGTAATGTACATTTTCTGAGCAAATTAATTGCTTGGCATTTTGTTTATACTTACTAACTGAGATTAGGAAAGGCAGTAAAATACCTTATCAAAGCATTATGGAGAAAGCAACTGGAATCAATCTTTCATGTTTGTCACAGACAGGACTTATTTAAATCTAAAATAAGTTCTTTGCTGTCCTTGGTCTATTCTGGTAGATAATAGCTTCTACCAAATATAGGACTATAGATTCCTCTCTTCTTTTTGAACATAAAAACCAGAAAGAAAGAGAAAAATATTAACATGAACAAACAAATAATAATAAAAAAGATGTATCAAACTACTATTAATAGAAGAACATCCAAAAAATAAAACCACCAAAAAAACCCTGCAGTCTGTTGGATTCCTGCTTTGTGATCTAACAAGGTTTTATTTCTGCTTATGAAAATCGTAAATGCAGGGCTATTTCTGCAGGGCTACTGCCAGAATTTAATCATCATGCACCATCATTCAGAAATTCATTTGAGGGCAAACCCTGCAATAACAAGAAATTCAGAATGGCCTTGTAAAGAGGAAAAGTCAAAAATGTTAAGTAATACAGTGCATTATGACTCTGCAAACAAGACAGCTGTATACCACACTCCACATTCAGACAACTGTGCAAGAATAGCACCACTCAACTGTAATTTCTTAGACTCAGAAATGAATTTAAAACAGACATGCTTGCATGCATGCAGCACTGATTCAGTCTCCCCTGCTTTTGAAAGTTTAGAAGCTGAAACACTAAAACACCGTTGCCTGCTTGTTATTATCTTTTAAACAAAGTAATATTGAATCTCCCACATACGAAAGAAGATTAGCGACGATATAGTGCAGCTCCAAGTTAAATCTGGTTCAGACAGCGTAATAATGATGTCATTAAAGCTCCGAGCTGAATGGGAATCAGACAGTACTGTAGTACAGCTGCAGACATAAATCTGAAAGAACTTTTTGGCTTCATTCTCACACTTACCTTGAAAGATATTTAGGAGCTCCAGAAATGCGAGTTGAAAGAAATGTTCTCAAAGGAAGGTTTGCAGACTGAAGAACCCATGTAGGCCTTATAGGCAATTTCTTCTGTGGCACAAGAAGGAACATTTTGTTAAATGAATAAACTAGGAGAAATAATTTCAGAAGTAGTGCAAACCAGAAAACAAATAAACCTTAATACTACCACAAATAAATGAGACTAAGGCAATTGTGGGACTGCTCAAAGCCTTTTTGCCTTGCTGAATGAAAGCAATCCCTAAGACTGAATGGGTAATGAGATCCTGGCTCCTGAGATTTTAGCTTTCTTAATCATGTTCATAATTAATTCAAGAACATTGATAATTTCATTACATTCTTTTTGTCTTATCAATAAATGATGTGCCTGCACTTTTGGTCCTGTGTACAGGGAGAAAGGAGATGCTTTGGGTAATATTGCACCAAGAAACGTGTATGTATATATACATATATAATATCTATATGACCCAAAATAGGGATGTGGTAGTTATTATCCTTAACCAGGCCTCTATTATCAGAATATGATGACAAGCACTTACAAATAATTAATAAGGTTTTTATGCAGAAATGCAAAAGCCTTTAAAAAAAAAATGCGCTGCAAACAGAATTCTAGTCTGGATGACATGTATGTAGAATAAAATATATTTTCAGACATACTTAAGAATGGAATTTAAATGAACGTGAGCTACAAATATATTTTTAAAGCATATTTATATTCTGTTTTAAAAATATAATTTAAAAACCCATTGGCTTTAGCTGCTCTCTTTATTTGAAGAGATGTGCCCTTCTGTTTGTCCTTCCAAACACATTTCCAGTATCAGCTTACATCTAACACCAAGCTGTACTTACCCACTGTCTAGGGCTTTTTACTTTCTTTTTTTTTTTTTATTAATGAAGACAGAAAGCTCTCTCTTCATCAGTCAGTCAAAGGGGAAACATCCCTTTAGGGTTTACTACTTAGTCTATGTAATCTTCAACAAAGCAGCAAATCCATTTTGCTCCCTTTTTGGTTGTTGATTTAGAGGTATCAGTGGTTTTACAAAGCAGAATCTGTAGAAGCAAAAGTTTCTTACCAGAGACAAATATTGCTGCATGATTTGCTCTCAGGTGCACCTTATTTGAATCTGACATGAGTAGGACCATCTGTGGAGAAAGTGACCCAGCACAAGAGAAAACACCTTCAATGAGTCCCAAATGGCTTTAATAAGTGACTGTAAAAACCTTCAGCACACAAACTGCACTCATAAAATGTGCACCACATTGTAGCAATCACTGCTTTTTAAGCCATTATGTTTTTTAAATAATAAAATCAGACATTTCCTTTTTTACAAGCCAGTTAAATACCAACTCAAGGCCACATGTTGTCCACTATATTTCATCTTCTTTTTGTTTCAACACCTATTGGGGATGTTACTCAACTGAAGGTGTACCTGGTCCAAACACCCCAGAAGTGGCTGCTAGCCAGCACAGTACATGTGAGGTCAGTCACATGATAAATATCCCCAATAAAGAATGTCCACTGATGCTTTTGTGAATAAAAAGTTTCTATTCGGAACACAGTTACGAGGGCCAAGGGGGAAAAAAAGCCTGAATTTCATCCACATGTAATGTTTTGTTGTCATAAGTAATTAGGCATATATTGTTTATGCTGGTAAAAAAAATAGACCAAAGGTCAATCCCTGGTCCAATGTCAAATGGCACCAACTGACTCTATCTCACAGTGCTCCCAGCTAATATATCTCAGAGAAGCTTACCCAAGGAGCCCAAAACACCTGGGAAACATGCTGGCAACTCAGTGGAGTGGAAAAGTTGGGCACTGTACTCATCCTGGTCTCCTGGTCTTCATGTATTTTCTGTGCCCCTGAAAGTAATAATATCCATTATGAATGCCAAAAATATTGATACCAAATAAATAGGGTATCCCTCAGATTTAGGCAGCTGGGAAGTGTAAAGCAGCTTTATTTTGTCCAGGGCATCCCTCAAAGCATAGGGAAGGCAGCACAAAGGATCTACTGCAGTATTAAATTAAATCTATCCCTCTTCAGCTTGTAAACAATGCCATATGAGGATAGCAAAAGGCAAACTCAGGCAAGCACAGCACAGATTATTTAATATGCTCGTGTGTTTAATTGGAGAGATTCTGAGGGTGGACAGCCTTTTGTACCATCCCTCCTAGATTACTAGTGCTGTCCCTTGGGGCTGTAAAAACAAATCCAAATTGATTTAGGCAATCCAGATACTCCTATTCCCAGTGGAGACAAGCAGACAAGAGTGAACAAGGCTTGAAGAGTCATTTATCCCAGTGGTCCTCAGCCTCAGAAGGCCATAGCCACAAAACCAGGATTGAGTCTATACTCAGATGATTTTAACTGCCTCTTGAAGCAGTTCGTTGCCTCACTGACAATGTCAAATGCCACCGACTACAATCTCAGTTCAGGCGTTTTAAGGGAATACCTGGAGTCAGGTGGGATACAGCTGAACTGCTGTTCCTGGATATAATTAATTAAAAACAATGAATTCAATCAATTAAGTAGAAAACTCTCCCTTCAACCTTTCTCTTTTCAGGGGGCAGAATTCAAGAAAAGTAGGCTGAGATTGTGGATTTTGATTAGGTTATTCTTGCTGTAGGTCAATGTAGTACCTTCAGGCATTATGAATCCAAGCCTTATTGCTAAGATCAGCAATTGGAATCCCTCTCAAATTTAGGGCAACATTTCTTTGAAGCAATTCTGAACTACAAATAATCTGGAAATTTCTCTGAACTTGATCGTAACATTTGCTGCAAGGGCTATTGACAAGATGGAAAGCATCTGTAGTTAGCACATGATGTTTCTCAAGAGGATAGTCTCAAAACTGAAACAACTTCTGTGTTTGAAATCCCCAATCCTTTTTTATATAGCAGTTTATATATAGCCTTAGATGGTGTATATTTTACTCCTAATCTTTAAAGCATAAGTAGTGCTCCTTGAAATATCAGAGCATAAACTTTAGAAGCTTCTAAGAGATGCATCACCTTGATGAAATGCATGAGGAGAATGCACTATACATCTATCAGTAACTGATGACAGCCATCAACACTTTTTCAGTGATAGGGCACCTATAATAAATTCATAAAAACAACCATTATAATCAAATCTATAGAATTATGTTTTGATATTAAATCTGCTCATATAAGCTTGGGCAAAATTATGTGAGCTTTGTAGGATTAAATGATTACAGGAGAAAGAAGCCCAAAAAGAACAACACAGAATCACTTAGCAAGGCAAGCTGTTGCCTGTGACAGTGATGTATGAGACATGGGTGATATATATACCGGGTGGCTTTATCAGTAAATCATTGAGTTATTTACTTCCCTGAGGAACTGGACCTGTCCCTGGAAGAGACTGTACTGTGAGATGTACCAGTGGGGAATTAATATTGGCAAAACAGTCAATTTTGATCTGTTCATACCAAAGAATAATAAAACATAGATAAATAATACACCATAGATGTCCTTCCTCTTCTAAGTACTAGTGTTCTTAAAATGGTAGGATCTGGATCTTCCTGTTGTTTCCCTTCTTAATTTTAAAGGAAAGGTCTCCTTAAAATGTGTTAGTTTTAAATCAAGTATATAGACAATAGGTCCTGGCAGGGTGAACAACTGCACACTGAAGAATTAAAAAAAATAAAAATGAGAGAGCATGAAGCTCTGTAACTGAAAAGATTAATATCACATTTATTTTCTATACACTGCATATGTAAGGTAGAAGATAACCTCCACCACCTGCAAGGAACAACTGAAAGGCAGCTGCAGTGTTGAGCTGCTGCTGCCTACATTTGCCATCAGACTATCCAAGGGGACTGTCGTGACAAGCAATGAAAAGGATGCTCCCCACATCCCCTCAATGGGCAGTGCTGCAGTTGGACAGCCACATGTGCCTTGCCCCTTCCTGTGCTGCTACACTTGTGTAGGCAGGAGGATCGCCTGTGCTCTGCATCTAGGCTTCAGCACATACTCCAGATTCACTGCCTGAATGTGCTGCAAACCCAGTCAGTTCAAGGGGCTGTCCTGGTGCTCAGCATGTATAAGTGCCTTGTCTTATTGCAAATTTTTGCTCTCTTTTTTCGCCCTGAATTTCTTGTAACAAACGCATAGTTAAAGACATGTAGACTGAAAACTACAAAAATATGTACATGGTCAAAGTGTACCTTTAAAAACACTGCATCATTGACACAAGCTGTATAAATAATCTTACTTACTATATCAAAAATAAGCAAGAAAGCTCAAATGGTGTATACAGTTGCTGTGAAGAGAACAGATCAACATTATGGAGTGTTATAGGAAAGGTTTCTGCTAACATTAACACCATTTTCAGAAAAGCTTTGCAGAAATAAAGCAAAATCAGACACTAATTTTCAGTGTAATAAAGGCAGTGACAACTTTATCATCACTAATGCACAGAAAATGTCAGATGTGATGCACAGCATATTATGGCAGAAATGCAAATAAAATACGTTTTCCTCTTTAATTCCCCTACAGCATGGCCATTCATTGGAGTTACACATATCTCTGGCAAGCTCCAACAAACTGGCTTTAATCTGATTTGGAGCTGGTTTTCATATATGCTTTTTTTGTTGTTGTCTTTATGTGAAAATCCCAAATATTCCTAAGGCTGTATGTCAAATTTGCAAATCAGAAGTGTTAAGAACATAGGACAGTACTTATCTATATCATTAAAATATGACAGGACATTAAAGAATGGCCAGGCTCAAAAAGTAGTAACCAGCAGTACAGTATCCTTGAATTATCTGGCTACAAGTAGAATCCCTTAAGGCTTCATGCTAGGCTAAATGACATCTTGACTAGCATCCCAGACAATGAGACGTCCTCAGCAAGTTCATGAATAACCTCAAAACAGGAGGCACAATCTAAATTCTGTAGGGACCTCAACAGGTTACAGTAGTTGAAAGAAATGTCACAAAGTTCAGGAAATTGCAAAACCCCACACCTGTGACACAATAACTCATGGATCTGTACAGAGAGCTGACAGGCTAGAAAGCTGCATAGGAAAAGATAGCCTAATGATTCTAGTAGACAATAAGTTGAGCTTTTGTTAGTACCATGGTCTTGCAAAAGGGAGACCAACTTCACACTGAACAATGTTGGTAAAGCCATAGCCAGCAGGATAAAGGACATGAATATTCCTCACTATTAGACACCTCTCTGGCTGCAACATGTTCTGTTTGGGACTCTCCAGTAAAGATAATGACACACAGAACCAAGACCAGCAAGGGGCCAGCAAAGCAGTTGACGCCTTGGAATTCACCATAAAAATAAGGGGCTGAGACAGTTTATTCAAGCTCAGTGGACATGACCTGCTCAGGCTCAGGCAGCCTGCTGTAGCTGAACTGAGCAGGGAGTCAGACTGGAGCATCCTCTCTGACAGCTGTTAGCAGAAAAGATTTCATGAATATAGCCACATATTCCAGATCTAAGATCACAGTACATTCAGAAAGTGCTCAAACCATGACCTGTGCAGTCTGATGTTTCCTATGTTTTCAACGCCACTGGTGTTATTAATTGTTTACAGTATTCTTATCTGTGCAGCTACTACCACTGAGTTCTGTTCCCTAATCATTTCAACTTAGAGAACAAACATAAATTTCATCAAAGTTTCAAAACAACTTACATTTCTGCTCTGCTAGAATAGACTGTCTTAATAAATACTAAATCAATCACTGCAACATATACATACAGTAGTTTTGCTCTACTTGTTCTGACTTACTTAACTGACATTTGCTTGTAGCATTTTTAATACCAATTATTATCAATATTTTCCAAGTCACAGCAGCCATAGATACAAAAGGCATCTAGAAGTGAAAATGTTTTCAAGAAGAGCCTCTTTATATGACAATTATTTAATAAGGATACCATAAATACATTACCAAATTCCAAACATCTGTTTTCTACTCTTCACTATTTGTTAGTCTCCCTGTTTCAACTTTTCTTAGGTATCAGAACTCCCCCTGGTTCTAGTAACAGTAGGAACATGGTGACCTTAGTTTGTCTTTTCACATTACATACAGTGGAAGCCATGTCATATGCATTATACATAGACCTTCACGTAAAGCAATGTTAAAAAAATACATGCAAGCCACACATGTATGAACCAGAAGGATATGATATACGATGGACCTGTAAAATAACAATGTTTAGGCAATATTTAAGAAGGCAAGAATGTATGTCATTGCAACTGTTTCACTGAGTAGATGGATAAGTATATGCACAGAAGACAGAAGGTAAGATTGACCAAGGGTGAGAAAAAACACGTTAGAGCTGAAGAGGATAAAAATAGAAGGAATGTGTGGTGAACACCAGGAGGGCAATTAGAAACACTAGAGAGATAAAAATGCAGTTATTGAGCAGAAATCAAAACAGAAAAGAACTGCATAGATAGGACTTGTGTTAAATGCTATAATCACAGATGATATGAAACATTTGCATTTACAAAAAAACCCAACATTCTTCAATTAAACTCCCAAAACTGCAAGCTGCATATACAGTAACTTGCATTTTAAAAGAAAAAACCCAACAAAACAAAAGCTCAGAGAAAAGAAAATGAATACCGAATGCAGTGTCATAACTTTGTACAAAATAATAAAGTGAGCTGCTTTTGATTGAATTTGAAATGCCAAGAAAAAAAATAAATAAATCTCATTTCCTGTTATTTGATGCTTCATTGAGTGACCTGTGGTTCATTACCAGTTTTCTCCATTGATAATAATGGACAAGTGACACAAGCTATAAAATATGTTTTTCACTAAGAAACTGCTTTCCACATCTTGAAAACCTTTGGTAATATTTATACTTGAAATTAAACTAATGCTTAGCATTGATTTTAATATGTTTAGATGAAATCAAATTGCCTTAACTGTGTTAACACTGTGGAACATGTAGTAATCCATGTACTTTATGTGCCGATAAATCTAAGACAATAGTAATGTTACAATTATGGTATCAGTGGTATCTGTTTCTAGTGCCTATTACTCAGATACTGTCCTACCTATAGCTTTATGCATGAAAATACCACCAAGGAAGCAATTATTTTTTCTCACAAGCTTCTGAATCAGTTTAAATCAAAAATCCATGGCATAAATCAATTACACCTGTAATTTCAAGGAACTACTTTTTACTTCCTTGCCAGTGGAGTACCAGTTGACCTTAGGAGAGCTTCCTGCAGTAAACATTTGGAGAACTAGGAGTTGGCTGAATCCCTGCATATTTCAGTACCTAATGCTGACAGCAACACTGTTCTTCCAATGCATGTGTCTCAAGTCTCCCCATGTTAGCCAGAGAAGCATTGTTTTGACAATTTCCCCTCCAGGACAGAAAATAAGCATTCAGTCTGTATATTGCTCAGCTATAAACCGTTTCTAATACTTAACAGGCAAAGCTCAGATATGATCAAGGAAAAGAGGAAAAAGCAAGAGGACAAAGTATGGGAAACAGGAGGAAAGGAGGGCAGTGGACAGGAAAAGGATGAAGGGGGATGGGAGTCACCAAATCATCATCTTCAGATGATGCCACTTAGGCATCTGTGGGGTTTGCGTTTCCTTTTTTTCTTCTGATGCTGTTGGAGTAAAGAATTGTTTTATTCATTGGCAAATGAAGAAAAATAAATGTTTGACAAATTTTTGGAAATCTTTGACAAATTTTAAAAATTAGTTTAACATGTGAACACCTCCTTTAATAAAAGCAAACAAATGTAAAAGCCTGTCTAGGACTTTCTAGGAGTGTCAGAGGAACAAGACTAAGGGGATGATACAGTAGAGTATGGTGGGATAGCATATAAAGTTGTAGTGTTGCAATGAATCGATAGAAGTTTCTTCAAGAACAACAGACCAGGGTGGCAAGAACAAATGGAATTAGGAGAGCCAAAGCCCACGTAAAACTGAAATTGGCAAGTGATATGAAAGGCAGCAGGAAGAGATTCTTCAGACATCTTAGTCACAAAGGAAAGATCAGGAGAAAAAGGGAGCCCATTGCTGAATGTGAAGAAGCATGAGGTATTCAATACCTTCTTTTCTTCAAGTCCGTGAGGCCAGTGGGAAAGTCTGGAGCATGGAAAACTTACCCTCCCTGGAGGAGGTTTGGATTAGGGAACACTTAAACTATCCATGCACAAGTCCATCAGACATGATGGGATGCACCCATGAGCACTGAAGGAGCTGGTAAACCCTTTTGAAGGGTTATGGCAATCATAGGAGATTACTGACAACTAGGAGAAAGAAAATGTTTCTTCTAACCTCATGAAGAAGGTTCTGGGGAACAACAGGCTAATCATACTAAACTCATTCCCTTTGAAGATGATGGAGCAGATAGATCTACCTGTAAACTACATTTAAAAACATGAAGCAAAGACAGGAAGATGCTTTGGACTAATAATGAGCATCAATTTGTAAAGAGGAAATCATGCTTGACTAAAATCATAGACTTCTACAAAGAAATGACTGTCTAAGTCATCCTCAAACTAATGAAGTACAGGCTTCAGAAGCAGACACAGAGGTGGATCAAAAAGCAGATGAACTGCTGGGTTCAAGAGGTTGTGGCCAGCGGCATAAAGATCAGCTGAAGGCCAGTCACTAGTGGTGTGCATCAGGCACCATATTACAGTCAATAATGGTCAACATCCTCATTAATGACCTGAATTATGAGACTCTAAGAGTGCACTAGAAAAAGCTTTGTGTATTTTCAGATTATACAAAAGCTAAGAGGAGTGATGATAACCAAAAGCCAGCTGAACACAGCCCTGATCTCCTTCCCTTCCCTTCCCTTCCCTTTGTTTAGTCAACAAAGACAAATAAGCATAGTTAGTCTGTGTTCATTTTATCCTGAACCAGACAAACATCTGGCTTACAGAACCACTCTGTAGAAGTACTTATCCCTCTTTCTCATAGTGATTGCTCAGTTCTAGAGATCTAAAATGTGATCTTATTATTTGATCAGGTGTGATACAACATTTTTAAAAAAGATAGTTCTTTATAACTAATCTGGTGAAACAGAGGTGTGGCTGAATTATACCATTATACTAATGCATTTTGGGGTTTTTTTCTGAATACAACTTAAGATATGCTGCCATAAAACATGCTATATAACTGTAGGTGCATGAATGAGTTTGTCATCACTTTACTAACCTCACCATAATTCAAGCTACAAAACCTGAACACTGACAGTGTTCAAATACACCAATATAATGAGCTAAAAATCCATAAGCACAGTGATCTGTAACATATAAGCTTCCTCTAGAACACAGGCCAGGTAGAAGATGCTTCTATCAGATTTCAGTTTGGCATGGAGTACAGAAAGTTCATATTTACCTTCAAAAGAAGGTAAATGTGCACCATTTGAAGGTAAATGTGCATCCTTTACTATCTAAAAGCCTTGCTGCTGTAGATTTTGACCCTTTTGTACTGTCTGAAGAGGGAGGAAAGAATGATGCTTCTATCCTAAATACCAAGGAATACTCCTGAAATAAGGCACTTGTCAGTCTAGGACAATCTACCCTAGGCATCATGAGGCACCATCTGAGTTGATGGGATTACAAATTTCTAGAATTAACAGCCTGTGTTCATTCTTTGGACACCAAGGGTGTGGTGGTTCAGAGAACACAAGTTGTGGAATGAAAGTTTGTCAGTCAACCACCAAAGTAATTTTTTCAAACTGGGACAGGTTGGCTAAGTAATTCTAAAAGTTAATAATAAGACGTTCCATGCTGAATTGCATTGTGACTGTGGCTACAAGGGGCAGATATTAATCAAGCTGTTATTATATTCAAAACAGTACACAGATAGCGTAATAGGACAGCTCAGATTCCCTATTTACAAAACCCAGAAAATTGTGAGGCTTTTACCGTTATTTCTAGAAATTTTAACCTGAATCAAGCTCTTCCCTTTCTTTTGCTGCTTATAATCATTGCTGTACAATTTCGTGCTGTTTTTTTCTTTATTCTGAAACAAAAACAATCTATAAAGAATGGTTCCACAAGGAATGCCACTGTAATGTTTTACTCCATTGTTAGAATTTAACAAGACTCTTTTTTTTAAGGAACAAACTTCTTTCCAGTAAAACTGCAACTAAAATAAAAATATAAACAATTATTGAAAATATATAGTCACCAAAAAGAAACATTAAATTTGTCTCTTAAACAGGTTTATTACTTTAGTACATGTTTGAATAAAGATTTGTCTTCTATACCTTTGGCACAAGAACAGATTTATTTTGTTTATACAAACAATTATTTTTGTCCTCCATCAGCTACTCAGGATGAAATTTTGTAGGAGGTGTGCTTTGTCAAATATTATTATGACACATATAATCTGTTTAAATATATTCAGATCTTCTAATAAAAAGGCTTCAGTTTTGTTTATGGTTTTGTTCACAAAACTTCTAATCTATCAATTCTGTTTGTAGTGCATCACTGGAAGCAAATACTAGCGAAAGGCCTCACCTATGCCACTATTGCTGCTCTCTTCTTATGATACTTAAGAAGATTTGACAATCATATTATTCCTGACAAAGCCAATACAGTGAAATACATTCAAACATAGCATCAAACTTTTAAGGGATGCCACTGCCAAGGCTGTTAGAAGTGTTAGGAATCAAAAATACTCTTCAAACATGGCCATCCCACACTGGAAAAAGCATAGTTCTGAGGCCAGTATGACATTACACACTCTTTCCAAGACTATACCCACACCATTTTTTTTCTAAGATATTACTATGTTGGTACCCAACAAAGTTTAGTACCCTCAGAACTCATCCATTTCACAAATATGTGGCAATCATTCCTTCAATTACAAGTTTTGCCATAAAAAATCAATTCACCTACCAGTCACTACATCATAGAAGTTAAAACTGAAACACATCTGTTAGCTATAGGTAACATAGCATTTCATAAGTAGAAGGCTGGCTCTATAATGCATGCTAGGTAACAGCCAATGGGCCTTGATCAGGCTGCCCTGGGAGCAAAGGTAATCTTGCCATTGACTTTGCAAGGCTGCAGGTGAGAAAAACCTCTATTTGCATTTCTGCACATCTGATGGCTGTAAAAACAAGCTCCCTCTTATGCTTTCATTTAAAAATGTTTAAAAAACAGCTGAGGGAATTGGTGTTAATGCAACTGCCAGCACATTTAACCACTTCATCTAATGCCTAGCTTCCAGTTCATTTTATCCAAAGTTTACCAGAACTGAAAGCACTGGAGAAACTCCCTCTCTACCATTGCTCAGGAAGCACGGAGGATGAAAAGATGTCTCTTTGGCAGCTGGCTCACTCAGTCTGCCAACTGAGCATCAAGTGATTAGCAGTGCACTGCAGAATAGAAACTGGTGCTATACCAGTGGTGCAGTGACTGCGTTATCCATGACGACTCAGAAATCACCCTTGGCTTAAATTTCTTGGCAACCCTCATGATTCAAACATTGATCATAGTTACACTATATAGAGAATTAATTACATTTCCTACAATAACTTAAGTATCTTGACTCTCTCACACGTTTGGCAGGTCTATTCTGTGATTCTATGATTCTGTGATTCTATGTCACTTAATTTTCATTTCCTCTCTCATGTACCTCTCTTTTTTCTCTTTGAAGTCAGCCCCTCTAAATTCTTTCACCTCGCATTCCATACTGTCATAACTACCCTCTTTTCTTGTGCTTTCCCATCCAAAACCATTTTCTATATTAGTAATCTCCAAAACAAATTACCACAATTATTTACTCATTCTTTTTTTTTTTTTTTTTCTGATTAGGTATTGCTAATTGGATGTTGTCTGTTTTCTTGCTTCTATTCTGCTCACCCCATGACCCTCTTGGTTATTTTTCTTCCTTTCCCCCTCTTCTTTCAACACCTTATTTGTGTAACAAGCTTTCTACCCTTTCATTTCTCCTGCTCTATTATCCTTCCAGTCTTTCTGCCATACTCAGTTCTTTTTATTTAGGTTCCCAGTCTCTGAAATACTGCTATTCTACCTATTTCTGTCTTGTTCTTTAGACAGGCATCTGATACACAAAACACAAAATTATTCACCAGCTCCCTCCTCTATACATTCTTTCTATTGGAAACTGACACAGTTAAAGGACTTCAAAACCCATTTTCCATGGCTTGCTGACCTAACTATACATATCTGTGCAGATTGACTTCCTTATTCCAGACAATAATCTGCCCTTTGGGTAATATGTATGGCAGTTCTACAAAACACTGCAATGTAAGTCTGTTAGGATTCAATGACATATATTTTATTAGCAATAGGGGAAAAGGTCCCACCTGTTACCACTGCCTCCTTGAGGAAGAAAAAACATTTTTGCAAAAGAAAGCTCTAAAGCATTCAGTGTATGAACAGAAGGCAGAATTTACCTATATTACCTAATATATTATCTGTAGAAGGTTCCTCTTACAACAGAGTAGTGTTTACAATTTTGGGCACTGCAGTGTAGGAAAGCCGAAACTAAGCTGAAGAGGGTGCAGAAAAGGGCAGCTAGGCTGACTGGGGGTCTGGAGAACAGGTCTGATAAGGAGAGGCTAAGGGACCTGGGGCTGTTGGGCCTAGAGAAGAGGAGGCTGAAGGGAGATCGCATTTCTCTCTACAATCGCCGGAAGGGAGGTTATAGTGAAACAGGTGTTGGCTGCTTTTCCCTAGTTACTAGCAATCTGATGAAGGAAAGAAACTCAATAACAAAGAATGTTATTAAGCAGCCATTTGTTTATTCAGCACTGGACACCCAGAGGATAACTCCAACCAAAACGGGTGTACTGTTACTTTAAAATGCACTTCTATTTATACAAGATAATTATGCATATTAATTGGAAAAGGTAGGGTTATACAATGAATTCCCATAAATCATTTACATAAAATCCTCCCAGATAGAGCAGGGTCTTTTTTTTTTTTTTTGGGGGGGGGGGTTTCTCCACATTGACCTTTCCACTTGCCACCTTTGCTGCTACAGTGTTACAAGATTTTTGCTGTGCAAGCTGCTTCTTCATTGTTTTCTTCTTTCCAAGGCTGAAGAGTTCTCTACAAGCTCAGCTAGCCCAAACAAAACTATTCAGCAATTCTAAACATAATTCCAAAGCTGCTTATATGTTAAAGTTCAAGCTACTGACATATGTTAAAGTTTCAGGCTCATGTTAAAGTTCAAGCTACTATTGTGTGTTAATATTCAAGCTTTCAAACTACTGTTATGTGTTAAAATCCAAGCTACAGTGTCAAGGACAGGAGGAAATGAGGTCCAATTGTGCCAGGGGAGGTTCAGACTGGATATTAGGAAAAACTTCCTCACGGAAAGGATAGTGAGGCATTGGAATACACTGCCCACAAACTTGGTAGAGGCACTGTTCCTGGAGGTGTTAAAAAAACGGGTAGACACGGTGTTTCAGAAGACAGTTTAATGGTTAGGAGTGTTAGGGAAGATGGTTGGACTTGGTCTTGAAGGTCCTTTCCAATCTTGATGATTCTATAATTCTATATTTAACAATTTCATTGTGCCCTTCAAACCTTGCCTAACATCTTTCTATGGCTTATGTTAATTTCTAGCACATGATCCAATCAGAGTGTAGGTAGATGGCTTGCAATCTTTTTGTTGCAAAGAAAATCTTCTAGGCCAGATAGTTCAATCCTCAATTATACAAAATAGCAAGCACCATAAATGCCTCTTGAATGATGCATCTAATTTGCATCCTACCATGAATGGTATGGCAACTCAGGATTGTAAGACAACTGAGCTCACTGACCACTGCATGGGTAACGTGTTATCCTATTTCTTTGCTTTTATACTACAGCCTCTCTCTTTGACAAAATCTTCACAGTAACCTTATTACAAAAACATTTGGGTGAACAGTCAATCTCTTGATATCATTGGATTGCATTATTTCAAAGAGGACAGGCAACATCTCTCCATTTTGAGGCATAGTATCAGAAGGGTTGGGATATTCACTTCTAACCCCAGACTAACACTGGATAGCAGGACTGCTTAAGGTTATACCCAGACTATCAGATTAAGTGGGAGAGTACCTGTTTCCTGTCCATGATCAAAATGGCAAAGTGCAGTGGGTCCCTGTATACCAAAACTCAACCTTTTCTTTCTGGTTCCAAAACACCTGCTCAGAACCATTCATGGATCAGTCTACTAAACAACCATCCATCATCTGGTGGATGCTAGTTCACAGAGGGCTAGTTTTCACAGCTCCAAAATCACACATGTGAACAAACAATTAATTCCAGGGCTCGTGTATGCCAGAGTTAGAGCCTGTGATGTGACCCTGTTCAGTTTACTGGTGAAAATAGCTGATCTGACCACAACTAAGAGGGCAATCATATTACTCCGCACAATGTCACTGCCCAGAAGAGAAGCAACCTGGAACTACTGAAGGGATCCCTGCCACAAAAAGGGAGAGTGGTCTTCCAGTTCCAGGGGAGTGAATAAGAGGTAAAACTTCTATCCTTAGAGCTCACTTGTCTCTAAAGACAGACAGTGTGAGAGTATTAGAACGACTGTGAACAATGGGCTATTAACTCTCATTTGCAAAATGAGACACGATACCATTTTCTACAGTGATGATAAAATAGAAAAATTGACTAATTACTACTTTGCCAGTTAGAAAGTAGTTTATGTAAAGGAAAAATGATATTGAAATGTTCTATATATAGGCAAGCATGCATAGTACAACTAGACAAAACAGAAACTGTGTAGGAACTTCTTCACAGTGAGGGTAAAGGAGCATTGCAACAGGCTGCCCAGGCAGGTTGTGGAGTCTTCCTCTCTTGAAGATGTTTAAAACCTACCTCGATGAGTTCCTGTGCGATTTGGTCTAGGTAATCCTGCTGTGGCAGAGGGAATGGACTACTTGATCTTTCGAGGTCCCTTCCAATCCCTAATTATTCTATGATTCTATGTACTGCTATTTCTTAGAAACACAAAGTATTTACAGGATTTGTAAACTGTGTAGTTTGATACAACACCAGTAGTTTCCATGGAATGTAAGTCTACTTGAGTCAAGTTGAAGCCAATATGACTCAGGTCTGAGTAAATGATGTCTAGTATCTTTAAAGGCCGCTTCTTAAGCAAGAACACATAGCTCTTTCTGGTTAACTCTGCAAGACTGTCAGCTTCTACATGAACTCAGAAGAGCTTTTTGTAGGTGTGTATGCGGATTAGGATGCACACAGTAAAATGTGACTCCCATTTACAAGAAGGGTCGGAAGGATGATCCAGGTAACTATAGACCTGTTAGCCTCACCTCAGTTCCAGGCAAAGTTATGGAAAGGTTAGTGCTGAGTGCTATTATGCAACAAATGAGTGAAGGCCAAGAGATTAAGCCCAGTCAACATGGGTTCAGACAGGGTAGGTCTTGCCTGACTAACCTGATCTCCTTTTATGATCAAGTGGCTTGAGTCGATGAGAGGAAGGCTGTGGATGTGGTGTACCTAGATTTCAGTAAGGCATTCGACACAGTCTCCCATGATATACTCCTAGCTAAGATGGCAGCAAGGGGCTTTGACAAGAATATTCTATACTGGGTCAGGAACTGGTTGGATGGACTAGCCCAGA
>VZRI01013894.1:35209-69573 GCA_013397515.1 Upupa epops | reverse complement strand
CCTCAGTTTAGGAAGGATGTTGAGGTGCTGGAACAAGTCCAGAGAAGGGTAACTAGATTGGTAAAGGGGCTGGAAGATAAGCCCTACGAGGAGAGGCTGATGGAGCTGGGTCTGTTTAGCCTGGAAAAGATGAGGCTCAGGGGTGACCTTATCACTGTCTATAACTACCTAAAAGGTGGTTATAGTCAGGCGGAGGTTGATCTTTTCTCCCTGGACACTGGAGTCAGGACAAGGGGTCACAGTCTTAAGCTCTATTGGGAGAGGTTTAGATTTGACATTCGGAAAAGGTTTTTCACTGAAAGAGTGATCCAGAATGGTTAACTGCTTGATATTTATTCCTTCTGCTGTTTCACCATAAAATATAAGTAGATGTGGTTTTTGACCTCCCCCCTTCCCTCACACAACCACCTGCCAATGAACATGTTCTACAACATAAATATTTAATGCTGTCATCTTAATTCCTAGGCTGCTACCAAAAAGTGTGCCCTCTTCACAGTTTCCTTTCTGTTTCTTCAATCATGGCTGCATTCATAATGAAGTGCAACATAAACATAACATTAAAGCCGTGAATTTAAACACACAGATGTTTAAATATACTTTCACAATAATAGTAGGTGAGCATTGCTGAATGTCTGCTATTTCTAATACTTAGCAAACATAAAGTCTTACAAAAAAAATCAGCTAGTTAGCATAAGAAGGAACTTGGCATCATACAGTATGAAGACTCCCTCATTATCAGTGATAAAGATCCTACGTCTCTGTGTTTCTGCATTATTGCTGGCAGCTGCGCTGGAAAAGTTGCTTCTCATGTTGCCTACAAGACCTCCTAGCCTCAGAAGCAGAAAACACAAGTATTCACTTTTTTTGCACTTGCAAGGTAGGCTGAAACAAAAAACTGGTTTAGATTTTCCCCTGTAGAAATAATGATGGAGACTCCTTATAAACACAGTTAGCTATGGTCCAGGGTCAGTAAAACTGAGTTAAAAACATGTCAAAATCTCTAACAAGACCTGCTTTCTGATGGATATCAGTTTCTAAGCAAAATGCTTACTCAGATGTGATCCACACCTTTTCAGAGGACTTGGTTAGGCTTTATTGGTTAGGCTGCAAATTGCTAGGTATGAGACATTGCCCATAAGACTGAATGCAAACATCAGAGTAATTGATCCTAGCACAAGCATGGGATGATATGGAAAGCAGGGATGGCACTTGCTATCACCTTAGAAGCTTAAACAAATAATCTGTTTTATTGCATTCCAGGAAGAAGTAACTTGAAGAATCAGTGAGCAACAATGTGGGCATTCTCACCATTTCATTCAATACTTCTGTTTGGGACTTCAGGGGATGGTCAATCATTCAAATACTTTATTAAAATGGAGCTATCTCTTTGGTTTGAATCAGTTACCATCCAGAGGCACCAAAAGCCTTTTAAGATGCCTTTGTGTATCCTATCTGCCCTTCTGCTACTGCTACAGATGTCACCTATTTCCCATAATTCTGCCACTCTCAGGTACTTAATGGCATCTACAATGGCCTAAAACACCTATCTGTGGACAACTGACTTGAAGCCTTAGCAGTACTCTAGATTGATCTTACTGAAAACAGGCATTTAGCCTGAACTGCTTTCTCAGGCTCTGGCCTGTAACCAGTGGTGAAATACAGACAGTTTGAAAGGATATTTATTCCTTGCTGAAGTAGAGGTCCAAGCTAATTGAGATAAGCTCTTCTGGAAATTTACATTTACTTTGTCCAAGAAAACAAGATTCATAGTAAGTGACTTTTTACTTATTTATCTACTAATGGAGCTTCACCTATTTTCCTCTGGGTAAGTATATATAGAATATTTTCTCCCAAATACTGTTTAAAATAAGGCAGCTAGAATTGTAATTTTCCTATAGTATTTTGACTTTTATTTACTACCTTGTAAGTTTTCAACATCCAATAAAACAAAGCACTTTGTTCCCTTAATGCTCAAACTATTGTTTTCAGAATGTGGAAACAAGTGAAATTTACACTTCTGAGAAGGCGTATCATGAGACCTACCCCTGAGTTGTATTCCCCAGCTCCGATTTAGTGATGCACACAGATGAACCTATCTTTAATTTAAAGGTTGATTTCTAGAGACTGTGTTTGACTAAGGCAGCAGTTTCCAGCCTTTTTACAACACTGAAATCTATCATACACATTCCAGTGGAGGGAGGGTCCAGTGTATACACAACAAGGTTAAGGAAATAACCAGCAGCAGTTTTTTCATGTTTAATTTAGTACATCTCCATACTTGATAGTGAAATCCTGTCATATAAACTGTTGGTTGAAGAAGAGAGGCTACTCATGTCCACTAGCATCCACTTCCAAAATACAAAAGGGCAACAGCTTCCAGACCTACATTTTAAAACAAATATTCAGTAAACCAAACTAAAAATGGCCAATCCCTTCACTGGGGACTGGAAGGAAGATGTGTGAGACCTACCAGAAGGCCATACCTATTAAACAGTTTTGCTGTGCGTTTGAGTTTTTCTAAATTGAGTTTTCTTAAAACTCTGACTAAGACTTTTAGGATTATTGTTCCCTAAAGTCAGATCAGATTAATCATACCTGCCCTTTCTGTCTGAAGAACCATGCACATAAAAACAGCTGGAAATCTCACTGCAATATCCAGAAATATATAAGAAATACTGCTATAAAATTTAACTGTGTAACATACCGTAGGTTATCCTGGCAACTTCCCTTCAAATGCAAGAAACAGCATCCCCAATCCAGTATCATTATTCTAAATTCATATCGGTTTCTATTGCATCACATCCTATTGTACTGTGTCACACTATACTAAATCCTTTCATATAACATTATAGTTTCATATCACATCATGTATGTACACTATCATATTGTGTCATATCACTCACATATCATAGAATCATTAGGGATCGAAGGAACCTCAAAAGATCATCTAGTCCAATCCCCCTGCCACAGCAGGATGAACCACCTAGACCAAGTCTCACAGGAACACATGCAGGTGGATCTTGAATGTCCCAGAGAAAGAGACTCCACAACCCTCCTGGGCAGCCTGTTCCAATGCTCCACCCCTCACATACTTATATTAATGAGGTCACCCTCAGCCTTATCTTATCCAAGATAAAGAGACCCAGCTCCCTCAGCCTTTCCTTGTAAGGGAGGTGTTCTACTTCCTTCATCATCTTTGTTGCTCTACACTGGATACCCTCCAGCAGCTCTGTGTCCTTGAACTGAGGAGCCCAGAACTGGACATAATACTCCAGGAGCAGTCTCACCAGTTCAGAGTAGAGGGGGAGAAGAACCTCCCTTGATCTGCTAACCACCCCCCTTCTGATGCCCCCTCAGGATGCTGTCGGCTCTCTTGGCCACAAGAGCACATTGTTGGCTCATAGTCATCCTGCTGTCCACTAGGATCCCCAGGTCCCTTTCTCCTACACTGTTCTCCAACAGCTCAGTCCCCAACCTATACTGGTACCTGGTGTGGTTCTTGCCCAGATGCAAGACTCTACACTTACCCATGTTGTACCTCATTAGATTTCTCTCTGCCCAGCTCTCTCACCTGTCCAGATCTTGTTGAATGGCAGCACAGTCTGCTGTGATGTTGGTGACACCACCCAGCTTTGTGTCATCAGCAAACTTGCTGACAGCTCATGCTAATTCCTCATCCAAGTCATTACTTAATAGATTGAAGAGGACTGGTCCCAGTGTTGATCCTTGGGGAACTCCACTAGATACAGGCCTCCAACTAGACTCTGTCCCATTAACCTCTACTCTTTGTCTTCTATCCTATAGTCAGTTCACGATCCACCTCACTACTCAATCATCCAGTCCACACTGCCTCAGTTTGGCCATGAGGATGTTATGTGAGACTGAAGTCAGGA
The DNA here is from genome assembly GCA_013397515.1 of Upupa epops. NCBI lineage: Eukaryota > Metazoa > Chordata > Aves > Bucerotiformes > Upupidae > Upupa > Upupa epops. The sequence continues at coordinate 65,680 of VZRI01013894.1, read as the reverse complement.
CAGACCACATCCACTGCTCTGCCATCATCTATCCACCTGGTTATGCACTCATTAAAGGCTATCATGTTGGTTAAGCATGACTTCCCCTTGGTGAAGCCATAGTGACTGTCCCTAGTGACCCTCTTGTCCCTGATGTGCCTAGAGACAACGTCCAAATTGTTCCAACACCTTTCCTGGGATGGAGGTGAGGCTGACTGGTCTACAGTTACCTGGGTCCTCCTTCTTACCCTTCTTGAAGACTGGAGTGATATTTGCCAACCTCCAGTCTCTAGGCACCTCTCCTGATTCCCATGACATACTATATCACAGCTCATTTAGTTGCATCATATAGTTTGACATGATTTCGTACCATGTCAATGTAGGTTGGGGACTGACCTGGAGCTGGTGGATGAGCATAAGCCAGAAATATGCCCTTGTTGCCACGAATGACAATGGCATCCTGGGGTGCCTTAGAAGCAGGGTGGTTAGTAGATGGAAAAAGGTTCTCCTCCTCCCTCTACTCTGCCCTGGAGAGACCCCATCTGGAATATCGTGTCCAGTTCTGGTCTCCTCTGTTCAAGAAGGTCAAAGAGCTGCTTGAGAGAGGCCAACACAGAGTCACAAAGATGATGAAGAGAGTGGAGCATCTCCCTTATGAGGAAAGGCTGAGGGATCTTGGTTTCTTGAGCTTGGAAAAAAGGAGATTTATTCATCAATGTTTATAAATAGGTGAGTGTTAGGAGGATGGAGCCAGGCTCTTCTCAGTGTTATCCAACGATAGGACTAGGGATAAGCTGAAACACAGGAAGAATATGAGAAGAAACTTCTTCACAGGGAGGGTGACAGAGTACTGGAATGGGCTGCCAAGGAAGGTTGTGCAGTCTCCTTCTCTGGAGATGTCTAAAACCCCCACCTGGACATGTTCCTGTGCAGCTTGACCTAGGTGATCCTGTTCTGGCATGGAGATTGGACTGGATGATCTTTCAAGGAGCCTTCTGGTCTCTAACATTCTGTGATTCTGTGATTCTGTTATGTCATCTTGTCTCATAGCACATTGTACTGCATTGCATCACATCATATAATAACATATGGTTAATTCTTATATATCACACTGTGTCTGATATTGTATCATATTATATCTTATAATTTAATCATTACATGTCATATCCAGTCATTTCATACAGTACTGCATGGTATGTATCATGTCATAATGTATCATATTATACTGATCATCTAGTTCAAATTCCTCTGCCACAGGCAAAGACAACTCTCACTAGACCAGGTTGCCCAGAGGCCTATACAACCTGGCCTTACACATTTCTGTAATTTCACAGCCTCCCTGGACAAGTTGTCCCAGTGCCTCACCGCTCTTATAGTGGGGAACTTCTTCCTAAGATTCAATCTAAAACTGCCCTCTTTTAGCTTGAAAACATTTCCCCTTGTCCAACGGGGGAACTAGAGTTCCTTGGAAAAAGTCCCTCCCTAGATTTCCTATTGTCTTGTCTTATAGCATATCATGTCATATAACTTGTCTCTAACCATATCATGGTATGTCGTACTGCACATACATAACATACCATACTGTATCATATCATACCATATCATATTCTGTTATATCAATTCATATAATATAACTTCATATCATGTAGTATCATATCACAAAGAATCATATTGTTTGGTCTCATATCATATCGTATATACCCAATTCTACCATATCAAATTGTATTGTACTGTATCATATCATTATGTATTGTATCACATTCCGGCAGATTCTATCATGTTTCATATCACATCATACAGTATCATATATTATCATAATGTATCATATTTTATCATTCATATTGTATGATATATCATATATTATATTGTGTTATATAGTAACACATCAATACATATAATCCCATTTTCTATTGTGTCCTCTGACATATTTTATCATTTCATATCCTATAGCATGTCATATTTTTTATTGTACATATTGTATCATATGATATTTTATTGTATTATATAATTTAGTTTCATATTGCATTGTTCCATATCATAAGGTTCTTGTGTGAAAAGCGGTGTGTGTTGGGAATTGGGTAAATTTCTTTAAGGTTAAACCCCCTTGCATTCTAGCCAAGTCCTCACAGATGGAGGGGCTAGGGCTGTCTGAGTTTAGACCTTAATGCAAATGTCAATTGACAATGAGGATAAAGATCCAAACCAGATTACAAAGTAGCATTATTATTCACCAGCAACATCATATAGATTCTTTGGATTGTTGGGGATAGGATTAATTTGCAGAAACTGTGTCCCCGTAAGGATCCAAAATAGACACAGGATGTAAAAGCAATATAGTTACAAGGACATAAAGGCATACAAAGACGCAAATGAACATAGAAGCAGTACGGTTACAGGAAAGCAAACAGAGTTCTTACCCACGGGAGCAGATCAGAGAGGAGAGGGAGAAGCCCGTCGTTGCCCCCTTGCAGTCTCTGGGGTCAGGCCCTGGGGTATACCCTTTACGTCTCCCCTTGCTTGCTTGCTTGCTGCTTTCTGCCCACTTCAGTCTGTAACTGACAGAGTTTTTATATTTTTATTTGTGTGGGTATTCAGTGTGTGTGTGAAACATGAGTTTGTAGTCAAAACAACAGGTGTAGTAGAGGCACAAGTACTTTCTGATGGGCCATTGGCTTATCAGTATTTCAGGCTCCAAGCCATTCCAGAGACATCCTTGTATCAACAGGAGATTTCCTGGGGAGGCCTTCACCCCCTGAGGTAATCTTACCTTTAGACAATGGATGTGTTAGCTCTGGTTGAAGACATCACGCCTCATCATGACTGTGCACTTCTTATGACTGTGCCTCAAGGCCACAGACATGCATGGGACAAAGGTATTGTATCATTTCATCTTGGCACCCTCAGTAAATTTCTCATGACACCAAGTCTGGCAAGAGTGTTGATCTGCTTGAGAATAGAGAGGCCATACAGAGCCATCTGAACTGGCTGAATTAATGGGTTGAGGCTAATTGTATGGTCTTCAAAAGAGCCACGTGCTAGGGCCTGCAATTGGGTTACAGCAACACAGTGCAACACTGTAGGCTGCGAAGAGAGTGGCTGGAAAGCAGCTTGATGGAAAGAGACTTGGGGGTATTGATTGATCATCAGTTAAATATGAGCCAGCAGTGTGCTCAAGTGGACAAGAAGGCCAATGGCACCCTGGCTTGAATCAGAAACAGTGTAGCCAGCAGGAGTAGGGGAGTTATTGTCCCTTTATACTTGGCACTGCTGACGCCATATCTCAAGTACTGTGTTCAGTTTTAGACACATCAACAAAAGAAAGAAACTGAGGTGTTGGATCGGGTCCAAAGAAGGGCAATGAAGCTGGCGAATGTTCTGAAGAACCACCATTGTAAGGATCTGCTGAGGCACTTGAGGCTGTTTAGTCTGAAAAGGAGGAGACTGAGGGGAGACATTATTGCTGTCAACAATTGCATGAAAAGAGGTTGTAGATAAATGGGTGTTGGTCTTTTCTCACTAGTAACAAGTAACAGGACAAGAGTAGATTTCTTCACTGCAAGACTGATGAAGTATTGGAACAGGCTGTCCAGAGAGGTGGTGGAATCACCATAGTGATTCTGTGACTGTGTATATGTTTTGTGACCTGGGACTCATTTTGTCCCATATCAAATTGTAGTGTATCATCACATCTCATATCGTATCAGGTTCACATCATATCCTATCCTGTCTTATTGTATCATAATGTAATGTATCATACCATGATGTAACAGTAGATGACATCACAGACATGACTTAAGACATTACAGTAGGTTCCATCATGGAACAGGCTGTCACATTTGTGAACATCACATTTGTGACCTGTGACATCATTGTCTGAAATAATGATGTCACAGAGTGATGGCATAAGAGTAGCTGACATCACAGTCAGGACATCACAGATAATAATTATTTTGTCACAGACTGATGATATCACAATTATATAACCTCCCAGTCTGGAACTAAGATGTTTGAAATAGGACTTGTGATGTCACGGTCAGATGATATCATGGTGTAATGACTTTGCAATATAGTGAAGTCACTGTGAGGACTGATGTCATCACAGCCAAACAATGTCAGAGTCAAATGTAAACACAGATCTGGTGAACTGACAGTGATAAGACATCATAGTCCAATAACATCCCAGGCAGGATTTATGACATTACAGTCCCATGACATCACAGTCAGGATTTCCAATGTCACAGTTTGGACTTAAGATGTAACAGTCCAAAACTACGATGTCACCACTGGATGATGTCACAGTATATGACATCACAGTTGTGAGTTATGGCTTGGTAGAGTTCAGTTAATGCTCGGAGTCAATGGTCTTAAAATTCATTTTCAACCTAAAGAATTCTATGAATCAATGCATTGGATGCCATTAACAGAAAGGAGTGAGTATCCTTTACTGTCTAGTAAAATTCTCCAGAGGATTTATCAATCTTTGTCTCTGAGCCAAACACATGAAAGATCTTGTTTACCTGAAGTGAGTCAAGGTTTCAACATTTCAATCCTGGATGAAAATAGAAGTCAGGACTTTGGTATTATGCAGAGGGATTTCTCACTTTTTAGAAAGGAAAGGTTCACAAAGTACTGGCTTTCACACTTTCACTACAAAAGCTGAAAACAGTTATCACAGAGGGAGAAAAAAAAAGATCAAATAAAAATTTTCTTCCATATACCCTTCCATCTATTCATCTGAAAAGCTTTCCTCCAAATTAATTGAAACACTTTAAGTCATAGGTGGCTACTGGTGGCTATATGAAGGATTCCTTGTTTTCACTATATAAGAGGTAAATAGTTTGGGATCATAAAGTTCTAAGAAGACTGTAGAAAAACTCACTACTGGATCTGCTGGAGCTGTAACAGAATATAGCCAAAAGTCTGTAGCTAACATGATGTAGAAGCTCCAGCTTCATAAGCTCCCTAAAACAGGAAGAACACATACCAAAAAAAAACCAAAAAAAAAACCCTGAAAAAAAAAGAGAAGGGATAAAATTGAGAGGTTTGCTATCGCTCCAGACTAAATAAAGGTATCTTTTAGTGGCATAAGTGCACAGGGCCATTTGAGACAGCAGCACAAGACTAACTAGATTTGACAGCAGGTTTCTGAGATCTCAGTTCCCTTATTTAGGCCAGGTGGAATACTCCAGGATATCTCAGATGGCCACAGTACCCCACCTTAGGTGCCTAAGCTGTTTCCATAGTCCACCCAAATCCAGCTTCACTGTGAGAGTAGTGAGGCACTAGAACAGGTTTCCCAGGGAGGTTGTGGGTGCTCCCTCCCTCCTTCCTGGAAGTATTCAAGGCCAGTTTGGATGGGGTCTGGGTAATCTGATGTCCCTGCCCATGGCAGGGGGGGTTGGAACAAGATGATCTCTGAGGTCTCTTCCAAACCAAACAGTTCTATAATTCTGTAATTCTATAAATGTAGGCTAGGGTGAAGTAGACAATTCAGAGTTCACTGACTCGATTAACTAACCATTCTCCACTGGCTGAAATTGGTTTAACATGTACCTCACAGCTAGGCATACAACTCCACTTAGGCACTCACATTGTGTCTTTGATGATTAAACCCATCTCCAAATGCAGGGTCTGAGTTAATGCCTTGGCATAGGCTTATAGGGCCATTTGAGATGGTGCAGGACATCTGAGATACCTGGATGTTACTGACAGAGATGATTTGAGACCTGTAGTAAACCTGAACCATTCTGGGTGCATAGTGGGAGGCAGACGGGACAGCTAGTTGACCAAGATTTTTGAAATGTCCCTAAACACTAGTTTTAAGGAAAAAAGAAATCAAGAACTATTTATTCAGCATCTGAACCACACCTGGTCTTGTGGACCTCATTAGAATCTTCAAGAGCAGACCCACATGCATATGCAAAGTTTATTCTTGTGATAGCTGTCTGCCAATAGACACAACATATACAAGGCCTTTAAAGTCCTTTTTCTAGCTAAGACAGAAATAAATCTCGTATTAACCTCTGTGTAACAAATGTGGACATGGCCCCCGAGACATGTCATGCTTCAGCAGAATGGAAACAAGCTCTCCCTCAAAAATATCAAAAAATATATCAAACTCATTTTGGGGCAAAATTGAGCCTCAGAAATTTTACCACCATAAATATATTCTATTAGTGCATGGATATCTTACTATCAACCTTATCTCACTTTGGTAAGGCTACTTGTAATGAGAAAGTTCCCAGGGCCATCATCTGGCAACAGCAAACCATTTTCAGGAGTCAAGTCCTTCCCACCTATTAAGAAAAGAAACTGGACATGATATTTAACAGTGTTAACCACAGACACATTTTGTATCACAGCAGTGGAGCTGGTGTGAGGATTCACAAATTGTACTACAGCTTAGAAGGTTCTTCCTGCTAGTCTCTTTTTTGTTGCAATGATTTTCACAGGAGAAAATTCCGGATTATTGTAACACACAGACATAACTAGAGAACTGATCTTCCGCTTTCATTACGTTAAGCACCCACATTGCAAAAATGCTACTTTGCTACACAGACCTCTTCAAAACAAATGGAGCGTGGGGGTTCACTGTGGGGACCACTGCTGAAAGACAGGACAGAGCAGACATGTAGAGTTAACTCCCTCAGCCTTGCAGGATCCTGCTAGACTAAAAAATATGCACAACTGAGTGTGCACCACTTTTCCCATGGGCTAAACATCATTCCCTAAGGCTGATTCATCAGGCAGTGTAGATTTAGCCTTAGACAGTAGCCCCAAGGGAGAAATGCAGAATTTCTTCAACTCTTCACTCCACTGGGATTTTTTCATTGCAGATAAGCCAGATAGATTGGACTACCTTTCTAAACGTCACGCTTTATCCACACATTGCGAATACAGAAAAATGTAAGTAAAGGTAAGTATTAGGCAAACTGTGCATGACAAGTTGCACAATGTGGTCTATCACCAGCAATGCTGAAAGAAAAAGCAGCCAAAAGCAGCTAGGAAATCTAAAGAATATGGAACAAAACTATCTGATGCCAGGATAATTATGGAAACAAGAGATGCTGCAATTTAAACTGACAGTATACCTCAAACAATGTCTTCAGAATAATAGTAGTCCAGAACAATGAGAGACAATATGTGGTGCCTGGAAGGAGGAATTCAGGGTTGGAAAAGGAAGGAAAGGAGAAAGGTATCTCAGGACTGTGAGTCCTCTGACCTTCAGGAGAACCAGAGAAAAGGTACCACAGCTCTAGCCTCTGTATCTCAGAAATGCCTTTTGCCCTGTTTCCTTTTCACCTCTTTCTGCTGTGTGCATCTTGCATCAAATGTTGTGAAACACAAGTCTTCATATCAGTTCAGGAGCAGCAAATGTCAGGCTTCATGGTGACACATGAAACAAACACGTTATTATTTTGGGACTTTTTCCTCCTACAAAGGCTGGAACCGCTAACGCTGTTATAGACCACAGAGGAGAAATGGAAAAAAAACAGTGTCATGGTATCATCAGGATATTTTTGAGACTCTACAAAGCAGACAAGCAATATGTGCAATAAGTACAATTCTAATTTTCTTTACTGACCTCTACTGTTTTTATAATTCAAAATGATAGTTTAAAACCTACAATATTGTATAGATTCATCCCTATTAAATTCCCACAATTGCCACTGAGTTGCAAACTATTTCCTTGCACTAAATGTTTATTAGAAAATCACTATCTAAGTATTGGAAAAGAAACTATACAATGTATAAGAAAAAAACACAACACTGGTCATCATCCTGGAATACATTAGCAAGGTCTGAGCTAAATTAGGTGATAAATATATTAGCACTGTACCAATAATGCATAATGAAATCTTTAAAGTAACACAGGGAAAAGGAATAAAGTTATTAAAAATAAATGTCCTTTTCTACAATGGTATATGCAAGAGGTCTCCATTGTATTAAAGCATATAAAAATAATAGAGAAGAAAATTGAGTTGTGAGCACTGAGGTTTTCTACATTTGCTTATTTTTAATGTAGAATTCAGGCAGGTGTCTAAAGCAATATACTACAGTTTCATGTATAAATGAAGCAGTAAGTTTCAGTAACTCAAAATTAATTTAGATTAAAATTGAAGTGTGGCTCCAAATGGAATTGAGTTGTGAAATAGTCCTGTCAAAAATGAATGGAGATCTAAATTTAAAATGACTGTTGGCTAACAGAATAATGGAATAGTGGTTAAAGACTGTGATTGAAACTCATGCTTACTAAAATGCAGACAAAACCAAGTCTTTAAGAATCTGAGATACATAAGACATCATTTCAATTTGATACCAAGTTAGCAAAATTTATTTTCCTTAATTTTATATTTATAAAATCACTTTTAAAGCACCACTGCACAAACCTTACTTAGACTTCTGTGCTAATGTTCCTGGAAAAGGTCAAAAAATGAAATACTTCATTATCTACCAGCAATAGTTTTAAACCATAGTTGCTCTCCCTTCATTAAAAACAAGCAAGCAAAAAACTTTAGTTTCCTTACAACAGTACTCACTAAATCAGTTGGCTATTTTATTAAGACACTTTGATAAGAAATGCTAAAAATCATAAATGACATTTTTTTGGAGGGTGAACTGCTAATAAAGCAACACAGATTTTCATCCTGTGTGAAACAGCTGGACCATGACAAGATCACATTAGCACTAATTAAAATGATATTTTTTTGTTCAGTTTTTGTTAATCCAGCTTCATTGGACTCAAAAGGATTTCTGAAATCTGTAATAAAAGCTATTATGTAATCTTACTTTAGTTCTCTTGCATCAGATTAGTGTGTGAAATCTCCCTATAATAAACCATATTTTCTTAAAATTCTCACTCAATAAAATCAATATTAAGTCTTTTTACTATTATAGCGGTTTTTTCTCAATATATGATCCTCATTTAATTAAAAAAAATTAAACCTCTAATTTATTTTTGTATGGTGAACAAGAAAAATATAATATTAAAGGCAACATTTTGCCATGTTTCTCTTTCTCCCTCACTTTCCTGGGTCCCTGTTGTTCCCAGTGTATAATTTGCAAAACATATTGCTTCAATACTTACAATGAGAGAGGCGGCCCAGCTGTGGGAGGGAAAGGACAGCAGTCTCCAATATTACCATAATAATCTGCCTAAGGTCCCATGAGCCCTCTGGAGTATACAATTCTCTATACTGGAGGCCCCAGCTGGAGAATGTTCTCTTGACATGTATGCCAACCTTTGCCTGCAGGCAAAATAAAAAAAGGCAGAGAAGTAATCATGAAAATAAAAAATCTTGTCAACTGTGGTAGGATGTGGTTTCCATGTTTTTTTGCTCACGTAGGCAGTCATTGTGCTAACAAAATGATAGGAGACTTTAAAAGACTGCAGCTGGTACATGTTTTGCTGAAGAGGGGAGACCATCATATGCCACACTAATTCTGCAATTCTAACTTTGGGGGGAAAAAATGAGCAGTGATATTGTATTACTGTCAATATGCATGACAGCTTTATTTACCGCCTTTTACAATGGCTGCTCATTATAGGATTTAAGCAGGAAAGTGAAACCCTGGTAGTATTGTGCTAATTGCAGAGGGCCAGATTGTGATCCTCATTGTTTTGTGTTGGGTGATTGGGGTTTTTTTCACAGTGATAAGGGCTCTCAGGCAAACAGCCTTGCTGGCTCGCTGGGACTAATTGGGAAGTAAATGCCTATCACGGTGAAAGCCATGCAACTGGCTCCGTGAACTTGCTAAAGAACTCCCCAAATCTTTAAGTCACATAATGCAGTAAATGGAAAAGGTGTAGTTGGAAGATTCACATATAAGATCAAAGACTAAATACATGCTTTTGCTCTTCAGCTTTAAACTCAGTTTGAACCCAAGAACCAATTTATTTTTTTATTTCATTCAAAGAGATGTAAGTAAGAAGAACTGCAGCATCACAGAAGTCAAAACTAGTTCCACATTTTCATAGACTCTAAAAAAACCAAAAGCAGTCTTTTATAAAGAAATGGAAAATTGTGTGTGCAACAGCCATGGATCTGAGGCTGTATCTAAAAAACAGTATTGTCAAAGTAGGACAAAGGGGCTTTTATCATTTTAACTCTAGTTAAAACTAGAACAAGATTTTCTTTTATTTTCCTTTGCTATTAGAAAACATATTCCACTCAAATGTATGGTATTACATTTCACAGTGACCTCACCAATTTTACAGATGTACTAAGGTAGAAAATCTTAGTTTCTAAACAGTACACAAGCTAAACGCCTTAACCATACTGTATGAATGAGTTCAGAAGATAGCATCCATCAAAGGGAGTCATACATTTCCTTATCCATTGCCTTGTGTAACTGCAAACCTGTAAACAAGTAGAGTGAAAATGTCATTGGAAAACTAACAGATCAGAAGAGAGCTACTGCTTCAAGCTCAGTGCACACAAGCATGGAATAGGCCTGGGGGCAGGTGCAGATCCCAGCAGGAGAAGTTTCAATGCAGTAATCATCTTTCTTCTCCTTTCCCACTTCCTTCTAACTCACACAGAGTTTACACTGATTGCCCAGGGTGGTAGTGGATGTCTCCTCCCTGGAAGTGTTCAAGGTTAGGTTGGATGGGTCTCCAGACAAGCTGGTCTAGTGACAGACAGTGGGGTTGGAAGTAGATGATCTCTGAAGTCCCTTCTAACCTAAACCATTCTATGATTCTATAATTCTTTATGCAATTAATAAAAACAAGCCTGTAAATTTATAACTCCTTTTCACTTTCCTGTGTGTGCATATGTATATGTCATTTGTTTTCTCTTCTAAAATTGGTTTTCATGTCCTTCTCCTTCTTTCTTCAAGCCACCTAGAAGGAACATTTTTAGCTGAATAATTGCTCTTGAAGGATATGTACAGTAGCAAATTTAGGAGTTTGATTTGTTGTCTGAAAGTGTGAGTGATTACTTAAGCTGTGTGGACTTGGGAAAGACCCCATCTGTCTGGCACATGAATGAGACACATTTTTAAATCTGTCAGCCAACTACCGTTTAATTAAAAACACTGGAGAATTTAAAATCAGAAGAAAATGAAAACAAAATAAATATATTGAAAGACTGGACCAAGATTAAAGTGCATTGAGAATATTTCATATGTATGTAAGACAAAGAAGTAATCATGGACAGAGCCTATTTAGCCAGACTTCAACAATGTTCCCTCAAAAACTCCTGGAAATTAAGAACATGACTCTCCGGAAAGAAGAGCCTTCCAGAGTCCAAGGCACTTACCCTTAAGAGAAGTTTTCACATAGTGAAGTTTTGGGTATAGGTGTCTAAACTGTGTCCTTTCATTCCATCATGCATAGTAGATGTCTCAGTCAAAACGAGCAAATAAATCCTATTTCTTGCCACAGAATGAGTAGGAAGCCTGGTTCCTGTCACTGTGGCTGAGTCATGTATATAACCCTGTTACTAGATCCATCCATGTTCTTACAAGAATGAATGCAATTTCAGGCTGGTATGCTGTCTCTGTTTTCTTATGTGTGCTACCTCTCACTGCTTGTTAACACAACTCCATCAGTAAATCAAACAGTCCTTAAGTGCAGTCCCTGACACTGTGGTCAACCTGCACTGCACAGCCCATTTTACAGTAATTAAACTCAAACCTCACTACACTCTGCAATAGGGTGGCCTTATCCAAACTGCCCACTGGGAATCAGCAGTGCATTTCATAAATCACCCCCAGAAGATTGGGAAAAATTTACTCAACATGGGCCAAAACCACGGACAGAAAGTTTTCAATGTTATTTACCAGTATAGTTATACCATGAACATATTTTTATTTTATTTTAATCAGATTTATATAAAGTGTTCATATCAATGAGACCACAACAAATACATAAAAATAGTTACCATCCTGCAGAGATACTGTAAGCAGTTCAAAATCATAATTGATAACTGGGTTGCAAATCTCTATGCAACATTTATACTTTATTTACTGGTTCATTCATTTAAAAATAAATAATGTTTGATATGAAATGCTACAGTGACATAACAAGCATGATTATTCTTTATTAATAAAAAAATGTGGTTACTTTATGTCTGAAACCTGTGATCTATGAAATGATATTATGAAACCATCCCAGAAAGAACATGTAATTTGGAATTGTCTGAATTAGCTTGATCTTTCAACATGATCTGTTCAGAGACATTAGGCATGCCAGTAAGTATTTTTGTTGATAGGCAATATGAGTAGGACAGAAGGCCAAGGTCATCGGAAACAAAAATCCCGTCTAGCAGGTAACGTATTTTATCAATGTAGCCCTCCTATGGTCTCCCAATTACAAAATTACATTATTTCATGGTTTTTGTGTGAGGTAGGAATACAAGTGGGGATTTTTGCAAATTAATCTTCTCTATGTTTCTTCACCCATTCACATTAGGCACTTATTTTTTACTGGGATAAAATATAGAAGTGCTTACCTCTCTGCAGTCTACTCAACTAGCTGACTAGGAAACCAAAGTTAGTTAAAATGTATGACCTTTTTCTCTTACTTCAGGTTGGTTTAGAAAATCCCCCCTAGACATGAGATGTGCCAAGAGTCTTTAAAATCCAGCTCCAGATCTCCACAAAATCCCAACCACCTGTGTTATGCATTCAGTTTACAAGTACTAGTCTGTTGCTTTCCATACTCCCTTGGCTCATGTCGAAAGAAAATATTTGCAGCCAACCAGTTCCAATTGTAGATGCTGCTGTGAAGCTGGCTCACCCCTGTAGGAGGAGGTGGGCTGTCAGGACAATAACACAGGACACTGATAAATGCAAAGCAAAATGTGTATGTATGCAGCCAAGAGTCATCCAATAGCCCTATGATGAAGGAAATCTGCTGCTCAAGCCTCCCACACACATGGGATTGAGTATGCGACTGCAGCTACCACAGACCTGATGTAGGTGTCTGTCTAAGGAAAAGGAGATAAGAGCATTCTCACAAAGAGAAAAAAAAAATGAGGGCATTTCTACCCACCACAGACTGAGAGATAACTGAGGATCAGTTACTTTTCTCACTGCAATGGGCTTTTGGCACCTAAGGGCAGCCTTGCAACATTATTGGCCAACCAATCTAGTTGCTACACTGAGAGTAGCTGGCTTCCCATGCTTCCTTAGAAAGGAAGTAGTATGCAACCTGGGAAGGTAGAAGCTTTGTACCTTTTGCTATTTTGGAGAGAAGTCTTGATCAATTTGGCAGATTTTTTAAAAATAGCAATTTTAAAACCCTACCACACATTTAAAGTCTTCATCAAACCTTTGGATGATTCTGAAAACCCTCCAAATTTCAGTTATGATGCTTATCCTAGAGCCTGGGAACTGCTAATCCATCAAGGGAATATATGCTGAACACAACACACCAGAGACATGACTAGGGAAAAAAAGCATTTGTGAATAGCTAGAGAGGAATCACTGGAACCCTGACTGCAAAAGGAAAATAAAAACATTTCCCTATGATAACAGAGATTTTCAAATTAATTAGAAAGATATGGTTTTATATAAGAAAACTATTAAGCAACTGAAATCCTGTTTGAAATACTGAATTTTGAAATGCAGTTTGAAATACTGAATGCAGCTCAAACTGGGCAGACCCTTTGTCATGTTATGTTGTGCTTCTGTCAAAAGTTCTGTCAGGGGTATTCTCCCTTCAAATAAAGGGAGAGGGGGGGAAGAGTAAAAACTGACAGAGTACTGTTCACTGAAAGACTGATACAAAAACCAAAAGAATAATTGGCTTTTAATAAGTGTTGATATGATCCCCAACAGCTTATTTCTCTGTGTGAACAAGAATTTTGGAAGCACACAATGTCACTTATAACCCCGTGACGAAAACTGTCTACAGATGGTCAAATTAGATGGTTCTAAAGGTGTTATGAAACATGATAAGCAATAAGATGAGACTTTAAAATTATTAAATTTCCTTTATTGTTATTATTTTGAAGTTCTAAAGTTACTGATAGAGCCTTAAAAGACATCCCCCTCCACAACAAGGAAAATAAGTATAAATTGGTGGGGAAAACTGGCACAAGTGACACTAAAGATGCAAAGAATTTTGTTTGGAAAAAAAAGGTAACTTGGAATACTGAAGGAAAGCAGGATTATTATGTCAACAACTAGATGAAAAGAAAGTTATGTCAGGTCTCGAAGGCTCTTCTGTTTCTGCATTGTCTAGTATAAGCTAATTTTATTCCCTCCTTCTCTTGGTTTCCTAGTGCTGCAACCATGCTGGGTGCAATTCACCTCCTGTTCACAAAAGAGATCATGATGCTGTGACTAAGCTGGTTACAAGAGGAAAACTGACTGTGATAATTCAGATTAATGTACAGGCATCAGTTTCCCTTGGCAAGCTGTTAACACAGATGCAAGTCTTTACAGAGTCTCAGCTCTCTTTTCTGAATCCCAAACTCTTCCCTCTTTGATTCCCCTACTCTCAGAGGAAGCGAGAAAGTCAGTGCCAGGGCAGGTCATTTTGCTTCTTAGTTGCTTTCCTTGACATCCATTTACAAACCCAAAAGCATATTTATTCACCGTGGGGTTTTTTTGTTTGTTTGTTTTTGTTTGGTTTTTTTGCTGTGTAACTAAAGCCTTCCATAAGATACAAGAACCTCACTTCAAAATACACCAGAAGATTACCTCTGTCTCAGAAAGCTCTTGGGACCAAAGTCTAATTTACTTCTGTAGAGTTGAAAGGAGAGGAGAAGATAATGACAGAAATGTCATCCACTGGAGAGAGAAAATTAATAACATTGCACGGAAATAAAAATGCAAGCCTGTCCAAACACAAAACATAAGGCAATTCATACAACTGCAATTAAAAAATAAGAAAAATCACAGATTTGGAAGGGGCAGGATGGGGGTGTTACTTCCTTGTCTGAGAGATACAGCTAAAATAGTGTCTGCTCCTTGGTAAGTAATTTTAAAAAAACCAAACATTTATATAGTATTCAGAAGGCTGATCCAAACAGCCTTTTGACTTTACAGAAGCCATGAATTCAAACCAGAGCTGTTCTCTTGGTGCTTCCGTGGTGAGGCAAAGGTTAGGGAACCATGGCTACAGAGTCACATCCAGAAAGATACTTGAACAACCATGAGACAGAAGTTAAAACCTGTGATACAAGGTTCATTAATCCAGAAGTCCAAAATTCAAAGCCTAGACTTAAAGTTTGATGTTCTGCCACTGGAAAAATGCCAGATCTGAAAGAAAACCACTGGGGTTCATAAACTACACTAGAAAGTGTAAGCACTGTGTGATTTCAATTTTAATTGCCATGCTTTAGAACCCCTTACAAAGCAGTGTGCAAAAGCAGCAAGCAGCATAACGGAGTTGGCGTCAGACAAAAGAAGCATGCTCAGGTTGTTTGCCTTGCATTGCTTAAGCCAGAACTTCGAGCAAGTAATCAGTAACAATAATATTCTGCTATTATTACTTTCAGTTCAGTGTAAGGAATCCCAGCCTGCTGCCTGAGCAGGATTCAGTTGCATCACAACTGCTACCTAATTTTCATGATCAGGGGATACACACTGAGGTTAAACAGGCGCTGCTGCTGAGAGAATGCTAAATCCTAAGTGCAAAAATTATTGACACCTATGAGGCCAAGGCTCATGTCACATCCTTCCCATCCCTCCCTGCTTCTTGCTTGGACTTGTTTCTGGACTAGAAATGTCAAGTGAGGGAAATCTGCCACTACAAATCTTTTCTTCTTATCTATCTTCTCTTCTCAAACCTGGTCTTCTCTCTTGGTTTGAGAAGCATTATCAGCTTTTTTAGGTTTTTCTGGGACAGATATTTGCAAGTGGGTAAGAAAGGATGATGCTGTCAATGCTGAGCAGGAATGTATGCACTCTAATAGTCAAGGAAAGTTCCTGTGATTATTTTTTATATTGTATCCATATGTTCATACTCTTTATTGAGAAGAAAGGACCACAGAGTATGTGTTTTCCTCAAAGCCTTGTTTAAGGGTAAAAAAACCCCACAGACCTACTTTTCTAATGGATTTATTTTCTATGCATTTGCTTATCTGTTCTTCAGTGTCAGGAATAATTGATAAAACCAATAAATCTAAACAGATACAGTAACAAAAATTATTGTGTTGTTTTGAGAGTGATGCCAACAGCTGTCATACAGAGGTAGTTATATACCAGTGTGCACATTAGCTCATCACAAAGCAACAACTAAAGCCCCACAAGGTGGCTGTATTATTTATTTAATATGGTCTAAACCACACAATGCATTTGCATAGAAAGAGTACCGCATACTGGGTACACAAACTTACAGAAAGAAGAGGTAGGTGAAGTGTTGGAACATCTCTTCCCATTTCCCTGTCAACATAGTATAATTTCTTACTAGGTTTTTTTAGTGTTTTGCCCCATCTAGATTAAGATGGAATTTAGTAGTCAGGTTTCTCACAGTCAATGTTATCTGATCACAGAAGCACAGATAAATTTTGATTGGAGGAGACCTTTAATGTCATCAAGTTCAACCATTAACCCTGTAGTACCGGCTCATCAGTAAATCATGTCCCTCAGCACTACATCTGATATTAGATTTCTATTTTTTTAGTCTCTCTAGTGTAGCAAATTACTCTCAACTCCATTTTTTGCAGTCATGAAATATCCTGAGGTTGGCACCCATCAGCTTTATTATTCTTCACACTTTATACCCACAAACAAGATATTTGTCTACCTAGATGTCTACGAAGATGTCAGTGTTGACTTGCACTATGTATTCAGCAAGATTTGAATATTGTATGCAAGCAATACCCATATGACTAAGTGTAACATTCCAAACAAGGCAATAGTCAGGCACGTTACAAATGCCTTTAAAAAGACTTCATCACACCAAAAGTACAGTTACACCCACAATGGCAAACATCCATGAGCTGAGTGTGCAAAATTCATCTTAAAGTGGTAACTTTCTTGTGTATAAAAAAATGTTAGATTTTTAAGCATCATTTCCCAGTCTGCCCACACTTAGAAATTGACTTCTTGAGAGAATGAGAAACTTGGCTTTCTGAGAAAATATTTCACATGCTTCTCACCTTGTGGTATGTTGGAGTACCATACTCTAAAATCAAGCAATTAAATATATATTCACAAAAGAAGAGTCAGATAATATGGCTTCACAAGGGGCAGAAGTTTCAGACATACTACAAATAATGTTGCTTACAACTCTAAAACAGTGAATTCTCTTAAAATACCTTGGCTTAAACTCTTTCCCAATGTGCAACCGCTTGGCATGGTCCAAACCTGTTCCTGGCTTTCATTTGCAGATAATCTGCACAGTTTATTCGAGGTTTTGCTACCTGCCAACCTTACATCTACATGCTGATAAAACTCTTCACCAATGTTATCCTGCATCCTTCCTTCAGGATGGTTTGAAAGAAAACAGAACATGAGCAATTAGACGCTTTAAGCGTTGAGCACTGATCTCTAAAGTAGATGTATTGAGGCACCAAAATGTGCTAGACATGATAGCCAGCCTAAATGTCTGGCACCAGTTCCTACTTACATAGTGACTGGGTCATTTATCCAGAGCAGCTTACTGGTATGTCTTGTACTGAATACCACCTTCTTAACAAACACCTGAGTGCAGCCCAATTCTGCCCTTAAGGAAGAAAATCTAGTGTCAGTGATACCCCATGGACTTCAGGATTTTGTCCCTAGTTTCTAAAGTCTCACCAAAAACATTTCAAAACCAGACACCTGGGGACTAATTGAGCAAAACACTTACCTGGCTCAGGATCATTCTAAAAACAAACCAATGGGTCTTTCTTGATTTAAGTGCTATAGAAATAGTATAATCATGCCTTTATTCTTCAGACTTGACATCTCCTGCCTCAGTCTACCTATTGCAAAAGCAACATAACTATAAAATAAAATATCAGTATTTATATTTTTGCTCATTATTTCACTGTTACAATTATAATGAAAAAAATAAACTTGTTAAAAAGGTAGGTAAATATGGCTGTGTGAAATGTGAGCACTTAAAAACTTGAAAATTGAAGGTTTTGTGCCTTCAGTGGATAGGTCAATCAACCAAACTTGAGATTACTATCTTGGTTTACCAGACCACATTACTTTAATGTAGAAAAAGACCTCATGGAAGCAGGGCCAACCCTAAGGATTCATTTTGAAGGACTGAGGTATATTCATCTGTGTGCACATCAATTTAAAAGCACAGTAGTTTTAAAAAACTGAAATTAGAAGCAGCACATAATTTAGAGTGTAACATTACTGCATGTACAATGGCATATCATGGTACCTCTATCTACTCGTAGATAGGTAAACAGAAAAGGCATTTTAACAGACAGGCATGAACTGACAACTATTAATACATCCTTGGCAGCAGAAGTGGTCATTTAATGAAGTCCATTGTAGGCTGTGCATATAATTTATGTTTCAACGTTTGTAAACAGTACCTAGTTGCTATGGCCTGAGGCTCTGGATGAATCATTAAACAAATATATTCAACAATTTAAACAAAGTCAAGAAACAGGAAATCTCCATTACCATATTTAAATCTGCCTGCATCATTATTTCATTAACTTGCCAACATATCTACCCTATCTGCATATGTATTGAAGACAGTTGGCTTTTTTGTAGCTTGTACTTACAGAATTGTACGAAGCTGTAGAAAAGTAAGTGGTAGTGATTGTTTGTAGCCTTTCTTCAAGTAACCAAGTCAAGACAGGTCCAAGATCAGACTAATAAAATTGCTAATCACAATCAAATCAAGACTTACAAAGCAAGCACACATGATCTCTTCCAAACTCACATGAGGCCTCTTCCAGAAATTGTAAAAGCCAGACCTACAAAGGCTCAAGAACAGGCTTTAAATTTAATGTGGGAAATCATGTTAGCATCAATTGAATTTCTCTTGTGCTTAACTACCTGTGTAAGTCTTTGCAGGATTGGTATCTAAATTGATATAGTTAGATTGCTATGGAATACAGAAACTGCAGAGAGCATAACTCTAAGAAAAAATGTACTTTTATTGTTGATTTTACTCACCCAAACAGTTCAGAGTTCCAATAAAAGGCACACAGAATAATAGTATACAATTATTCTTATCCCTTATTCTCAGCAGCATCAGTCAATAAGAAGAAAAGACTATGGCCTATCCATATTTAATTATAAAGAAGGCTTCCCTCTGATTAATTGAATCATTAAACATGCACAGATACATTTCATGGTATTAAATATTAGTTACCTTCCAGTATATTAAGAAGTAAAAATCAGAGTGGATTAAAATGGGAAGAATTATTCTTAGTGTATGAATTGCAGTGCATATAACCCCTCACTTGTTTCCCAGGAAACGAAAAGGAAGCACAGGCATTCAACACAGAACAAGCAAATGTGTGTAGGCTGCAGAGCAACTGGCAAAAATTCTTGGCTTCTCTTTAATTTATTTATGTTTTTAGCTATAGTGCTGTTCATTCTAGCCTTTAGAAAAGAACAATTCTAGCACTACTCATATTCCAGTACTGGCAGCTGGCATTTCTATTACAAATACAATAAAAATACTACTTTAGGCATTAGCAGAGATAGAAGAACACACCAAATCAAAGTATCTACAGCATATATTCCTAATAAGGAAGGATTTATCAAAACAATTTTATCTGAGAAGCCAAATGTTTTAAGTGACAAGTAACTGTACTAGCAAATGCTGAGCCTCAGTTCACAGGTTTATACATAGACCTGTAAACACATCGTACATTCAGATAATTTCTGTCCAATTACTACATTAAAAGATAATATTAAGAGAGAGATTAAAAAAAAAGTAATCATGTATCACTCAAAGACTGGCTGAGACAAGGGTGAGAGAATAGTTTGGAGCAGAGGCTCTAAGCTGCCATGCTGTGCCTTTCACAGCTGCCTACACTTCATATCATTAATAACCAGTAAATAAGATCTGCAGGTGGGCACACAGGGCACCCCGAGCCAAGAAGCTGTAGTTAGGGCTTCTGCCTCTAAGTTGGGTGGGCCAGGCTCATTTGCACAAGGCTGCTTATGTTTTCACACAAAAGTGTAACCCTACTTAGCATAGCTTCAGGGAAGCTGCTACAATACAGAGAATGCTAATTACTGTAACCAACTGGCAATGATGCATCCAAAATTAAATGGCCTGTGACTGAGCAGATGAACAATCTTTATAGCCCTAAGTTCAGGGAACATGGATATTCTGTCAAATTAACAGAGTCTATTTGCTCTCAATAGGTAAATTGAAAGTCTTTTAAAAGACATTTAGATGTGCTATTAAGTTATTGGTGTGAGTACAGTTCTTCCAGTTTAAAGGTGCCCAGTTTGAATCTAATATATCTGTAGCCTATTTCACAGGGGAAAAAAAAGTAAAAAACCACCAATGGCCCTTACAAGCTTCATTTTCAGGTGAAGCTGCAACATGGTCTCTGCTTCTGATCTAGGTTCCTGTTCATCTCTTTGTACTCGGGCAAAATTCTCACTGAAGTCAGCAGCAGCTCTGAGTGCAGATGCCTTAGGGCATAGACACTGCAGGCTACCTCTTCAGCCTTCAATTCCAGTGAAATTTAGGGATTTTTTCAGGAGAGAAAATGGTAAGATCAAAGTTTTTACTTGACTTTCTACAATGAGCTTTAACAAATAAATGAAAGCCAGGGTCACAAGGTCAGACATAAATAGTCCTTGATTTTTCCTGATTGCACATAGTAAAGGAGCTAACCATACATTTCAGAACAGATTATATAGATGAGCTTTCCAGCAAGTGCTCTCAGCAGCTATGTATATTCATCAACAGACTTTATTATCCTCTAAACTTACCCAAACTCTCACTCTGAATACCAGAAAATACTTGAGAAAAGGAAAAAAAACCATAAGTAAACTATGTAGAAAAAAGTTCCAAAGTACAAATTTTATTGCCAGAGTGCAATCATTTTCAAAGAATATTTCCTAACAAGTGAGACTCACAAGGAAAGCTATTTGTGCAGTATATCTGGAAGAAGGGTTCATTTATAGATTTATCCCTAAGCAAGACTCTGGCTGCTTCCAGGAAAAGCAGAGTTGAAAGCAAAACTGGCTTTCCCTAGACAATAAACAGCTAGGTCTAAACCCCACTCCACTCAAGATATGATTACAGACCAAGAGTTCTCCTTTTTGCTGTTCACATTAAATGGAAACAAAGATGGTTCTTCATCCCAGCTCCCCAACATGAAGTATAGGATTCACCTCACCAGTCTGAAGACGCATCCACAGTAGCCTACTCATTGTATGCATCTATAGGCATTGGAAAAAAACCTAGATACTTGTAGAATATAATTCATCAAATTTATTTAGGAGTTTTATCCAAAGGCGTGTCTTACCCTAGAAAGCTCTTTCTCTGCAGGTTTCCAGACCCTGCAAATCACATTCAGTGAGATTTGCTTGTATGTAGGCATTTTTGTTGGGTGATAAGGAAACTACAAAACATTCTCACTCATTTTTTTAGACACTAATATTAAAGTGGCATAGTGTAGACACCCTTAAAAGGGCTCCTTGCAGAGTGAATGCACACCGGGAGTGCACTCTTTCATAGCTGTCAGGACTCATACAGGACTCATACTCTTCTCCTTCACCTCCATGAGTACAGAGGGCTGGGGGGGAACTGCAGAGACAAGCTCACCAAGTGCAAAGCTGACAGAACATTCATGCCAGAATTGATGGGTATTGGTAATATCATCAGAATATCTTTGCAGTTTTCATATTGGATCCTCTATCCAGTTTTTGTCTGTTCACAACAATCACTTCCATCTTTGCTTTTGCATTTCTCCATTTCTCTCCTAACATAACCTCCTCGATAGACAAAAGACAGTAGCACAAAGCTTATAGAACTCCAGCAATTCTTGGATATATTCTTCACTCCCTTTCTCACTTGTCAAATTAAGATCTATACAGCAGCCTATTTCTTCACTGGATTTATACCGTAACTAGCCTAAGTGGCAAAGTCTACATTTATCTGAGATCTGATGATCTGAACTTGTTAAATCAGTGCAATCAATTAAAGCAAAATTTTGAGAGACCAAAGTATCTACTGTATGTGCTCACAGGAAAGACATTCTTTTACATCATTATGAAGTGAAAACAATTTCATTAAAAATGCACAGCTTTGCATGTTTTGGACTAAATGAATGCTGTGTGTTTAGGGAAAGACTGAATTTTTCTTTTAAAAAAGAAAGATGCATTTTCATAAACTAGTGGCTCACACTCAGATACTGGATTCACTCTCAGAAGCACTGAAGTTGTTGAGCAGTGAGTTAGTGACACAATACTTCAATGGGAAAACTCAATCAGCCCATTTTGCAGGTGTCTGCAGCAAAGAGCCAGAAAGTGTTGGGGCACTGTTACAGTTGTGGCTCTCTATTGCTTTGCAGCTTTTCCTTTTTTTCTTTTCTGCCAGGAAAGACTGTCCAGGATTGCCAAGCTCAGTACAAAACACATTGCTCACATTCCCACTAGCATCTGTCAAATCACTGAATAAACAGTCAGCCAGTTCCCACTGCCACACTCTTGCAAAGAAATGTTCAGAGGGTGGTGATGTATTTACTAGATCTTCTTAGCATCCTTCCTGTCTGAAGATGTCAGTTGCATCTGGACTCAGAAACCACCTCTGATTGTGGAACATAGAGAGAATAGACAGGCATTGTTCTAACAGATATAGCTGCAACAACTTAACACATCCTCCATTACATATACTTGATAGCACATCTCTGCTGGAAATGACTGCCCGTGTAACAGACAATGCCTGTCCTGATTTGCTACAATGCAAAATGAACAAATTACTTCCAGCATCTTGACAGCCTACTGACAATGAAAATGAAAAATGTGTTTAACTTTGCAGCAAACAGCTAGTGAACAGCTCAGAGGTGGTAAGATCTTAAACCATCAAAGCTATGTGTAAAATGAATGGGTTATTTGGTTGCCCTCTGCACATTGTTTTTGACACGTTCCTTATAGGATCACTTTTTGGAAAGGGCAGAAAAGCACTGTGTGTGACTGAGATTTAAATGAAGTGGCCTGAGAATTTGCTGTAGTGTTATGTTATTTTCTATGGGAAAAACAGTGCTGTGGACATGCCATATGTATAGGAGGATGGTACACTAAGCAGATTATTTGGTAAATAAATTAGTAGTATACATTGACTGTGAAACACGACTTGGATAATTTTTTTATTTTTTTTTTGCTATTTTATATACATGGATAGTCACCAAAATTGCCCATTCTTCCTACTATACACATCCATGTCAGCGAAAATAAGGAATGCTGACAGGGGTTCCCAGGACTCCTTACTGATGCTGAGTAGCACATCAGAACACTGTGACCTGTGATTTGAAGCTCTATTGCAGAACCTCTCAGAATTGCTGCACCAGAATAAAGAGTCTTGGAATGACAACAATGAGCAACCACTTTTGGTTGTAGACATTAAAGATGAGGCAGAGGATTATTCAGAGAAGTAAAAGATACAGTTTTCTATGTGATCCAATTACCCTGAAGTCTTCAGTCAGGTCAGATTTTAGCGAACAGTGACTTAATATATGTTTTTACCAGAGAATAGGACAGAGTACCCAAATGTACTGCAGATACTGTAGTAAGTCTGACAATCAGATCTTTCTGGCCTGGAGAATTATTTTTCTCAGCATGAAGCACAGCACTCAAAGTAAAATACAAATTACAGATTGGAAAGGATTGTTCATCCTAATCAGAGGTCACTCTTTCACTCTTCAGCTGTATACTCTTACCCCTGGTGTGTTGATATCTCTGTTTCTTAAACTGCAGCAGCAATCATAAACACACAAAAAAAACCCACTCAAACAAACCATATTTCATTGTCAAGATAGAAATTACTAGCTGCTACAGGACCACAAATGTTGATGAACATTGCTTGCATTGATTCTGTGTCCAGATGCTTGGGACCAAATAGCCTAAAGAGATGTTTCCTTATAGCAACTCTCTTTAAAAGAAAGTTCCTGAAGAAGTAGGTATTGGATTTAAGCCCAGGCATGAGAGATGCAGGAGCAGGTCCTGCAAGCACAGTCCCAGGTATACTCACTATCCCAGAATGGGTCATTACCTAACATCCACGACAGCGATTATGACTACACACTGCCCAGAGAGGTTGTGGAAACATTCAAAACTCACCTGGATGTGATCCTGTGTGACCTACTCTTGGTGGTGCTGCTCTGGCAGGGGGGTTGTATTAGATGATCTTTCAATGTCCCTTCTCTGTGATTCTGTGATACAGCAGATCTGGGGACATTCAACACATGTACCCACAAACACACACCCTCACACAACTTGTTTGATGCTTGGGAGAGACCAAAGAGCAGCCAGGAAGAGACCATAATTTGTGATTAACTACCAGGAATCAGGACACAGCCACTGAAAGTGGGACAGAAAACACCAGACTCCTCTTTATTTCCCTCAGAAATTACTCTCAAATTACTCTCTCTGCCTAGGATGAAAGTGGCCTGAAACTTGCAGCTAAAGAGGTTTTATAGGTGACAGATGCCTGTCACAAGCCCTATGGTACGAGCTGTGGATAGTCAGGACCTTCCAGGAGGAGCGGATAAACCTGCCGAAAGGTGGCACAATGTGCAGTGGCTGCACTCTTGGCTGGCTGCTCAAATTAAATTTTAATAGAACTTTTAAAAATAATTTCAGCGTAAACCACAATGTATGTGAGTGAGCCTAAATTAATAAAAAACTATCTTTCAAGAATGAAGAATAAATGTAATCTGAGATCAATATTTATGAAGCTGTGATTAATTGACTGATGACCAAATGATTACAAACTTCTGTTTGAGGCAGCTACCCAAACATATTAGCTTTGACAAAAAAAAAAAAAATAAAAAAAAATACAAACTGGGTCAATGAAAGAATGCATTCCTAATCAATTTTTAATAGCACTTAAGATTTTATGATTTTTTAAACTTTCCTTTTAATAATTAATCAGAAAAATGAATCTAATTTAAACAAGGTGGTGTAAGGTGTTCTGTATCTGTTTGATGGTGTTCTTAATAAAGAAATTCAATTAGAGCTGACTTTTCATTATAAATCTCTGGTTTTAAGGAATGCTCTGATTGGCTGGTAAACATTTGAGACAGGGAGAGTAACGGAGGTGAACCACAGCGCTCAGCACAATCTACTCATTAAGATTTTACACTGTTAATTCTAGCCTCTCCTCACTTCCAAAAAAAACCCAAAAAAAAACCCAAGGAAGTTTGAAGTTTGGTGCTCATTCCTTTCTACATCCTAGGGGGCAGATCCTGAGGCCCCATAAGACACCATCGTAAGCCATTATAATGAAACGCTTGTTTCACCCACATGTATATTTTGATGGCAATACTTGATGATTCAAATTTTGGTGTGAGGAGGAAACATCAGAGAGTGAGAAGCAGCCAAAACCTGTAGAACAATGGCCCAAACTTGAAGATGTTCCTTAAGAGACTACATAGAAACGCTGTTTCTCCTGAAGTCAGTTAAATATCAGCAGATGGAAGGCTTAGGGAGAGATCTTCTATGCACAGAAAGCAGCTAATTTCAATTCTTTTCTCTGTTAAATTGACTACCTCACAAAGGTTCTATATATGCTAACAAATTAATTCAAGCACAGACCATCTCCAAGCTGGTGGAACACAGGTTTGATGGGTGGACCACCAGATGGGTAAAGAACTGGCTTGATGGCTGCACCCAGAGAGTGGCTGTCAATAGGTCCAAGTGAAGGCCAGTGACAAGCGGAGTCCTCAGGGATCAGTCCCGGGACCAGTCTTGTTCAACATCTTTGTCAGTGACATGGACAGAGGCACTGAGTGCACCCTCAGCAAGTTTGCTGATGACACCAAACTGTGTGGTGCAGCAGACATGCTGGAGGGATGCCATCCAGAGGGACCTGGACAGGCTGGAGAGGTGGTCACAAGTCAACCTCATGGGGTTTAACAAGACCATCCTGCATCTGGGACAAGACAATACTAAGCACAAACACAGGCTGGGCAGTGAATGGCTGGAGACTAGCCCTGAGGAGAGGGACTTGGGGGTGCTTGTGGATGTAAAGCTCAACATGAGCCAACAGTGTGCACTTGCGGCCCAGAAGGCAAATCAGATCCTGGGCTGCATCAGGAGAAGTGTGGTCAGCAGGTTGAGGGAGGTGATACTCCCCCTCTACTCTGCTCTGGGAGACCCCACATGAAGTACTGCATCTAGTTCTGGAGCCCTTATTACAAGAAGGATGTGGACGTGCTGGAGCATGTCCAGAGGAGGACCATGAGGATGATCAGAGGGCTGGAGCAGCTCTCCTATGAGGCCAGACTGAGAGAGTTGGGGCTGCTCAGTCTGGAGAAGAGGAGGAGGGGCTTTTTAGGACCTCAGGTAGCAACAGGACTAGGGGGAATGGAGCAAAGCTGGAGATGGGTAGACTGAGAGTTGATGTGAAGAAGAATTTTTTCACCATGAGAGTGGTGAGAGCCTGGAATATGTGGCCCAGGGAGGTGGTTGGGGGCCCATCCCTGGAGGTGTTTAAGGCCAGGCTGGATGAGGCTCTGGCCAGCCTGATCTAGGGTGGGGTGTCCCTGCCCATGGCAGGAGGGGTGGAACTGGATGATCCTGTTGTCCCTTCCAACCCTGACTGATTCTGTGATTCTATAACTTCTTCCCAGTGAGGGTGACGGAGCACTGGAGGGGGCTGCCCGAAGGGTTTGTGGAGTCTCCTTCTCTGGGGACATTTGAAACCTGTCTAGACTTCATCTGGGTGATGCTGCTGTGGCAAGGAAACCGCACTGGATGATCTTTCGAGGTCCCATCCAATCCCTAATAATTGTATGATTCTGTGATACATGAGTTATTAGAAACAATATCAATGCATTGGGTAGTGCTTATCAGCTAGATTAATCAGTTAAGGAGACACCAATGTCACTGTTCACACAACTCACCTGCTGCTTACTCTCCCGGCACAACATGCTGTTGGAAAGCATGAACAGACCCAAAATAGAATTATAGAATCACAGAAACATTAGGGATTGGAAGGGACCTTGAAAGATCATCTAGTCCAATCCCCCTGCCATAGCAGGATCACCTAGATTAAGTCACACAAGAACAGATACAG
This sequence comes from Upupa epops, assembly GCA_013397515.1. Lineage (NCBI taxonomy): Eukaryota > Metazoa > Chordata > Aves > Bucerotiformes > Upupidae > Upupa > Upupa epops. The sequence continues at coordinate 38,574 of VZRI01013894.1, read as the reverse complement.
CCACGTCTTGAGTATCTCCAGAGACTCCACAACCACCCTGGGCAGCCTGTTCCAATGCTCTGTTACCCTCACTGCGAAGTTCCTTCTGATACTTATATGGAATCTCCTATGTTCCAGCTTGTACCCATTACCCCCTGTCCTATCACCAGATGACATTGAGAAGAGCCTGGCTCCATCCTCCTGACACCCACCCATCACACATTTATAAACTTTAATGAGGTCACCCCTCAGTCTCCTCTTCTCCAAGCTAAAGGGACCCAGCTCCCTCAGCTTTTCCTCACAAGGGAGCTATTCTACTTCCTTCATCATCTTCGTTGTTCTATGTTGGACACTCTTTGAATGTTAACCAGCTATCTTGGGCCCCTTTACCATCCAGCACCCTGTGCCATGAGATATAGACAACTTAAACACTTTAAGCCAAAACTATAGTAACTTTACTTGGCATTGTGAGTCAAAGACATAATGTAATTCCCAAGTTTAAAACACCTGATTGCCCCAGTTTACTACTGTGAACATTTAATCTTCTCCTACATCAGTCATTTTCAAGCTCTCACTTAAGAATTTTTAAATCTTGTGATACATTTCAGGTTTTCACAGTTAATCTCATCAAGGTTTCTGAGATCTCAAGAGCAGTGTTGAAATATTTCACAAACAAAGCTATAATTCTAGGATCATTTATGGCCATGTTCTTGACTTTTAACCACCACTTCTCTGTGAATTTTATTACAGCTGTGGCCAGAGATCTACCTCGTGCCTGCCTGTTTGAAACTTAGGGCCCCATGACTCCTCAGAGGCATACCACGAATTCCATGAAGCTTTTTATCTGTTTCATTTCCACTCCAGATCTACTGCCAAAGTACTCTCCATTCTACATGGACTACTGTCTTAGGAAGATTGGACCTTTTAAAGACTCGTTACCTCTTGCACTCACACCGTATTACTCAGCTGCGCTAAACTGCACCAGACTGTGGCCCCTCCAAGTCCCTTTCACCACAGTTTCTTTCTCCCAGCACTACAGGATGAAGTATTCAGTCATTCTGAAGAGCTTGTAAGATCATCCCATAAATTTCAACTGAAACTCTGATACTACTAGTTCACAATTTTTGAAACATTTTTTCACTGACTAGACATACAACTTAAGCAGAAACCTGCCAAACAAATAAATTTAACCTCCTTCCATATAAAACATACTCCTTTTAGCAGCTTATCTGGAAAAATAAGCTCCTTTACAATCTATTTTTGGTTGAGAAAAAATATATTCATCCCAAAAGAGCTCGTTCTCCAACAGGTCACTTTCAAGTTACATACAATTCATTAAAGCAGTGAAAGTCATGCCTTTGAAAGTGGACCTGTTTTATCCCAGATTCATTTAAAAGAGTTTCATGTCAACTGTAAGATGTACTTATTTCCTTTTGATTTCTCTTTCATGCATTTATCCTTTCAGATCTTTGTATTCACATTTTATTAAAAAAAATCAATATAAAAACAAAATTGAGAGCAATAAATAACAGGGATTCCCTGTATTTCTGGGCAGTTTGCTGGCTGCACAATAAACCAAATAAATTTAAGGCTCCGGTAGATTTTTTTAAAGCTCAAAAGCCTTAAGAAATTACATTTCTCTTGCAAAAATTCTTTGAGCATCCTCCTACCTAAGTAGCAGGTCAATTGAGCCAGGACTAAAATCATCTGCTCACTGTGGTTGTTCACTCACATAACATAATTAGTTATTATGATAACTAATGGTATGTCCAACATATTGCTAATTTGGTTCTTACCAGAATTTGACCATTTTTTCTGACGTTTACCAGTGTTATGTTTTACCATACGAGTACTCAATCTTTACCAAGTGCACCTTTTTCAAGCTTGTTCTTTCTCATCTTGCCACCAAAGACACTAGGCTTTGCCTGTACTGCAATGTCACAATGAATTAGATGCTCAATTTATTTGCTGTGATTTATCTGTATCAACTTGAAATGCACCCATGCAATTTTGCTATGTCAGCCTAAGATACTTGTTAATCATTGCATCCACAGCTTTACACTTGTTTGAATTTGCTGCTTAGCATTCTAAGCATTTAACATGTGGCACAAATTACTCAGGTTTCTAATTCTGAGCACACTGTGGCTCACTTAAAAAAAACTACAGGAATCTTGGGACTGATGTCAAGAGAATAGGCTCCCAGGAGCATCTGGTTCGTCCAGCACCAGCTCTCCTGCAGTCCAGCAAGCGCAACATCATGGCTTTGCAGTCTGGAGACCTGTTGGTGAGAGGCAAAATCTTCATTTGCGGTTGCAGCGGATCAGGACTGGGTAGAAGTCATCAGTCATTACTACACAAACACTGCCACCCAAGGTGCTCCTTGAACTTTGGGGGCTTGCCGCAGTCATAATTTCTTTGTCACTTTCAAAGTCCTGGGTATGTTGGCTTTGAGCATACAACCTGGCGGAGTCACCTGTGCAGCAGGAGGGCAGTGTGGGATCAAAGANCTAATTACATAATCTTTAATGTCCCTTCCAACCATCCTACGATTCTATGTCCCCATTTGTGTATCGTATTATGGAGCAGGGGAAAAACTCCAAATTGGACATGGGGGAGAGCACAGAGGAAGATTTAGGAAAATAAGAGGATAAAGGATTAAAACAGCTGATTTAATACAGCACAATGAAGCCTAGGCGTGCGATGGGTTTGTAAGGGAAGCAGAGCTTGCAATCGCACTAGCCTCCCCTGCGAGAGCCCGACACAGAGTGTCCCACGGTGCTGGGTCTTCTCTCACAAGGGCCGCGTCTGAGAGAGAAAACTCCGTGATCCCCGCAAGCCACCACCTCCTCGGGGCACCAGACGGGAGAGTGGGGGACACCGTGATGCACCCGAGGGGCGGGGGCGCTAAGCAGAGCCTTGGTGGGGGGTCGCGACTCCCTCTCGCCCTCCAGGGAAGTGCAGCAAGAGCGTGCGCCGCCCCCACCGCCACCCACCACCGCCCTCCGCCGGGCGCGGTTTTGGCCTCGTCGCTCGCCGTAGCGGGGCCGCGAGCGGCTGTCGCGGTTACCGACTGATCGACCGTCCGAACGCGGGACTTCCGTCCTACCGGTTACCGGGCAGGGACGCGATGTCGCAGCATGGTCCGAGCGTGACGCTGTCTCTCACGCTGCCCATCACCTGCCACATCTGCCTGGGGAAGGTAACAGCTGCCCTGCTTCTCCTCTGCGGCGCGGCCCGTGGTTGGGGCGACGGAGGGGACGAAAGGGTCCGTCCGGCCCTGCGCGACACGCTCTCTTCTGCTAGGCAGCTGCTTGTCGGGCCCGAATATGGGCCCATGGGGTTTGTAGCTTTTACGGTGCAGTGGCCCTACTGTGAGGAGAAAGTTG